>OU015747.1:6808011-6818427 GCA_907169655.1 Acomys percivali | reverse complement strand
TATTATTATTATTATTATTATTATTATTATTATTATTATTATTATTATTACTACTACTACTACTACTGTTGGACTCTCACGCCCAACTCAGGAAGGGGGTCGCCGCGAGAGACCACGCGAGGCACAACGCACTGATGCAAAAGCCAAGGTTTATTGTTATTGCTGACGCGCCAGGGTCCCTCAGCCCTCGGGAGGTGAAGGACCCCGAGTAGCTGTTACAGGCTAGCTTTAAAGGCTAAAACCACAAAGCACGTGGGATTTCTTATCAAGTGAGACCATATGGACATCAAGGCATCTGGCATTGGGAGTCTCTTTGTGGGGGCTTGGGTGTGGGTCTCTAGAGCAGTTACTGAAAGCCGTATGGGCCCTCTGATATAGGGAGCTCGCATGTAGCTATTCCGGGAACTAGGGTGGAGCTCTGAGGCTAGCAGGAACGAGAACTGGAAGAAGCCTCTGGGTGGGCAGGGCAAGCAAACGTCTTACATTTTATAATTTTACAATTTCTCACTACTACTATTACTATTATTTTAACCATCACTATATTAGACACACTGAATTTCAAATGTTATCCAGACATGGGTGGGATGGAGCCGGTGTCTGAATGCAGAAAGGGGAGCAAAGGCTGCTGCAGGTGTCTTGGGAAACACACATCTTGTCTAACAGGTAGGGCAGACCAAGTGCGAGTAGACGACAGGCACAGAGAGATGGCAGGCAGAGAGCAGGGGACATGAGGTATCCACAGTTCCGGGCCTGCCACAGCCGGTGGTGGACCTCTTATTCCTGAAGCTGATGGGAAGAAGGCTGGTTCTTCCCACTCACTAAGCTTTCCTTTGGGGGGCAGTATTACTTTTGTGTATTTTTTTTTTCTGAGACAGGGTTTCTCTGTGTAGCCTTGGCTGTTCTGGACTCACTTTGTAGACCAGGCTGGCCTCAAACTCAGAGATCCCCCTGCCTCTGCCTCCTAAGTGCTGGGATTAAAGGCCTGTGCCACCACACCGGGTGCCTTTTGTGTACTCTTATACAGAAGTTCTTTTAGGATATCGTGACTCAGTGAAGATAAGCCCCCCAGTAGGAATTGGCACAGCCTCCATCAGGACCACACTCTCCAGGCCCAGTGCTGCAGGAGGCCCGTCGTCCTGTACAACAATTCACCTCTTGGCTCCGTACTTTCTCCTGTTTTGCACAGCCCTGCTTGAGCCTGCTTTGCCTACAGATGTGTGCTTGCTGTCTAGCGCAGTGTCTGGCACATGGGAGGAGTTCAACAAATATTTGTTAAATGAATACATGGAAAATACTGGAACATCGAAAGCAGCTCTTGCCAGGAGAATTTCAAAGCCCTTTTATATTAACAAGTGTACGAACTCCAAAATCGCCGAATCTTTGTGGGTCTAAAAGGAGGGGAGGCTGGGTGCCCCAAGGGTTTTTGGCAGAACTGTTGAATGTCTGGTAGCAGAGGTGGCAGGTGTGGTGGCCAGCCCAGCCCTGTAGTGGCATTAGCCCGGGGCTGGTCATACTCAGTGGTGTATCTATCAGATTCTTAGCAAAGAGCTGAGGGCATGTTGGTGCTGGCTCAGTTCAGGAGGATTTAAAGGATGTCTTATAAGAACGGCCAGGGTGTAGCGAAGGCACCGGAAGGTAGATGGAAGCCCGGGTGATATCCAATAGGGCTGGTGCCATCCCTAGGGCTGAAAGGGTGAAGGGGATTTGAATGGAGGACCATTTATAAAGAAGCAATGGAGAGATGGCTCATCGGTTAAGAGCACTGTCTGCTCTTCCAGAGGTCATGAGTTCAATTCCCAGCAACCACATGGTGGCTCACAACCATCCATAATGTGATCTGATGTCCTCCTCTGCCTGCAGATGTACATGCAGGCAGAGCGCTGTATACATAATAATAAATAAATAAATCTTAAAAAAAAAAAAAGAAGCAATAGAAGCAATGGTCACCCTACAACATTTACAGAGATCTCTCCCTGACCTTCCTATCTCAAGGCTCCCTATTGTGCTAACCCAAGAAGGTGCCTGATGGTGTCCTTTTGTGGCAAGTCATCCCAGGCCACCTCCAGGGAGGTGCTGTGGTGAGGGATGCAGGTCCTGCAGGGATCTCTGACGGCAGAGTCCAGCTTGTGAAGTCACTGTTGGGTCACGTGAGCTGAAATTAGGAAACACTGTGTCGTGAGGCACAGGGATGAAACTGACACAGGGTGGAGCGCTGGGTGGGGCCGGGAGCTCACTTAGGTGTTACGTGGGCATCTCATCTTTATTAATGATCTGCTTGATACGATCGTCTTGTGGAGATTGGCTGGGATGACCAGATGACAGGGTGTTATAACCCCTGGGAGAGGGAAACTAATGAAAGACTTGTCAGTTGGAAAAACGCCCCGGACTTAAAAGACAGGATCTAACAGGTGAGAGCTGGCGATGTGGAGCAGGGGTGATTCAAAGCACACACATCTTTCAGGAGGCAGAGAGCAGGAAGGGCAAGATGTGAGCATCCATGGCCAAGGCAGAGGGGAGATGGGCTCAGGAAATGAATGCCAAGCTGCTGGGGATTTTGACAGGAGGAAAAAAAAAATCTGCGCTGGGTGATTCATTCACAGTGCGCACCTGTTCGCCTGGCAACCTTGTGGTCAATGACTCAGGCCCCTGTGAGAACTCAGAGAATTCAATCTGAGAAGGATGTCCTAAGGAAGGTCACTCAGAAAACCTAAATTAGACAGTCATTCTTCCTAGGACAAAACTAAAATAGCTGTTTCACTTTCGGTTTATTTGTTGAGACAGAGTTTTGCTGAGTAGTCCAGACTGGCCTGGATCTCCAGTGAGTCTCCTGCCTCAAGCTCCCAAATGCTGGGATGACCGAAGTGAGGCACCACACCTGGCTCCTCTATATTGTTAGCATTCTTTGTGGCTTAGAATTTGACCTCGAAGTTTGTTAGCTAAAGGACTCTCAGAGTTGTGCTTAAAAAGATACTCCTTTAGGCCAGGCCGTGGGGGTGCATATCTTTAATCCCTGCACTCGGAGGCAGAGGCAGGTGGATCGCTGTGAGTTCGAGGCCAGCCTGGTCTACAAAATGAGTCCAGGACAGCCAAGGCTACACAGAGAAACCCTGTCTCGAAAAACAAAACAAAAAACAGACAAACAAAAAAATATACTCCTTTAGTCAGAGTTGGGGTGGCGTGAGCGTAGGATGGCACTTGCCTTTAGTCCCAGCACTTGGTAGGCAGAGACAAGTGGATCTCTGAGTTCGAGGCCAAGCTGGTCTCCAGATGGAGTTCCAAGACAGCCAGGGTTACACAGAGAAACCCTGCCTTGAAAATTAAAAATATAAATAAAAAGAAAAAAAAAAAGAAAAAGATTCTCCTTATAAAATCTGTTGTAATGGCTCCATGATAGAAATGTCCCACAAGTTCAGTGCAAGAAAGTTGTTAAAACAAAACAGTGCTGCATGTTAAAAACTAAATATTATAACACCTCTTTTATTTTATTTTTTTTCTTTTGTTTGTTGTTTGTTTTTTGAGACAGGATTTCTCTGTGTAGTCTTGGCTGTCCTGGACTCACTTTGTAGACCAGGCTGTCCTCGAACTCACAGCGATCCACCTGTCTCTGCCTCCGAGTGCAGGGATTAAAGGCGTGCGCCATCACGCCCGGCAAGACTTTTAATAGCTCTGAAATGTGTTAAATGTGTGTTTGGGCTGTGCAACTATACCATCTCACTTTAGTTACATGCATGCACACACACACACATGTGCATGAACATGCACACATGGAGGCACATACACATACACACACGAACCAAAGCAGATGAGTAGTATCACCATGACGTCATTAAAGGCCATTAAACGGATAATATTAGAAGTAATGCCATTATGTTTCTCTTTTTCTTTCTGTCTTTCCTTCCCCCGTCTTCCTCTTCTTTCCTTCCTTTCTATTCTTTTTTCCTCTCTCTCATCTCTTCCCTCTCCATTCATTCTTTAAAAAAAAAGTCTCATGTAATGCAGGCCAACCTGAGCTCTCTCCATAGCCACGGCTGGCCGTGAACCTCTTCCTGCCTCTGTTTCTCAGTGTTGGTATTACAGGCTGTGCCTCTGGGTCTGCACCTTGCTTTTCCCCCTCATCCACACTCCCTAAGTCACTACAATGGCAGTGTAATCCTTTGGAGCACAGGAACCATCTGCTCTAAGCCCCAGTCTTTTCTCATCTCTCTTGCAAAACACGCTAAGCTCAGACGCTGTGCTGAATCAGTGGCTGGGAACAAGACACAGAGGTGCTCAGAGAGGGTTAGGCGAACACCCAAGAAACACCCTGGAAACGCAGAGGAGATGCTTGCTGTGGCAATACAGGGGGCCAACAAAAGACGATGCATCACTGAATCTCAAAAAGAGGAGAAATTTGCCTAAGTACTACCCTTTTAACTTGGTACTGAAGAAAAATAATAGCCAAGTCAATGCAGTATACAGGGAGATGGAGCTGGGGCGTCCATAACAGTTGATTATTAGGACTCAAAGAACCATCGAAACCAGCGCTGTAGTCTGTCAAGCCAGAGGCCTCTCGTAGTATCAAAATTATAGTCACAATAAGACCCATTTCTAAATGGCTGACCAAAGAGTATTTCATAAGCAATGCTGTGCATTATCACAAGGCTCCAAAGGGACACCCCACCCTTAATACATTTCTCAAAATACCTTGGGTTTATTTACTTAAGATATTTTTTGGGAGGTGGTGGTGGGGGGTTGGGTTGGGAGATAGGGTTTTTCTTGTATAGCCCAGGCAAGCCTAGACCTCAAAATCTACCCTCCTGAGAATGTCTGACTTCTAATGCACTGTGCCTTCATGGGTCTAGAATGTCTTGTTCCCCCAGAGTTTTAATTTAAGAGAAATCATAGCCTGTGATATAATTTGCATGACAGGAAATAAAACAGAGCTCCCTTCCCTTTGTGAACGTTTGTTGATAACCCATGGAGATGGGGCTCACAGAGAGTTTTGAGGGGAATGAAGAGCCAACCAGTTCTCACTTCACTGCCCATCTCAGCTCCACTTCTCCTCTCACCCTGGAACTCTCCCAGCAGCCTTCTACCTCATGCCCCTAGTCCTACCCCACCTCCCTCTCCCAGCCTGACTCCCAAATCTATTCTGCTGCCTACCGGACATCTGTGTCACCCCTTAGGGAAGGAGTCAAAGATGATGGTGAGCTCTGACCCTGTCCCGCTCCTCAGTCCAGCTTTGTCCCCTCTCCCTCTGTCTTTCCCACACCCTACACGGTGTCTCCAGTTCCCTGCTGCCGGGAGTAACATGCCTGTTCTTTCCACAGGGACTAGAGATTGATGGCCCTTGATCCTTGTCTCTTCGTTCTTTTTAGGGCCCAGGAGTGCTGCTGACAGAGGCGCTTAGAGCTTCAAACCATCTGTACCTTGGTTGTGCTGTGCAGAACAGTCTAGAAGACCGGCGCATCTGCCAAGTCTGAGAAGACAGATGCTCCCTAGGGCCTTCCACAGAAACCCCTAAGTAATGCGAGTGCTTCCTAAGGTGAGACATAATGACTTTTTTATCTTTCTCACAAGTCTTTAATTAGAGGCACCATAACAGACACATCATGTTAAATGGGACAGACGTTCCATTAGAGGAGAGAGAGGAAGCTCTCTGGTCAGAGCACAGTGTTCAACCAGTTTGATGTTTGTAATGATATCTTTGCCCCTGAAGACTGTCCCCCGTCACTCCTTGGCATCCGATGAAGCATTATCACCAAGCTGGGAAGCAATGTCCTCCAGCACCAGCTGTCACTCAGGTGTCTGTCAGTCAGCAAGAGCTTGCTCAGGTGTCCATCATCCCCCGGCGTTTGTGAAAAGCCATTTTATCTCTGCATCTCATGTCTTGCCCTTAGCCCTGCTGCAAGGAGGTGGGGTTGGGTACCATTTGCTCAGGTGATGAACCTGAGGGGTGAGCGGCTTAGGTGGTAGTTTCATTGGGCTTCTGCACTTTTCTCTCCAGCTAGGTTGCATGCCTCTGTCCCAGTCTCTCTCAAGGAAGATACTGGTGAAGAGACACCACAGTCTCCGCCATCAGAGATTTTCTCACCTTGACTTGTCCTTTGAGGTCTCTGTAGATGTTATCTTCAGAAAGAGTTTCTCACTCAACAAAGGCAGCCATGGCAGGAAAAGCCTGAAGCGTTGGGTGGGAGGGGGTGGAGGGATGGGAGGGTAGAGGGGTGGGAGGTGGGGGTGTGGGAGGTGGGGGTGTGTGGGGCAGTTGATTTCTCCCATGTGTTAATCTTGGTTCTTTTGTAATCACTAAACACGTGTATAGGGGTGTATCCCCCCACTCCTCATCCTGCCCCCTCCCCCTCTCCAGAGCTATTTAAAATAGACTTTAAACTAAATAAACACATAGAACCAAGGACATCTTGGGCAGTGGTGTGTGTGTCTGTGTGTCTTTATGTGTGTGTATGTGTGTGTGTCTGTGTCTGGGAGTGTCAGTGTGCATGTTTGGGCTGGCATGGAGATCAGATGGTGGGAGAATTCCTCCTCTCTCCTCCCCACCCCCCCTCTGCTTTTTCGAAACAGGGTTTCTCTGTGTAGCCTTGCCTGTCCTGGACTCCCTTTGTAGACCAGGCTGGCCTCGAGCTCACAGGGATCGCGTAGATACCTCTCAGGTTTGAAGAGGATTAGGAAGTGTGTGGCTTACTGACCCCCTTTGGTGACCACAAACTTGGCATTTGTATCAGTTGGTGACCTTATTGTCAGGTTTTCTCGTCTTCCTCCCATGTGTTTCTGACTTAAGTGCTGAAAACTGCTGTGCAGGAACCCTCAGAGGAACTGGCCCTCAGCTCAGCCAGACACTCTCCAGGGCTTTCTCCATAATGAAAGGGAAGGAGGCTTTGGGGAGAGGAAGGAAGTGTGGGGTGAGGGAGGAAGAGGGAAAGGAAGAAAGGAGGTAAGTATGGAGAGAGGGAAGAAGAAGAAGAAGAAGAAGAAGAAGAAGAAGAAGAAGAAGAAAGAAGAAGAACAAAAATTTTAAAAAAAGTTTTTATCTAAACATAAGGGTTAAAAAAAAAGTCATACAAACCATTAAAAATTGAATTTGTCCTCACTGATTCAAAACTCCTCTAAGGACATGGAGAAGAAGAGTGCAGATGGGAAGGAACTATTTGCAAATATGTAGCTGATTAAATACTTAAATGTAAAACCTAGCACCATTATTAACCCTAGAAGTAAGCACAGGCGAGTTGTTATGATACCGGGTAGGGGATGATGTCTCAGATACCACACCGAAGCACAATTGATTTTTGGAAAGTATTAAATTAGGAATCATTAAGATTAAGAACTTCTAGCCAGGCATGGTGGCACACGCCTTTAATCCCAGCACTCGGGAGGCAGAGGCAGGCGGATCACTGTGAGTTTGAGGCCAGCCTGGTTTACAAAGTGAGTCCAATACAGCCAAGGCTACACAGAGAAACCCTGTCTCAACCACCCCCCACCACCACACACACACACAAAGCCACAGACCAGCAGAAAATATTGCACATCACTTCTTAATAAGAGATTTCCAGAGCAAATGAAGGAAACAGTTTAACTCAGTAGAACACAAAGTTCAAAGTTCTCTAAAAGTAGGTGAAAGGTGGAACTAACTGACTTTCCATCAAAGAAGAGACAAAGCTTCGAAGGAGCCCAGGGAAAGATGCCTAGTGCTGTTCCTCACTAAGGAAACTCAGAACCAGAGGATGTGGTCACATACATATTAAGGCAGGTTTAAATAAATGTCAAAACAAAAACACAAGCGCGCCAGAATCCCAAGACCAACTAGTGTACAAAGTAATCGGTGGAAAAGTGATGCAGGCAACTTTGGAAAGCAAGCTTTTTCTTCTATAGTCAGACACGTACTGATAACACAATCTGCAACCCCCGCCCCCCTCGGAGCATATGTGAGACACAGAAGCCAGAGCGTGTCCACGTGAGACACTGTCGGAGAATATGCATGTAACAACGAGAAAAGTCTACTCCCACCAAATTCACCAGTTCACAGCTGGATATTTAACCTTGTGTCTGTTTCTATCAGGAGATCCTCAGGCCAGAATATTTTAATTAATTTTTAAAGTTTTATACTATGTTAAGAAGCCGGGTCCGGAAGACCAAACGCTGTATGATTTCATTTCTGTAACATTCTGGCAAAATCAGAACCACAGGAAGAACAGACATAGGTTGCCAGGGCTGAAGAGAGTGGAGAGGGAGTGGAGTACAGAGCCGTTCAAGGAGATTTTTGTTTTTGTTTTTGTTTTTTCAAGACATGATTTCTCTGTGTCACCCTGGCTGTCCTAGACTCGCTTTGTAGACCAGGCTGGCCTCAAAACTCACAGCGATCTGCCTGCCTCTGCCTTCCAAAAAGGAGAAGGAGATTATTTTCTTTCTTTCTTTCTTTCTTTCTTTTTTTTTTTTTTTTTTTTTTTTTGGTTTTTCCAGATAGGGTTTCTCTGTGTAGCCTTGGCTGTCCTGGACTCGCATTGTAGACCAGGCTGGCCTCGAACTCCCAGCCACCACACCGGCTTAGGAGATTGTTTTCTATACCTTGATTGTGCGCATATGTTGTCAAAACTTAAACAGCACACTAGACAATTTTTTTTTCTGTATATTCAGAGTATACCTTAAAAGAATAATCCAGCCGGGTGTGGTGGCGCACACCTTTAATCCTAGCACTCGGGAGGCAGAGGCAGGCAGATCGCTGAGTTTGAGGCCAGCCTGGTCTACAAAGCAAGTCCAGGACAGCCAAGGCTACACGGAGAAACCCTTTCTCGAAAAACCAAAAAAAAAAAAAAAAAAAAAAAAGAAAAAAAAGAAAAGAAAAGAGAAAAAGATAATTGGAGATGGCCAATTTACTAACCCCATAGATATGCAATTTTAATAGAAATTTTCATACATTGCTTTGACTTTTATCATATTTTTTTCCTTTTGTATACTACGTTGGACTCAGGGCCAGGTAAGTGCTGTACCACTGAGCTTCATCTTAGCCTGATTTTTAGCATTGTGTATCATGATTCTTTTCTAATTTCATTTTCTCCTAGAATTCCACTTCATGAATATATTAGGTTTCTTTTCTTTCTTTCTTTCTTTCTTTCTTTCTTTCTTTCTTTCTTTCTTCTTCTTCTTTTTTTTTCTTCAAGACAGGGTTTCTCTGTGTCACACTGGCTGTCCTAGACTCGCTTTGTAGACTAGGCTGGCCTTGAACTCATAGAGATCCACCTGCCTCTGCCTCCTGAGTGCTGGGATTAAAGGCATGTGCCACCATGCCTGGCTCAAAATCCAGTTTTTTATTGTGGGTTCTGCAATTGATCTCAAATTGCCAGGCTTGCGCAGCAGCACTTTTACCCACATATTCAGTTCCCTGGCCTGATAAACACTTTTATATAAGTATATTTTGGTAGTCATGATTTATTTCCTTAACATTCCTAAGAGTGGCCGGGCGTGGTGGCGCACGCCTTTAATCCCAGCACTCGGGAGGCAGAGGCAGGTGGATCGCTGTGAGTTCGAGGCCAGCCTGGTCTACAAAGCGAGTCCAGGACAGTCAAGGCTACACAGAGAGACCCTGTCTCGAAAAAAAAAAAAAAAAAAATTCCTAAGAGTGATGTTACTGCTTGCAGGGAAGGCACATTTTTAGGGTCATTGATATATTAATAAATATGGTCCAACTGTTCTGTTAAGAATATATAACACTTTACATTTATTTTAAGCTTTCCTTACTCAATCTTCTTTCTTTTTTTTTTTTTTCAGTCTTATTTTTATTTCATAATCGTCCTTCTAAGTTTATATTGCCTTTTTTGTTGTTGCTGCTGCTTTTGAGACAGAGTTTCTTTGTGTGGCCTTGGCTGTCCTGAACTCGCTTGATAGACCAGGCTGGCCTCAAACTCATACCTTCTGACTGCAGCTGCCTCTGGAGTGCTGGGATTAAAGTAGTGTACCGCCATGCCCGGCTATATTGTCCTTTCTTTTTTTTGGTTTTGTTTTGTTTTGTCTTCGAGGCAAGATCTTTCTGTGTAGCCTTGGCTATCCTAGACTCACTTTGTAGACCAGGCTGGCCTTGAAGTCACAGTGATCCGCCTGCTTCTGCCTCCTGAGTGCTGGGATTAAAGGCGTGCACCCCTGTCCTTTCTTAATAAGAAACAATTGATGAGAAACAAAGAATAAGAAGACATTTTGTGTGCAGAGGAAGGGACAGAGGATCACACATGTTCCCATCCTTTTTCCTCTTTGTCCCTGCTTGTCATCCTCCCCCACCCCCATCCTATCCCCACCCCCATCCTATCCCCACCCCCATCCTATCCCCACCCCCATCCTATTCCCACCCCCATTCTATTCCCACCCCCATCCTATTCCCACCCCCATCCTATTCCCACCCCCATCCTATTCCCACCCCCATCCTATTCCCACCCC
>OU015747.1:6797456-6807611 GCA_907169655.1 Acomys percivali | reverse complement strand
TATTCCCACCCCCATCCTATTCCCACCCCCATCCTATTCCCACCCCCCATCCTATTCCCACCCCCCAAATACATTTTTTTCTTACTGATAATATGAGAGTAGACTTAAGTTTAGCAGGGAGGAAAAACAACCTCATGTTTAATTTCACACATAAAGTTAACATCTATTATAATGTACGTTTTCTGATCATTATTTTGAGCTTTGGCAACATCTCTTATAAGCCTGGTCCTGATTTCCTAGGTGTTTAGAGGGTTAACAGCCCGTGCTTTGGCTCATGCGCCTGGAGGAACTGCCTGTGTCTGGGAGGAAGGAGCACTGAGGGTCCAGGGATGACCCCAACCCTCCATTCGGTTATCCTAGCTTCCTCACTTATCCACTAGTTATAAAAACATAGAGCTCTAGTGCCCTTTGCCTACTGTAAAGACAGAAAGAGAAGCTGTATGTCAGAGTTAGTCACCATTTAAGCAGGTGTGTGTGTGTGTGTGTGTGTGTGTGTGTGTGTGTGTGTACTTCCTTTTGCTCTTCCTGTGTGGACACTGGGGGTATTCCTGGACAGGTGCACAAGCATTCTCAATGTCACATGTCATCAAGGAGAGTAATTTCTTCCTTGATGTGTGGTCTCACTTGGCATGCTGTGGGTGCTGTTCCCACAGACAGTATCTCCAGCCCAAGTCCTCAAGATGTATTCCAATTGCCTTTTATTTTTCTTTCTTTCTTTCTTTTTTTAAATGCTTGCCAAGTTTGGACATTATTCTTTGGCGACGGGGTATTTATGATTTCATGGGAGGGAGCTAGGGGATTCCCAGGGACAGGTGTGCCCTTTAGAGAGAGCACTCTGCTGGGAGCATGGAGCAGAGAGTCACAGAAAAAGTTAAAAAAAAAAAAAAAAAAAGAATCAAAGCTGATGTTCTCAAAGAGAATAGTTCTGGCCAGCCAATCAGCAAAGCATACTTCCCTTTCTGCTTCAGAGCCCAGGAGCTCAGGGCCAGCCCTGGCAACATAGCGAGATCTCCATCTCAAGCAAATGTGTAAATAAATACAATATTGGGCTCAGGGATTTCTTTCTGTCCCGTTAGTCCTTTATGACACATAATATGTGTAGATACTTGCGGTATTTCACTATGATGGTTGGTGTAATAGTTTACAGCTTATGGGTAAGTGTAGCTATAATTGGATATTTTACAGTTTCCCATAGCTTGGCTTCTGGTTTCCCAAGTTTCAGATTAGACACTGCTCTCATTTGCTTTCTTTAGCTAGTGAGATGATACAATAATGAAGATGAATTGTTCCGGCTCGGTTGATTCTCATGATTAATTCATAGAGTTTGGTAGTTGTGGGGGAAGCCAGCAAGGTGTGTTGCTATGGCTACCACTGGGGATGAGAGTAGAGCCTTAGAGAAAAGTCTACATTTTTCTGATTGCACCCTTAACTAGCACAGCTTCTCTTTCACATATTGCATGCCTTGTTAGATTTTAGTGACCCTGGTAATTTTTTAAAGTGAATTTTAGGTCAGCCCACAAAACAATAGGTTTCATCATAGCGTCTTAGCACATGAGTGCACTATAGCTCTGTCTCTTTTGCTCCCCTCCCCTGCTGGCCTCCTCTGTGTCCTTCCTTCCCTCCGGCTGGGTCCCCTTCTTCCCACCTGAGTCTCCCTCCTCCTGCTTTTCCCTCAGAGTAACTCATCATCCTCTATTGGTCCTACCTCCCTTTAAGATCTCTTCCTCTTCTTTCCTGATTCCTCCTTCTTATGATCTACAAACATATATATACACACATACCTACACAATATACAGTTTGTGTGTAAATATATACACATATGTGTATATAAGCTATACAATGTGGAATAGTTGTGTGCAATGTATACATTATACATATTTAATATATACAAACACACACACACACACACACACGGTGCACTGATGTACATGCATGCAAAACACCCATACACTAAAATAAAAAGAGAAGTTTAAACAATTTCTTGAAAAACAGTTTTGAGCCGGGTGTGGTGGTACACACCTTTAATCCCAGCACTAGAGAGGCAGAAGCAGGTGGGTCTCTGAAAGTTCTAGGCCAGCATGGTCTACAAAGCGAGTCCGGGACAGCCAGGGCTACACAGAGAGACCCTGTCTCAACAAACAAACAAAAACCCCACAATTAAAAAGAAAAGAAAAGATGCTGGGAGGTGGTGGCTTTATCCCAGCACTTGGGAGGCAGAGACAGGCGCATATCTATGATTTTGAGACCAGCCTGATCTACAAAGTGAGTCCAGGCCAGCCAGGACTACACAGAGAAACCCTGTCTCAAAAACCAAACCAGAACAAAAAAAAAAAAAAAAAAAAAATAAAAAAAAAGCTTTGTGGTGGAGCTGTTAGGGTCTTTTGTTTGTTGGCTTTTTTGTTTCAGCTTGGTTTGTAGGGTCTTTTAATAATATCTTCTGCCGATAAAAATGATTTGACTTCTTTCTTCCCCCTTTGTCTGTTTCTCTCTCTTACCTTATTGTTCTAACAAAGACTGGAGCGTTATATGGAATAAGAGTGGAGAGAGTGAGCACTGTTTTCTCATTCTAGATTTTGGAGGGAATTTGCTTGGTTTTCCCCGTTTAGTACCACGTTAGCTATAAGTTCTTGTTCACAATCTTTATAATGTTGAGGTACATTCCTTCTACTGCCAGCTTCTTCAGGGCTCTTATCCTGAACAGCCTTGAATGCTGTGAAAGGCCTCTGTTGGTTCAGATAATCATGTAATTTTAGTTCTTATGTCTGTTTGTGCGGTGACGTACATTTTATTAGCTGGATGTCAAACCAACCTTGCATTCTGGGAATGAAACCAATCTGGTCACAATATATGATTTACTTAACGTGTTCTTGGATTTGACTGGCAAGAATTTTGTTGGTTTTTTTTTTTTTCTTTGTACTAATTTCCAGTGGGAAAATTGATTTATGGTCTTTATGTTTTGTTTTGTTTTGTTTTGTTTTATTGTTATGTCCTTACCCCCTTTGAAGATCAGGGTAATATTAGCATCATAAAACATTTGGTAGTAACCCTTCCCACTGTACTGTATAGAACACTTTGAGAAACGTGGGTGTTAGCTCATCTTTAGAGGTTTGGTGGAAGGTGGCAGCGAGGGCTCTAGGTTTTGGGCTTTCCTTCATGAGGAGCCTTGCTGTTACTAGTTTAATCTGATTTTAATGATCCGTTGCTTATACCTTCTTGATCTAATTTTATTAAGTCAGATGTGTCTGTAAATGCATCAACGTTTTTTCTAGATTTTTTAGTCTTTTGGAATATACATTTTCAAAGTACTTCCAAATAAGTCTCCATATTGCATTGGGTTTAGACATAACCTCTTCTTTTTCATCTGATTTTACTAATTTGGATCTTCTCTCTTCATTTTGGTAAGTTTTGCTGGAAACCTGGCACTCTGACTTTTTTTTTTAAGAATCAATTCTGATAGGTTTAGTATGTTATTCTTTCAGCCTCCATTTTATTAATTTCTGCCTTGATCTTTTGTCGGTGCCGCACCCGTCCAGCGGGAAAGAGACACAGACAACCAGGATCCTTCTTCAAGAAGTTTACTCGGGAGGTTTCAGGAAGTGACTGTCCCCGCACCCCAGGATAGCAGTTATATAGCAAACAGCAAAACCAAACACAGTCCGCCACGTAGCCGTACTCTATTGGCAGACGCCAAGCAGGTCCAAATAAGGCAGTTGCTTACTACCAAGCTTTGCAGGAACAGGAACAGGAAGAGGCGCCATCTTCTAGGCGCGGCACTGCTCCGAACGGCTCCCGACAATCTTTGTTACTTCCTGCCACATACTGCCTTGGGTTTGGATTAGTCCTAGGACCATGAGGTGTATGCCTAGGTTATTTATTTGAGGTCTTTGTGGCTGTTCTGTGTAAGCACTCAGAGACGTAAATCTTCCTCTCACAGCTGCCTTGAAAGGCTCTGTTAAGTTATGCTTTCATTTTAATTTACTTATAAGACCTTTTAATCACCTCCCCAAGTTCTTCAGTGACTCACTTGTCATTCAAGAGGGTTCAGTACCCGTGTGTTTGTAAGGTTTCTATAGTTTCTATTGCTGTTTATTTCTGGTTTATTGCTTCACAATCTGATAAGACAAGGATATTTTTGCTTCTTTTGTATTTGGGGAGATGTGATTTGTGGCCTAGAGTGTGGTCTAGTTTAGAGAGGGTTCCATGGGCTGTGGAGAAAAGTGTCCACTGTGTTTCTCTTGGATAGAATATTTAGTAGTTGTCTGTTAAGTCCATTTGATCTATGGTGCAGTTTGACTTAAGATTTATTTGTTAATTTTTAGTTAAGATGAGAATGGATTATTAAAAGCCTCCACTATGTGCTGGGAAGGTGGCTTGGTAGGTAAAGGTACCTGCCACCAAGTATGACAGAACCCATTTGCCAGGAGACAAATGACTCCCACATGTTGTCCTCTGACCTCCAGACATGTGCCATGGCACGTGTACAAGTTCCCACACGCAAAAAAATAAATAAATAAAAGCTAACAGTGAAATCCTCCACTATCGTTGTATCAGGACTTGTCTGATGTTTTCTATCCATTAGTGTTTATTTTATGAAATTGAGGTTCCCCAGTGTTTGGCGCATGCATATTTTTGTTACATTTAAAAAAGAAATGTTTTGCGCCTGCACGGAGGGAGGGAGTTACGTCACTGGCTGAGCTATCTCTCTAGCTCCTCTTTCTGTCTCCTCTCCCCCGTGGCTGTCAGAACTCAGTTTTTATTAACCCAGTCCAGGTCCTATTTTTTGTTTGTTTGTTTGTTTGTTTGTTTGTTTTTCAAGACAGGGTTTCTCTGTGTAGCCCTGACTGACCTACACTTACTTTATAGACCAGGCTGACCTCGAACTCTCACCAATCTACCTGCCCCTGACTCTCCAGTTCTGGGATCAAAGGTGTGTGTCACCATACCCGGGGCTCCAGGTCAAAAATTTCTTTCCTTAATTTTTAAATATTTGTATCAATTATTTGAGACTTTAACCTAATGTGTTCTCATTGTTTACACCTTCTAAACTCCTCCCGGGTCCACCCCTACATCCTCACTCTTTTCTAACTTAATTCCCTTTTCTTTAAAAAACCAAACCTAAAAACAAAGGAAAAAAAAAAAACCACTCTTGTGGAATAAAGTTTATGTTGCCCACATATTTGTGGGGCCATCCACCAGAGTGCGCTTGTCAACATACCTCCCTTACATCTTTCTGTATGGCTTCTTTGCTCTCCCATTTTCAGCTCAACGGGATAGGCAAGTCAATGTGCAGACAACCATCCAGTGTGGTACATGCTGCCTCCGGAGGCTCAGTGCTCAGGGGGTGGACCACAGAGGGCCACATGTTCAAAGGTGTCATTGTCTCCCAAGCAGATAAACACCAAACCCATCTCTGTATTTAAGGTGACCATTTTGGATCTTAGGGGCTTCGGGGCAGTCTGCAGTAACCTCACTTCCCCTTCGAGCCTACCATTTATCAGTCGAGTTCGTGAACTCCAACAGATGGTAATAACCACACCCCAAGTATCATCCCAATAAACTCCCATAATTAGGACAGTACCTGGCCTATCATTTGCAGCCCAGAGGGCCCCACCCTGTCCCCTAATTACCACTGTCCACAGGGCACAGCCCCAGGAAACAAACAAGGAAGACTTTACTACCCCTTCCTCAGGCTTCTGCCAATTTACACAGTAGGCTGTCCCTTCCTGCCACACAAACTGCCCTGTGGACTGGAAATGAATGTCACCTCCCCTCCTGTGCCCCCCCCCAAGACAGGGTTTCTCTGTGTAGCCTTGGCGGTCCTGGACTCACTTTGTACATCAGGCTGGCCTCGAACTGTCAGGGATCCACCTGCCTCATGCCTCCCGAGTGCTGGGATTAAAGGCGTGCACCACGACGCCTGGCCAATTGTTGCCTCTTTTAAAGCAATGTTCTGAGGCTCTGGTTGTGATGGGACTGCCATCGTCAGATGCCACCCCACCAGTAGGTGAGACTCATGAGCTGCTACAGAGCAAACAATGCCTTGAAGAGGCAGGAGCACACATGCACACACACACACACACACACACACACACACACACACACACACACACGAGGCTCTGCGGTAGGCGTGAGATGGTTTGGGGGCTTTCCAGCTCTTAGACAAAGCGGTCAATTCTTTTCCAGATGACGTTTAACACTTCCCAAGTTAAAGCAACTAAACCTAAATGGAATTTCCTTCTGAAGCTTCTCCCCACAGTATTCTGGCACCTATGATCTCTCATGGAGTTTGAAGAGTTATGAAAGAAACCCTACGTGGAAATGGGGAGTGCTATGAGCTGCAGGAATGGGAACTGGGTAGCTAAGCTAAAACTGTAGGTGAGAGCCATGATCTGAGAGTTAACGAGATGCGCTTGGATGTAAGAATCTGATTGATGTGTGTGAGCCCAGGAGTTCAAGGGCAGCCTGGGCAGTACAGTGACACCCTGCCTGAAGCAATCTGGAGGTGAACTCGGGGGAAGGTATAAAGCTAGGAGTCTCCAGATTCCTTTAGAAACAGTTCCCAGGCCGCCTTTCTCCTCTCTAGCAGCTACAGAACAGGTTGCGTAATTGTTGGCCATTGATGGTTTTGTTTTTTTCATTTCTGTTTTGCAGCAGCTCCTGGTAGTACTGGAGGGGTCCATGACCTCTGCGGGCTCCTCCCTTTTATTAATGGAAGGCTTTAAAGGTCTTGCCTTTCCCTTGGAGCCTCTGCAAACAAACCAGAAATAGATGTCAGAGCCTCTTCTTGTCTGATGGAAGCGGGACCTGCCACATGCTGAGTTCTTCCCAAAGGCCAGCTCCATCCCAGGCCTAGAGGGTTCTTCCTGAGAACCAGGCTTGTTTTTCTAAAGCTTACTGTCTCACTTGTGCCCATTTGGGTTTTTTTTCCAGGTGAGAAAGTTTTTTTTTTGGGGGGGGGGAGGCCAAATTTGCCTACAGTTAGGTGGCTAATAAGCCCCAAACTTACTCTCTTCTTATTGTATGCTATTTGTACAGTTTTCTGTTTCGCATGCACAGAGACACACAGACACAAGTAACAGACACACAAAAATGCTTCAGCACTGGGCAAAAGTGTACAGATGGTTTAACTCTGTCTCAACTAGATACCTTAGTGGGCTCCTTTTTGTTGTTGTTGTTGTTGTTGTTTGGTTTTTCAAGACAAGGTCTCTCTGTGTAGCCCTAGCTGTTCTGGACTCGCTTTGTAGACCAGGCTGGCCTCGAACTCACAAAGATCCACCTGCTTCTGCCTCCCGAATGCTGGGATTAAAGGTGTGTGCCACCACGCTTGGATTTTTATTTTATTATTATTATTATTATTATTATTATTATTATTATTATTATTATTTGGTTTTTCAAGACAGGGTCTCTCTGTGTAGCCTTGGCTGTCCTGGACTCACTTTGTAGACCAGGCTGGCCTCAAACTCACAGCAATCTGCCTGTCTCCTAAGTGGTTTCTAATGACTGTTTTTATACTTTGTTTAAATGACTCAGCTGGGCGTGGTGGTGGCACTATATTGCTAGCATATGGTTTTGGAAGGGATTGTTCCTGGAGCACTGAGGGTTACTTTTGTAGATGTACTTATTTCACATGTGTGTCAATTATTTGCCTGCTCATATGTGTGTGCAGCATGTATGTGCCAAGGGCATCTGGATCACCTGAAACTGGAGTTATGGCTGGTTGTGGACCACCATGTGAGTGCTGGGAGTGGAAACCAGCTTCTCTGTAAGAGCAGCAGGTGCTTTTAATGACTGAGGGATCACAGTCCCTCCCATCACCTTTTTGTAGGTCTCATAGATAACTTTAAACTGCTGGGCAGTGGTGGTGCATGCCTTTAATCCCAGCACTCCGGAGGCAGAGGCAGGAGGATCTCTGTGAATTTGAGGCCAGCCTGGTCTACAGAGTGAGTCCAGGACAGCCAGGCAACGATTTTAAGTGACTCAGAAGGATACTCAAGGATGGTTTTATTAGAGGTTTTCCCCCTTTTAGTTTTTTGTGTGTGCATATGGTATATATTTATGAGTGAAGGCATAGTCATGTGTGTGTGCTTGTGCATGGGAAAGCCAGGGGCTGGTGTCAGGTTTCTGCCACAGCGCTCTGGAGCGCTGGTTGCCTGTCCAGGTGTTTGGCAGGTTCATTTAATTAACTTCTGAGGGAAATCAATTGTGCATCCTTGAGTTTTTAAGCAATTCAGAATCTCTCTTCCCACAGGGCCAGAGGTATGACTCACTCCTCATTCCTCTGACCAAAATCATGTAATCAATTAGATAAAAAGAGAATCAAAGGGCTCGGCGTGGCCTTTAATCACAGCACTCAGGAGCCAGAGGCAGGTGGATCTCTGTGAGTTCAAGGCCAGCCTTGGCTGTTACACAGAGAAACTCTGTCTCCAAAAACAAACAAACAAACAAAGTGTGACGCAGATGCTAACGTACCCTTTCCACAGCCGACGGCTTCTGGCAGGGTCTGAGAAGGGAAAGGGCCAGGTTTTATTTAAGGGGCAGGCCACTGAGCGTTTGTCCACACCCCCAATGAGTATACAGGTGATACAAATTGGACTTTGTTTTGTTGTTGTTTGTTTGTTTGTTTCCCTTTTAGGGAGGAACAGTCCTATGGGTAGGGGAGAGGATGGGGAAAGATTGGGAAGTGAGTGCGATTGGGGAACAGGACTCACTTTGTAGGCCAGGCTGGCCTCGAACTCACAGCGATCTGCCTGCCTCTGCCTCCGGAGTGCTGGGATTAAAGGCGTGTGTCACCACACCCAGCTAAAAATGTGGATCTTTAATGATCCTTGAACTCCCATTTGACTGCATTTCAGTCAATGTGAGCACACGGTCCACATTTCCCTCTGGGTCTAGACACCTTGAAGGAGTGGGTAAAACTATGTAGATGCTTGTGGTACAGCGATACAACAGATAAGCCTCCACCGGACACGCCTCTCCCAGACCCCATCATCAGCAAAACACCCAGTGTGGTGAGAGCTCCCTTTTTCTAAGCGCCAACAGAACAGGGCAGACTCATACCAGGTGTTGACCCCTGGATTTGAATTGGATCTCAACCTATCCCTCAGGAGAAAGGCAAACCCTGGAACCATCTCCCCGCCCCCCCCCCCACTTCTCTTGCACATGGGCTGATCCCGATCCAGAGTGGAAATAGTCTCCAGTCAGTGCAGTCAGACCAATATGCCCCGAGAAATAAGAGATGGATTCATTGGATCTGTCACCTCCTAACATCAAGTCACTCTGAGTCTCAGTCCCCTCCAGTGTAAAATGGGGAGAATAGTGCCCCACCACCACCAAATAGTAAAAGTGAGGCTATGCCAGACTATGACATAATGCATTGTAGTGCTTATACCATATAATAAGAAGCATGCTATGAGTGCTTCCTACACTGCACCTTCCATGTTTGAACACTACGTCCAGCAGGCAGCAAAGGGGCCGATTAGAATGTGGTCTCCAGTCTCTTCAGGCCTGCAGCATCCAGCATCTGGGCACCCAGCCTCCTTTCTCTGAGCTTCTGGTACTGAACACTTTAAAGGTGTGAGGTGTTACTTTAAGGAGGGCGAAGTTTGACTTTCACAGTTATTCAAAACTTTAAGGGATTCAGTGCCCATAGCTGGTGCCAATGATGTGCCACATCCTTCATGGGTTAGATGAACGTTTAGATGGTCCTCCACTTCCCAATGCGTGTGGCCTCTTCACATAGGAAGGCCTATTGCAGGTGTCGGGGAGTCAGCAGAGCAAGAGAGAGAACGCCTTTGGTTAAATGCCTGAGCCATCTTTCCTAGCTCCACAAGGCTTCTGAGCTGGTTTTGGACTTGACTTAAAGGAGAGAGGGATGGATGGGAGGTGGTAGGAGGGGTGGGTTTGGGAGTGGAAGGGGCGGGGTGCAAGTAACATCTTTTATTGCAGAATACTTTGCTGAGGGTTTATTTTCTGAAGGTTGCTATTCTAAGAGTGGCCGGAGCTTGGCTGTTAACCTTACAGTCACTCAACCCAGAACCCTGAGCCTGAGCTGTGGGTGAGGGCTGAGTCCTCTGTGGGCTGCCTCCTGGGGTCTAAGGACACTAAATTTTCTCTGTAGACAAAAGGCCCTCTTTTTTTGTTGTTGTTGGGTGTTTT
>OU015747.1:6777670-6797056 GCA_907169655.1 Acomys percivali | reverse complement strand
CAAAAAAAGATTTATTTAATTAATATGTATACAGTGTTCTGCCTGCATGTACACATACGTGCCAGAAGAGGGCACCAGATCTCATTACAGATGGTTCTGAGTCATTATGTAGTCGCTGGGAATTGAATTGAGGACCTCTGGAAGAGCTGCCAGTGCTCTTAACCTCTGAGCTATCTCTTCAGTGTCCTATTATTTGTTCTTTTTGTTTTGTTTTGCTTTTCGAGACTGGGTTTTTCTGTGTAGACTCGGCTGCCCTGGACTCACTTTGTAGACCATGCTGGCCTTGAACTGACTGAGATCCTCCTGCCTCTGCCTCCCGAGTGCTGGGATCAAAGGTGTGCACCACCATGCCCAGCTTGGAGCTGCAGTTCTCATACGGTTATCCTGGAGCTGGGATGTTAGAACCAACAGGCAGCTTCTTACAAACACAGACTCACAGGCTTTGCTGGTCAGAAGACATGCCACAGTCTCAGAGAGGGATCTCTTTAATACTGTGGGAATTCTAGAACCCTTCCAAATCTCTTGGGTGCATATGTGGGAGTTACAAGGCTGGCTGCTTTCATTTAAACTGAGAATGCCTGGTAGGTCATCCCAAAAGATGACCAAGTTAGAAACTCCAGAACCACGATTTTACGGGGTGATCATGGTGAGGGAGGGTATGGGGCTGTAGATTAGATGACAGAGGACTTCTTGCCTATCATACAAGAAACCCTGGGTTCGACTCCTAGCACTTCATAAAACCAGGCTTGATAGCATGCACCTGGGATCCCAGCACTGAGGTGGAGACAGGAGGATCAGAAAGTCAAGGTCATTCTCAACTGCGTAGTGAGTTCCAGGCTAGCCTGAGCTACAGGAGACCCTGCCTTAAAAAATAAGGAGAAAGCCAGGTGCGGTGGCGCATGCCTTTGATGCCAGCACTTGGGAGGCAGAGGTAGGTGGATCTCTGTGAGTTCGAAGCCAGCCTGGTCTACAAAGTGAGTCCAGGACAGCTAAGGCTACACACAGAGAGACCCTGTCTAGAAAAACAAAACAAAACAACAACAACAAGATAATGAGGGAAAAAAATCATGAGATGGGAAGATTGTCCTGTTTTCTGGGGGGCCCAGCCTAATCTCTAGAGTCGTTGGCATCTCTATAGGAGAAAGGTATGCTGAGAGATCAGTTAGAGAGTGTCATGTGATGTTATGCTGGTGGCTTTAAAGAGGGTGGAAGGGGCTGCCAGCCGAGCCATGCAGATGGCCTCTAGAAACTGGAAAGGGTAGGACATGGTTTCCCTGCTGGAGACTGTATCAGACTCCCCTTCTCCCAGACTAAACTAATAAAGAAGTCATTCCAGTCAGCTGTGGTGATAACATGTAGCAGCAGGAGGAAGCTGATCCAATGAGCATTTCAGGGGAATCATTAATGTGCTTGGATCTAGACACACGTCCAAGTTCACGTTGTAAAAGCAGAGACCCAGCCTTGGTACCAGAACCAGGCCTGTAGGCTGCAGGACAGGCAAGCTAGTCGGTCCTCAGAACCGCCAAGGCCGTGCAGCCTTCTCCCAGCGAGCCAGTGGATAGGCAATGTCATTGAAATGATGTAGTGCAGAGATCAGGACAACCCTGCAGAATTGTTCTGGTTAGTTTTACATCGAGTTGACCCAAGCTAGTCAGAGTCATCAGAAAGGAGGGGACGTGGATCGAGAGACAACGCCTCCATAAGATCTGACTGCACGGCATTTTATAAATTAGTCATCAGTGGGGGAGGACCGATCTCATTGTGTGTGATGCCAGCCCTGGACTGGAGTTCCTGGGTTCTATAGGAAAGTAGGCTTAGAAGGGGCTGGAGAGATGTCTCAGAGGTTAAAAGCACTGACTGCTCTCCTAGAGGTCCTGAGTTCAATTCCCAGCAACTACACGGTGGCTCACAATGTGATCTGAGGCCCTCTTCTGGCCTGCAGATGTACATGCAGGCAGAGTGCTGTATATATCATCATCATCATCATCATCATCATCATAATTAATAATAATATAATTAATAATAATAATAACAATAATAATAAAGAAAGTAGGCTTAGCAAGCCATGATTGTAATAATTAAAATGAGATGCCAGGCAACAGATAGGATTTACAGAGTTTATTATAGATGCATGGGAAAGCAGGGAAAGGGGAAGGGCACCCCAGAGAGAAAGAGACAGCAAGAGGAAGAGAAAGGAGAGGAATAGAGTGAGGGGGGTAAGAGAGGAAGAGGGGCAAGAGAGAAAAGCAACACACACACATACACACACATACACACACACACACACACACACACACACACACACACACATAGTGGGTTTTCCTTTTTATATCCTGGGCAGCTGGCCCACGTAGTGGCAGGCAGGTATGATGTCACAGGTTGCTAGGCAGACTGGGGGCAGTATGCTAACAAGGGTGAGCAAGCCAGTAATCAACACTCCTTCGTGTCCTCTGCCTCAGCTCCTGCCTCCAGGCTCCTGCCCTATTTGAGTTCCTATCTTGACTTCCTTCCAGAATGAACCAGGCTATGAAGTGTAAGCCAAATAATCTCTTTCCTCCTCGACTTGCTTTGGTCATGGTGCTTTATCCCAACAATAGTAACCCGAAGGCAGCTATAAATAGATTCTCTGCAGAGCTGATGAAAATGCAGGCTCTGCTTCCCAAGGCCTGATGTTTTTTGGTTCCAGCAATCTCCCATTAGGTGACCCCTCTTGGGGGGCCAAGGACAGTAAGTAACACGCTGTAGGTGCCCAGTCTTCACTCAAGTCCCTTCTGGGCACGGACCTTCAGGCAACATCAGCCTCGCTGAATACCTTTCCACAAAGGGCAGGCTCAACCCAAGGCCAATGTAACCAGGACACCCAGCCCCCTCCCCTGACAACAGCATCTGGTACCTTCATGAACAAGTGCCTAGAGAATATGAGAACACCAAAGCAAACAGCTCCTAGCCACCTCCATCCAAATGCTTCGTGGGCCAGGTGCCATTGCTGAGAACACGATACGCTCACCCTCTGACCTCTCTTCCTTCCTCTCCACAGTAAGATCTCAGACATGCCTGACCCAGCCACCCTTGAGAGAGGGACTCGGCTCTAGAGGCAGCAGCTGAGAACCCTGAGAGGTAAGCACAGGGGTCCAGAGCTGATGGCTGCAAGCTCAGGCCTGGGCCCCACACCAGGTCCCTTCGCTCTCTGCTCCTCAGCATTCACCTGCTGTGACACCATTAAGTGTGAATGCCACCACCCTTGTCTGGAGAGCAAAGGACAGCAGCCTCTGGGTACAGTTTACTGCCCTATGTGACATTAAAAAAAAAAAAAAAAAAAAGCAGCAAATAAAACTTCAAAGGCCTTGGGGCAGCCACTGGCTATGGGCCCACCCACCTTTCTCCTGAACCCTGCTAGTGGCCTGCAGATCTGCAGCGTGACCTCAGCTCCACACCCTGCCCCACCTTTCTGTACCTCACCCTCCATCAAGGCTCCGATTAAGGAAGCCAGTTGGGTGACATCAGCATCATTAAACTGACCTAGTTTCTCCCAGGCTGGTGGAGTCGGGAGCTGTAGTCTGCACAGAAACCTATTCAACTGCCTCAGAGGAGCCATCTGGAGAAGGATGGACCAGCGCCTCATTCACAGAGAAGGAAGGTCCCCTGAACACACGTTAAAACTTCCAAAAATAGAGAGGGAACCTGACTGTGCAGCCTGTCTTGGAGTTAGAGGTTGGGAATGGCTCCCTTCTCCATGGGTGGGGTGGAGTGGGTGGGGAGTAGACCCCTCTTAAGAAAAGCTTGAACGGTTAGCCAGTCCTATTCCCTGGGGATCCAGTCCTGTCAGTCTGGGCTTAGAGATGTATTGCCCTACCTTCCTAAACTGTGAAGTCCCGCCCAACTTTCTGGCTTCTTTGTTCATGTTTTTCCTGTTCCTGGGAGCAGCTACTTTTCTGTCTTACCTAAAAACTCCTTATTCATCCCCCAAAACTTTGTTCAGGCTTTACATTTTCCAAAATTCCTTCCTTCTCACTTCTGGGGCTCAGAGTGTGTCCCCTGGCTGGACCGCTGGCTCAGCATCTTCAAGAAGTTCTATTCCCTCTGTCTTCTTTTCGTTCCCCTACCCAGCAGCCTGCCATCCCTTACTTTGTTGGCATTATCCACTCAGAGAGAATAGAGGGATTACAGGGGCTGGTTCACCAGGAAGTAATCCTTGTGTACCCACTGGGTGTCATTTCCCTGGATGAGAGGCAAGCAGAGCAGTCAAAATCCAGCCTCCTGAGGCCTGTGTCCCAGGGATGTCCTGACATCCGCATCAAAGGAACAGTTTCGGTGTTCCCAGCGAGACAAGTCGTCCTAGATAGTCCCTACATAGTGGACTTCCGTGAAACTGAATCATAAATTTGGGTTGCTTGGGAGAGCCGGCCCGAGGCTGCAAAAGGGTCTGAGCCTTTCCTAAGAACTGTGAGAGTCTGTCTTGAGCCTGTAATTCTCACCTTGAGGACTCAGGCACTCTTTGGCTTCTAAGGTGTGGTACTTTCAGGGGCCTCAATTTGGATGAATGGCAATGTTCTGCAGGCCAGCGGTGGCCCCTTCTGGGTGGGGTGGGGAGTTGGGTGGGAGAAAGGGAGGGACAGCTGCTTTGTCCCCTGGCTCATTGTAGTAATAATCAAAAAAAAAAAAAAAAAAGACACACCTTGCCCCTCCACTTTGACTATCAGAATATTGAGACAATAGACCCCCAAGAAATTAGCATTTCTCCAGGGGTCTCACGCAGGGAGAAGGGGAGGGCTGAAGCCTGGCGCCAGCAAGAAAAGGAACTTGTCTCTTGAAGATTCCCACAGTTCTGACAACACATAGACCACCTTGCAGGACAGACAGTGCTGGGCGGAGTCCTGCTTTGATCAGGACTGTTGGGTAGTGAGAATCTCTTGCCCTTCGCTTGAACCTCACATCAGGACCCTGAGTTCTCACAGGACGCCTTTGTTCCCTTTCCCAGTGTGGCCACACTGCATGGATTTCTTCTTGCTGCTCTTCTTTATCTCGCCTATGTTTAATTGGCCTATTGAGGATAAGTCGTGGAGCCTGGCTTCTTAGGCCCAGGCACAACTCGCGATTCCTGTATTGCTGGGGCTCCACCCCACCCCACACCCTACGCCGCACCCCACGTTTCCTGCGGGAGGACCTCTTAGCCCAGTGTGCCTTCTCTGAGTTGTGCTTTACTTTATGCGTTTCCCCATCTCTTATCTTTCTCTGGCGTTCCCTGATCCTTGTCACCAGTTCCTATGTACCTGTCCTCAGGATTTCACCAAGGTCCCTGTCAGCACAGGAGCTGGCTTTCCCTCTACTGGGGATAAACAGCCATCAAGGGTCCAGCCCCCGCCTACCTGACAAGCACCTCCAATGGCTTCAGGGAAGGGGCCACTGCTACAAAACTCAGAATGCCAGGTGTTCGATTTTTACCTATAAAGACTCGGGAGCCAGGTGCTGGGGTGAGAGCCTGCTAGCTCGGAGAGGCAGAGAAATCACCCAGCTGACCTTCCTACTCAGCTCACTTCCCAGAGGAGAAGCCAAAAGCCAAAAGCTAAAAGGCTGGTAGCTCAGCCGAATGGCAGCTCTGAAGGAAAAAGCCAAAAGCTCCTTCTTCTCAGCGCTGTCTTCAATAGCAGCCTTCTCTCAAGCCCCTCCCATCTGCTTAATCCCTGTCAGCTGGTTTCTTGCTCCACCTCTTGACCAGGGTTAACTTTACTAAATTCTATGTACAGCAAGCTCTTGGATTAAAAGTGTGTGTTAGGGCTGGCTGAATCACAGTTTAATCACCTGTTTTCAGTAAACAGAAAGTTCTTAGATTAAAGGTGTGTGTTAGGGCTGAGCCACACCAAACAAGAAACAGGTTTTTACAGTTCACAATCTCAGGGTTCACAATGGGATCAAACATCCTGCATCAGACCACCAATCCAAAAAGCCCAACATCAGCCGGAGGTGGTGGCGCACGCCTTTAATCCCAGCACTCAAGAGGCAGAGGTAGGCGGATGGCTGTGAGTTTGAGGCCAGCCTGATCTATGAAGCAGAGTCCAGGACAGCCAAGGCTAACACAGAGAAACCCTGTGCTGGGATTAAAGGCGTATGCCACCATGCCCATCTTAAGAAACAAATTGTTATCAGCTCTAGAAACTTCCAACAATGAGCTTTCCAACAGTGAGCTCTTCCATTTCCCTAGTGGTAAACCATTGTCTTAATTTTTATCATTTCCCTTTTGCTTACAAGCCAGATAGTGGTTTCTTTACTGTTTCCACAGACACCTTCAATGTTAATAGCTAGCAGGCACAGACCTTCCAGCTTGCCAAGACTGCTTGAGATGCTCTCTAGTCACCACCTCCCCAGCCTACAGCAGCCCTCTCAGACCAGAACTCTCGCTGCTGGCCCAATTGTGCAGGCGAGGAACCTGCGGCAGAGGAAGTCGAGGGGCCTGTTCAGGCTCACACAGGTACCGATGAATCAGGATTTGAATCCAGACACTCGCTTTCAAAAGCACACCAGTCCTGCCGCCCCTCAACTAAATGGGATGTAGAAGCCACACTGACAAGTGGAGGCAGCTGTGGAATCACCCCAGATATATAAAAAAGTCCAAATATTATACTGTCACAGCGATGGGACGGAGGCAATCGAACCACATTTACAGCTTGCCACTGAACCCGGCACGTGTGCACACATTTGCTTGTTTGTATTTCCTTTCTGGATGTCTTTCTTTCTTTCTTTCTTTCTTTCTTTCTTTCTTTCTTTCTTTTTTTTTTTCTTTTTTGAGACAGGGACTCTCTGTGTAGCACTGGCTGTCCTAGACTCGCTTTCTAGACGTGGCTGGCCTCGAACTCACAGCAATCCTCCTGCCTCTGCCTCCCTCGTGCTGGGATTAAAGGCGTGCGCCACCTTGCCCGGCTCTCCTTTCTGGATGTCACAGTCCTTACGAGGTCACCCTGTTTACCATCTTGTCTGGCCACCTCTGGCAAGTTTCCCACTGTCCCACTAACCATGCACTTTATTTTCTGGCTGTGTTGTCACAGACTTTCCAGTGTGCCACCGTTGTCTAGACACGCTTCAGTGTGGCCGAATCTTTACAGAGTTTTGAAGAGAACAAGTCAGGGATCTTGCCAGAGGCCTCTGGAGCTGGCTCCACCGGTCACCTCCTGAAGTATTGTGATGACGCAGGCACTGTAGCACTGTTGGACAACGCTCCCAGCGTCCCTCAGTGGATCCTCAGCAACAGAAACCGTGGGATGCTGGATTGCTTGCTGTTATCTGCATTTTCTGGTGAGGAAAATGAAACTTGAGGAGGCCAAACACCTGGTCCACATGCCACTCAGTGGATGAAGAACTTGTGAGCACATCTCTTGACGTCAGAGTCAGGCTTTTTTTTTTTTAATCACTTGAGCTCTCAGTTCTGAGTCATTAACTTTAACTTTGCTCTTATCTTTTTACTGCCTCAACGAATGCCTGCTTCAAAGAGCTTCTTAAATTCTGATGCCATTGTACACATTTTAATATAGATCAAATTCTACCTTAAAAATCTGTAAATGTGCCTGGCGGTGGTGCCACACGCCTTTAATCCCAGCACTTGGGAGGCAGAGGCAGGTGGATTGCTGTGAGTTCGAGGCCAGCCTGGTCTACAAAGCGAGCCCAGGATAGTCAAGGCTACACAGAGAAACCCTGTCTCGAAAAACAAAAGTCTGTAAATGTACACACACACACACACACACACACACACACAGACAGACACTACAGTTTCCATCTCGAATGCCTCCCGCTGGGCCCTACATTAAAAGCAGGGTTTCCATTGAGGTAAATTAGGGAGGAGACCACAATGGGCCTAGCTTGGGGTCTCTGGGGCCTTAGATATAGATCCTTGAAAGGGTCTCTGAGACTCTGGCCGTCACTGCTTCCAACTCCTCCTCCTCTTCCTCTTTTTTTCTTCCCAACAATGAGGTGAGTGGGGTTGCTTCCTTACCCACTTCCCACCCTGCCATCAGGTACCCCCATCAGAGTTGTTAACAAAGTGGGTCCCACTGAGCATGGGCCCCAAACCATGCGGCAAAATAACCCTTCTCTGTTGATTATCACACACATAGAAAGCTGACTAACACAGTATACATATGTACACATTAACGACCTCTCCCATCAGGAACCAGTCTGATGGCTTAAAACAAAGAGGTCCATCCATGCTGAGCATGATGCTGTGTGCATGTAAGCCCCAGCATTGAAGGCTGGAGGAAGAGCACGGAGAGTTTGAGGCCAGCCCAGGCCACCCAGCCCAGGAAGGCTGGAGATAGCAAGCAGAAGCAGGGGACCCAAACTACAGATGCATTAAAAGATCAAGATATAAGCAGACTGTCTCCCTTTAAAGTGGTTGGTATAGGAACCACCAAAATAAAAGAAAAATTAAGGCCGCCTACTGAAATATCCTTCAGAGAGTGGCTGTGAATTGAGTCAAAGGGATATTTTAGAAAGAAAATACAATGAGTCACAAAGTTCTCTCATCACAGCTGAGATGCGTGAAGAAAACTAGCTTCTGTTTTCTTCCAAACAGCTCTGAGCACCTCACGAGCTTCTTCCCCAGAGACAGGAAAATTTAGACTCACCCACTCACCAAGAAACAATATTCTAATTTCTTCTAGTCTAGACAGTGTCTTTCCCATTTAAGCATTCAGTGTCTTCAACTGGATTGCTATTTTAAAAAAAGGGTGGTGGTGGTGGCGCACACGCCTTTGATCCCAACACTGAGGAGGCAGAGGCAGGTGGATCCCTGTGAGTTGAAGGCCAGTCTGGTCTACAAAGTGAGTCCAAGACAGCCGGGGATACACAGAGAGAAACTCTGTCTTGAAAAACAAAGCACAAAACATGGAAAAACAAAAGACAACTCTTGAGATAATTATCTCCTAAGATACACATCATCTTTCAGAGCGGGACCTTTTCCTGCCCCTGGCTGGGGGGTGAGGGGGTGGGTAGGGGGGGAAGGGACGGGTCTCCGTACCGCGCACGCGTGGTGTGAGCTCTGTGCTCTGGTATGACTGGACCACTGAATCTTCAGCGCAGGGAGATTACCGAGTAGGGTTGGTTCTGTCCGGCTTCTCAGAAGCTACGACGCACTGACTTTCGTCTGGAGCTCTGACCTCTGGCGTCCTGTGACCTCCTCTGCCAGATCTTTGCTGGGTCACATATATCTCTTCAGAAGCTGTCTCAATGGCTACTCGGGTTATGAGAAACAGGAAGCAGAGCCACAGCGTCATCTTGCGTTACCTTCCGTCATTCACATATCATCGTCCCTGGACCCTGGTAAATATGACCCCAGTCTGGACGGCTGTAACCTCTTTGTGTTGGTGCTGGGGAGGTCACCCACTCTTTCCTCTCTGTATCTTTTGCCTTCCACAAGCCCGTATGGATATTTCTAAAATATCCCATCCTCACTCTCAGTGTTTCCGGTCTTATTGGCTCTGACCTCCTCCTTGCTCTACAATCATATTCCCATTTTGTTGTCGTTGGCTTTTATTTTTATCTTTTATTTTTTGGTTTTGAGTCAGTGTCTTACTATGATGCAGGCTGGCCTGGAACTTGTTGCTTAGGCTGGTTTCAAAACTCACAGAAACCAGCTTGCCTCTGCCTCCTGAGTGTGGGATTAAAGCAAAGGTTTGTGCCACCATGCCTGGATTCTCTCTCCGTTTTGGTTTATGGGTGGAAGGGCCCCCACCCCAGCACAGGTAAAAGTGGAGGAGGCTATGGACCAACGCCTTCCAAGCTTGAATCTGGTACACACTGGTAGATAAAGGAACTCAGGCTGGTCTCAAGTTGACTGCCTTGATTTTTTTTGCTTTTTAAATTTGAGACAAGTCTGGCTATGGAGTTCAGGTCTTGAATGAGCGATCTTTGTGCCTTTATCTCCTGAATGCTTGTGTTATAGGTGAGTAGTAACCGTACACTTCTTTTGTGTGTATCTGTAAATGTATTCGTGTGTACATGTGTGTGTGCGTGCGCACATGCGTGCCCGTGCACATGAATGTACTTGCATATGAAGGCCAGAAGTCCATGGTGGGTGTCTTCCTCAATCTCTCTTCCATTATTGTTGCTGCTGCTGTTTATTGTTGGTGTTGCTGTTAGTTGAGCTGGGGCTCTCACTAAACCCAGAATTTACTAATCTGGCTATACTTGCTAGCCAGTCAGCCCCAGGGAGCCTCCTGTCTCTGCCTCCCCTGGCCAGTATTACTAATACATGCTGCCGCAGTGCCTGGCTTTTCACATAGGTGTTAAGAATCCACACTTGGGTCTTTGTGTTTGCACAGCAAGCACTTTGTTGACTGAGCCATCTCCTCAGATGGTTCATCTTTCATACATTTCCTTTGAATGTCAAAAGTTTTCATATTCTTTGTTTTGAATTCATGCTACAATATACCTAAACCTTCCTGAGACAAATATGTATCTTCAACATAACTTTGCCAGATCATGATCATGATCTGTTCATGAACAAATTCTATTTAACATTCCAACAAATTGTTGAATTAATTAAGAAACACAAAATAGCCAGGCATGGGGGGTGCACACCTTTAATCCCAGCACTCAGGAGGCAGAGGCAGGTGAATCTCTGTGAGTTCGAGGCCAGCCTGGTCTACAAAGGGAATCCAGGACAGCCAAGGCTACACAGAGAAACCCTGTCTCAAAAAAACAAAGCAAAACAAAAAAAGTAAAAACCACCACCACCACCACCACCACCACCACCACCAACAACAACAACAACAAAAAGCCACAAAATGAGTTTTGTTATAGTTATAATGTTCTACATAGTTAAAAACATTATCTTGCCTTAAATATCAGTCTACAATTCCACATCCCCCTGAAGATTCACTGGCTATTAAAAGTATAATGTAGAACTTTCTAGATGCATAAATGCATAATTTAGCTTTTCCTTTTATTGAGAGCAACTTGAAAGTAATACTTTGTTTTCACTTAGCGCAGTGTTCTGTAAATCACTCCCACCCCATCAGGAAGGACAGAGCAGGTCCACCTTGTGTTTAGAGCTGATATGTCATAGTCTGCAGTAAGGACAGATGACAGTGTTGCTTCAGTGACGTTCATAATACACATTTAGACTGTCTGACATCTCTGCTCTTATCACCAGTGTCTCAGGAAACATCCTTGTTCCAGGGTTACAAGCACGTAAGTGTCACAGAATCTAATGTGGGAAGTGGTGGCACATGGTATTTGTCCTTTGACTGATAATAAACACAAAAACCAATGCTGTCGGGAGTTTGGCTTCCAGAGGCAAAGCCTACATTTAATTTTGCTCACTATGCTGTTAAGCACTCAGCTGGGGTCCACTGAAATGGCCCACTTCTGACTCACGTTTTTCTCTATTGGAAACTCCCACGGCACTGGTGAGGAAGGAGAATCCAGTGTGCTGATGGGGTGCTCATATGCAGGCATGCTTCCAGATCATCCCCGGAATTGTTTCTTTAGACACCCTGGACAACACACCTGGCCGAAGCAACCCTGGGAAGGGAGGGCGTCTTTGGATTCGTGGTCCATCAGAGTGGGGAAGTCTCCATGGCAAGAGCTGGACGCCGGCATCTATTGTATCTGCAGAAAAGCAGAGAGTGATGGATTTTTGCACACAGCTCTCCTTTTTATTGAGTCTGGTGATCCCAGCTCATGGAACAGAGCCATGGACAGTGGTTGGGTTTCCCCCATGGCAGCTAACCTAGCTAATCCCTCACAGCTGTGCCCAGAGACTGACCTAATCCAGATAAGCCTCAGGGGCACACTCAGAGACTTATTTTCCAAGTGCTTCTGAGTCCTGTGAAGTTGAGTCAATGTCAACCGTCACGTCATGTCAGAATAAAGTGGACACTCACAAATGGCTCCATGCTCTAAAGAACAGGGCACCGTCGTTTTCCTAGGGTGTAGGTTCTCCTGAGGATGCTTAGACATGGCAGCTATATGCCCACGTCACCATTATGGCTGGGAAGGTGTGAACTGCCTCTTCTACTCACCTTGTGGAGTCTTGCTGGACCTCAGTGGAAGCCTGGCACACTGCTCAGGGTACAGTCTAGCTCAGGTTGCATTGCTGCATGCATGTGGCTAACCAGCATGGAGATCTGTGCCCTTCTTTCTGCTTCCATCGCTTCTATTATAACTAAATCACATGATGGCACCTGAGCTACCCTTCTCGGTCCCCACTGACTTATGTGCTGTTCCACGCTGGTCAACCACACCAGGGGATGAAGGCCACATAACATAAACTTTAGACTGTAGAGACTTTCAGAAGCAGTGCCAAGGTCAGCATTCGAAGGCATCCCGGAAGGGATTGGAGTAATGGCACGCCGCTTTGCAGGTTGGTCAGGTGTCCCTGGAGAGAGCATTCTGCTAAACCCTGCCAGAGAACTCCCGTTAGAATTTCTGCAGGAAGCAGGGTGTGATGGCACATGCCTTTAATCCCAGCACTCAGGAGGCAGAGGCAGGCAGATCGCTGTGAGTTCGAGGCCAGCCTGGTCTACAAAGCAAGTCTAGGACAGCCAAGGCTACACAGAGAAACCCTGTTTCGGAAAACAAAGAAATAAACAAAAAATTCTGCAAGAGTAACGCTGGGTGCCACCTGACTTGGAGCTCTATGCTGGCTAGTTTTTACATCAGCTTGTCTCAAGGTAAGAGTTAGTTTGGAAGAGGGACCCTCAATTGAGAAAGTGCCCCCTCTAGATTGGCCCGTGGACAACAGGCTTTTGGGGGATGTTCTTGACGAACGATTGACGTGGGAGGGCCCAGTTCACAGTGGCTAGTGTCACCCATGAGCTGGGGGTCCTGGGTGCTGTAAGACAGCATGCTAACCAAGCCATAGGGAGCAAGCCAGGAAACAGCATTTTCTCCGTGATCTCTGCTCCAGTTCCTGCCTCCAAGGTTCCTGCCCTGACTTCCCTCTGTGATGGATTTATAAGCTATAATATGAAATAAAAACCCTTTCTCCAAGAGATGCTTTGGTCATGGTGCTTTTTTTTTTTTTTTTTTTTTTTTTTTTTTTTTCACAGCAACAGATAGGTAACTAAGACAGTATCCTTCCAAGAGAAATGAATAGTCAAAACCAAAACACACTTCCGGTTGTTGATTTTGGTTTTTTTTTCTTTCTTTCTTCCTTTTTTTTTTTTTTTAAATAACTAACACCCTGGAACTCAGTGACAGTCCTTGGGATCGATATGGTCCAGTGACAGTGAATTGATTGTTCCAGCAGAGATCTTTAATGAGATTGTTCACACTGTTCAGGCACCTCCATCTCCAGCGATTACAATGACAATGGTGGGGACCTGGGAATAGAGAAAGAAAGCGAAGCAATCTTCCTGCTCTGTTCTTTTTGAAAACACCAAACCCTAGCAGCCAGGCCTTCTTGTTAATTAGTTGTTAATTATTGGGACAGCTCGTGAAATGGTTTTTAAAGAGCTGGCCTAGTGGCAAAAAAAAAAAAAAAAGAACCTAGCACAAGAGCCTGAATTGAAGTGTAAGAAAGGGAGAGAGAAAAGCCTTTACGTAGTTGACTGGCACCAAGGAAATTCTAGCTGCATATCCTTGGGGTACAGGACACCAGAGGTCCTACAGAAATGCATAGGGAACACTGGCACACACGAGTTAATGGAAATTAGCAATTGTTTTCCTCTTGTTCCCTAGACCAGAAGACACATGTAACGGCGGAGATGACCAACTAAGATTCCACTTCCAGTTGCTGTCCCAACAATCAGCTGGATGCAGAGAGCTCACCAGCAGCAGCAGCCCCTGTGACGGTGGCTGCTGACTTCTTCTATGCATACAGGCTCTTTGCCCACTTGTTTCTCTTCACCCTCAAAGAGGGCTAGGTCAGAGATAGGTCAGAGCCATACATTGCCAGATTTAGAACTGCCGTGCACCACTATCGCCAATTTCAATTATTATTGATACATTAAAATTGACACCTTTAAAATTCTGATACTGAAAAAAATAATAAAATAAAATAAAATTCTGATGCTGGCCAGACGTGCACCACCACGCCTGGCTTGGAAAGTTAATTTGCTACATGTGCCCATTTAAAACATTAGTTTCTATAACTATCTTGGCATTAAAATGTATATATTTTTTTAGTTTTACATTTGTGTGTGTGTGTGCTCCTGCACTTGGACATGTGCATCATAGTAGACATGTGCCCATCACAAGACAGCTGTGGGAATCATTTCTCTTGTTTCTACTATATATGGGGCCTGGGAAATGAAGTCGGGTTATTGGGCTTGGTGGTTAGCACCTTTACCTGCAAAGCCTTCTATCTCATCAGCCTGATTTTGTTTTTAGGAAAAGAAAAAAAAATGTTATTTGAAGGTTCAAACTCTACAAAACAAGTGGCTGAGATCTTTTGACACCTCTGAGCAGCCTGGTTGGAGACCATCACTTTAATAACTGATGAAAGTTCACACAGGATCAAGCCACACTTTCCTTTAGGCAGAGTCTTCTGGAGCGTTGCACAGTGTAGACTTGACATAATGAACCTGCCCATCTAGGGCAAGTGTAGGCGACCCAGACACAAACTACTCTTGAAAAATGCCTGGGAAATAGTTATTACAGTTTTTACTCTCTGGATTACCATGCCTGTCTCTTTGGGTAGCTCTGTTACAGGACTTTAAACATAGTCCACCCAATCATCTTTTAACTTAAAAAAAAAAAAAATTAAACTAGGGGTAAAGATCTCAATTGCATTTTTTAATCATCTGCTGAAAAGTTGTTATAATGCGGGAAATAAAGTACAACACTGAAACATGGAATCTACACCGCTCATGAGAATCCAAAGGGAAGATGTACCATATTCTTTTTTTTTTTTTAAGATTTATTTATTTATTTATTATGTATACAGCGCTCTGCTTGCATGTACCAGAAGAGGGTACCAGATCTCATTATAGATGGTTGTGAGCCACCATGTGGTTGCTGGGAATTGAACTCAGGACCTCTGGAAGAGCAGTCAGTGCTCTTAACCTCTGAGCCATCTCTCCAGCCCCCCATATTCTTTCGGGAACTTCTCTGCTCCCCTACGATGACCCTTTAAATGGTGCCAAGTGTCTATGTGAGCAATGTAAGGATTTCTTGTCTTATTTCTCTTCCAAGGTATGCTGCGTGGCCTCTATGGAGCGCAAACTTCAGGCGCTTAGGGATCACGGAAGGAGCCGACATAAAGTGTACCAACCCGCAGCAGACTCAGAGATCCTAACTCACTGGGAGGCCTGGGCTAGGCAAGTTTCACAACCTCTCAGGCTTTAGTTACAGGCCTTGGTTTAGAACCTTGAAAGGATGCACGTTCTGTCTCTTTAAGGCGTTGCTTTGCTCTCTCCACTGGGTGATTTAATCATGAAATGTCTTAGCACCTGCTCCTTCTCAACCATGCTGCCTCTCAGGTCTGCCTCCTTTGCCCTCATCTCTGACAAAGACAGAAGGAAGCCAGGAAAAACAAAAGAAAACAACCCACCCCCCCCACCATTCAGCTGTGCCCAGCAGCGGGACCTCTCTCCTAGGCACTCTTGCACTGCCTGTTAACATTGGCTAGGAGGAAACAGAAAGCATTTGGGGCCGATTCTGTGAGTTGGACTTGTAATCAAATGGGTGGATTACTATTCAGAGTTGAAAACAATGCATTATTATGATGCATAGCAACCGACATTTTGGCTTGAGCCACAGTTACATCTATACAGGCAAATAGAACATCTCAGAACATTCTCTGCAATGATGCTGGGCAGCATGATCAGGCCGCCCCAACATGGACACATGGGCTGTGTGTAACCTGCTGGGGTTCTATTCTAGTTGATTGAGCAGCTGTTTTCTTGCGTTAGGCATTTCATTTATGGGACAGCATCTCAGCCAGACCTATTGTTAACTATTTGTACTACTGGGATTTGTGTCTGGTTTTTCTTCTGCCGGACGAAATTGCTGCGAATCTCTCCATTTGGAATGTTTTTGTTTGGTTGGGTTGGTTTTTGTTTTGTTTTGTTTCTGTTTTTTGTTTGTTTGTTTGTTTTTTGAGACAGGATTTCTCTGTGTAACAGACCAGGCTGGCCTCGAACTCACATTGATCCGCCTGCCTCTGCCTCCCAAGTGCTGGTATTAAAGGCATGCACCACCATGCTCGGCTTGGAGTGTTCTTAAAAATACCAAATGTCATGAACTAACAGTTACTTTTTGCAAGGTGGGAGTCATCATGCGGTTCACATTCTAAGTTTAAAACCAAGCTAGGTTAGCATTTGTCCTGCAACATTCATTCCAGGCACGGCCGGCGTGACCTCTCCACGCTATTGTGTCCGCTGTTACAGGCACTACCTCCCAAAGCCTGTGGAGCCTTGGAATTTAATACCCCAAGTTCTGCAGCAGAAAGATGCCTTAAGCTGTCTGGGCCGTATCCTTAGCTTGGCTTCCTCCAGATAGCACTGTGCTGGTTCATTTCCGGGTGTGCACTTAGCTGATTATTCCATTCTTTCAAAGAGTGTAGTAAATTGCAGTTTGCTTGAGGTCAGGTGGCCATTGGGTGGGCTGGGGTTTACAATTGAGAAAGAATACTTTAGCTTATAATAAGAAGCATATGATTTAGGTTCATGGAATGGGTTAAGGAAGTATTTATAAATAATTATATGTCTGGGTATGTGTTGTATACATACACATATAATTATAAATACATGGAATTTGCATTAAATATAAATATTTGTTCACTTGGTACTGAAAAACTCAACTGCACCACCTAAAGCAGAGGCTCTCACCCTTCCTAACGCTGCGACCCTTTAATACAGTTCCTCATGATGTGGTGACTCCAACCATAAAATTTATTATTATTATTATTTACTTATTTATTTATTTTTGGTTTTTCGAGACAGAGTCTCTCTGTGTAGCCTTAGCTGTCCTGGACTTGCTTTGTAGACCAGGCGGGCCTCAAACTCATGGGGATCCACCTCTCTCTGCTTCCTGAGTGCTGGGATTAAAGGCGTGCGCCATCACGCCCGGCTCATAAAATTATTTTCATTGCTACTTCATAACTTTGCTACTGTTATGAATCTTAATGTAAATATCTGTGTTTTCCCATGGTCTTAAGCAAAACCTGTGAAAGAGCCATTCACCCCAAAGGGGTCGTGACCCACAGGTTGAGAACTAGAGCTGCTACTCAGCGATCTAGCTCCCTGGCTTGCCTCACCTTGCAAAACCTGGCCTTGATCTTTGGAAGTGTCAAAGCACTATTGATTTGGGTGGTAAAAGGAGAGCAGTCAGTTCTTGGTGTCTTTTTGTTTTGTTTTGTTTTGTTTTGTTTTGTTTTGTTTTTTGTTTTTTGTTTTTCCCGAGACAGGGTCTCTCTATGTAGCGTTGGCTGTCCTGGTCTCACTTTGTAGACCGGGCTAGCCTCAAACTCACAGCGATCCACCTGCCTCGGCCTCTCAAGTGCTGGCATTAAGGGTGTGCACCACTATGCCCGGCTGAGCAGTCAGTTCTTAATCTTTATCGAGCCTGACTTAGCAGGGAAGCACTTGCTGTGCCTATGACTCTTGCGGTGGCTTGAGTGAGAATGACTCCCAAAGGTCCATATATTTGAATGTTGGGCTCCGGGTTCAGGGACTGTTTAAGAAGGATTAAGAGGTGTGGCCTTGTTGGACTAGGTGTGTCACTGGAGGGTGGGCTTTTAGATTTCAAAAGGCCCCGCCAGGCCCAGGCTCCTCAGTCTTCCTCTCTCTGCCTATAATTTTCGGGTCAGATATGAGCTCTCAGTTACTGCTCCACCGCCATCTCTGCCCCCTGCCAAGCTCCCCTCCACAGGGTCATGGACTCATCCTCTGAAACTGTAAACCAGGCCCCCAAGTAAATGCTTCCTTGTACGTTGCCTTGGTCACGGTGGGTTTTCACAGCGGTAGAGCCGTAACTACGACAAGCTCCTTTCATTTTGCCCCTAGAGCGTTAGCACGGAGTTGGTTTCCTCCCCCCCCCCCCCCCCCCCCCCCCCCCCCCGCCCCCGATGGCATTGTCTGTCAGTGGCGTTTGTTTGTTCTTTCTCTTTGCCCAGTCTCTGAGCATTAGAGTCACTAGAACACACACTTAGGTCTCGTCTCTAGCCACAAGCAGTGCCTCAAAGGTCAGACTTGTGTAGCCACTTGTCAGCTTTCTACATAGAGGTCTCAAATCTCAAACTGAGCTTATGATGGAATCTCAAAACCCTTGCGTGTGTGTGTATGTATGTATGTGTTGGGGGCATATGTGTGAATGTACACTCACGTGTACATGTGCAGAGGCTAAAGTGCAATAGCCGGAGTCGTTTCTCTCTCCACCTTCTTTGAGACAAGACCGCTCACTGGCCCCGGAGCTCGCTGATTGATTGGTTAGGCTGGCCTCTGAACCTGAAGCTCACTGATTGGCTAGGCTGGCTCCCTTGTCTCTGCCTCCAACTGCTTGGATTCTGAGCGCGGTTTTTACACGGATGCTGGAGACCTGAACTCAGATCCTCCGGCAGGCAAAACAAGCACTTCACCACTGAGCCACCTCCCCAGCCTCTTGGTTCTCTTAATTTAAGTTCAGCCTTCCAGCCTTTATTCCTGCTATTTTTCTTAGTAAAGGCAATTTCATTATTGAAAACAAATCTGACTGCCTCTCTTTTCTTACATATGCACACTTGATTCGTATACTTAAGGTTATTGTTATTATTATTATTATTATTATTTTATTATTTTATTTTTTATTTTTGGGTTTTTTTCGAGACAGGGTTTCTCTGTGTGCGATCCACCTGCCTCTGCCTCCCAAGTGCTGGGATTAGAGGCATGTGCCACCATGTCCAGCTAGGTTTTAAATTTTTTAAGCTCATGAGTATGTGTGGTGGATGGAGGGGGCGGGGCATGGGTATGTGCATATGCGTGCAGGTCCCCACAGAAGCCAGAGGCCTCGGAGTCCCTCAGAGCTCAAGTTAGAGACAAGTGATAGCTGCTGGAAACTCTACAAAGGCAGCATGTGACCTTAACCACTGAGCCATCTCTCCAGCCCCTTTAAGTATTTTTATTTTGATAAGCCATCCTTTTTTTTTTTTTTTTCTTAACAGAGTGGAGTACCTACCATACACACTATTCCTAGTGCTACATAAATGCTCCCAAAGCCTACAAAACTACTACTTGTCACGAATTTGAATTTCTATAGGAGACAGAGGAGAACAGACCTGAACTGTCTCTGTACGTGTTAAGAGTGGTGAGAAAAGACCTCCGCAGGGCAGAGGGCTGAATCTGAAGGGGGGCGGAGCTCTGCTGCATCACGGGGAGAAGCTTTGTGGAGAAGGTGAATCCAAACAAGGGCGTCCAATGTGCAAAGACCCTTGGAGGAAGGTATCCTGGGTGGTGTTGAGGCTTTGGAGGAAGGTAT
>OU015747.1:6757658-6773678 GCA_907169655.1 Acomys percivali | reverse complement strand
TCCAGCCCCCATATGGCAGCTCACAACTGTCTGTATTGTAACTCCAAGACCTGGCATTCAGACATCCATGCAGACAAAACACCAATGCACATAAAATAATAAATAAAACAAAACAACTAGGCAAGAAACTTTTGTGTGAAACCAAGAGAAATTTTATGTATGTATGTATGTATGTATGTATGTATGTATGTATGTATGTAACATATATGAGGCTCTGTCTGCATAAATACCTATAGGCCAGAAGAGAGCATCAGATCCCATTACACATGGTTGTGAGATGCCAGTGGTTGCTGGGAATTGAACTCAGGTCCTCTGGAAGAGCAGCCAGTGTTCTTAACCACTGAGCCATCTCTCCAGCCCCCAAATTTTTTTTTCAATCTGCTAATGAAAATGAAAATATAGAAAACTGAAACTTACAGGACACAGTCAAAGAACTTCTAAGAGGAAAATTGGTGGTGACAAATGCCAATATTGAGAAAAAGGAAAGCTCTCAAGCAACCTAACTCTATAGCTCAAGGAACTGCCCCTCCCCCCAAAAAAGGAGGAAAACCAATACCAAAAGTAGTAGAATAAAGCGCATAAAACCACCGAAGTTGGGTGTGGTGGCGCACACCTTTAATCCCAGCACTAGGGAGGCAGAGGCAGGCAGATGGATGTGAGTTCCAGGCCACCCTGGTCTACAACGTGACTCCAGGACAGGCAAGGCTACACAGAGAAGCCCTGTTTCAAAAAAAACAGAAACAAACAAATGAACAAAAAGAAAGAAAGAAAGGAAAAACAAAACACCAGAGCCCAACTAAAGGAAGCAGAAGTTAGAGAACCAACATGCTGTGGTGTGGCATCAGTCATCCCATGCTCATCACAGAGTAGAAGATAACATTGGTCCAGTAGCCATGGCAACAAAACAAGGAGAATGGCACAAGGATAGTGAGGGCTACAGTGATGATAAGGAAGCTATTGACAAGCTGCTGATGGGAAGTGTGCTCAGAGCACCCTCTAGCCACTATGTCCCCATGCCTCCCCACAGCTGCCAGCGATCTTGGAAGGCGGTAGAGTACATAGGGATTCCGTGATGCAGCTTCCGCAGGGTCCTTATTCATGATGGATGGCATTTTTCAGCGATAGTGCTGTTTTGGCATCATTCAAACTTCTGTAACCCTTCATCCAAGCTCCTGTAAGTAGACTCAGTACCCTAAATGGTTCACCAAGCTTGACTTGGATAGGCTTGTTACCTTGGTCTGCCCCAGATAAATGCTTATTTCTATCTTCCCAGGAGAAGAAACACAACACACAGAAAAGACCAGTGAAACTTGAAGCTTCTCTCTCTCTCTCCCTTTTTTTTTTTTTTTGAAAGGATAAAGTTAACAAACGTTTACCTGGATTAATAAAGGAGAGAGAGGAGTCAAATAAGCAAATGACGTCATAGCTGAAAGAGAGATGTTACAACTGGCACTACAGAAGTACGAAGGACAAGAGACTAGTGTGAAAATGACATCCAACAAGCTGGATAGGCTAGACAAGATGGACAGGTTCTTAGAAACATCCAGCCTAACAGGACTGAACTACAAAGAAATGGAGACTGAACAGGTTAATAGGGAGTGTGGAGATGGGGGCATCATCTCACTCTGGCTCCCCGGTTCTTGTGATCTCAGGTGACCTGATGTAGCTGCTAAGAAAGCTTTATGACAGAGTAATTCGAAACAGTCTCCCGGGGTGCAACTGGGCAACGGCCAGAGAGACCATTATGCCGAGCTGCCTGTTTAGTACGGCTTACAGTGCTTTCTAAAGCCTCTGGAGTGGGCAGCTTTCCTGAGGGGTATTTTCTTGCTCAAGTGATTGACAAGCCTACTTAGATGAATTCTTCAGGGAGAAGACAGTAAGATGTCTTTGATCTTTACCAGAAAGCCTCCAGCAACCTTGGGATCTTTTGGGTAGTTCAGACAGTCTATCCTCCCCATGGCCAAAGGTACGCCCCATTTTTTTCTGACCAGAAATCTTGCAACAGCGCAGATTAGCAAGAAGTAAAGGAAGAAACCTACTAATAAGGATAAGGACCAGCCATGCTTTACCAGAACAAGCTCTTCCCTGCCGGGACCTCAGGGAAGCCCTGCTATATCCTCCTCTGTCTCCTGTGTCTAAACCATAGTCCCGCTGTCATGCCATCTTAGACCTTTAGGGCAACGCTGATATTTTCTCCCACTCCCACATTCCTGAAGAGGGGTAATTATGTACCCCCCTTTTTAAAACAAGGAGGCAAGATGGAACCCAAAGAAGATTGTGAAGGAGGAGGCCCATCCTCAAGGTCCCTCAAGCGCGCTCATTTCTAAGTAGCTCACAGTATCCATAATCACAAAACGCCCAAGGAAAACCAAACCCTAAAACCTAGAAGCGTGTGGTAATAGAAGGGAGCCCTGCCATGACTTTGCATCCACACTAATAAACTCTCCTGAAGCCGCTGTGATAAGATGAAGTTAACCCGAATGATTGGCTTGAAAACATCACCACACTAGTCCTGCAGTGCACATGCAGTGCTATTCGATCAAAGCCCTGAGTTGGAGGCCGGCCCTGGCATGCCCCATTGTGAGAAAAACAGAGCAGACCTCGCACCTTGGCCTCTCCTGTCTTCAAGTACTGAAAAGGACTGCGGCAGGAGCTTGCAAACCTCTCTCACTTCCTCTCTCCCGCCCAAGAGAACTGTGAGAACTAACAGTTGATCTGAAAGCAACCATGATTTGTTGCAGAGGTGCGAGCTTGCAGGGAGAGACCTGTGAAATCCCACAAAACATGGGAAGTGTCTAATTCTGCTGGATGGGGCTGGCGTCAAGGTGCCTGCCATCTTCAGAGCCCGAGACCCTCCAGAATCCATCTCGGTAAGGAATGTCATCTGCAAGGGGAATCCCTGCCTCACCATTTACACAGAGTTCAAAGGAAATGCAGATTTAATCATTTGGTTTCTGTGTGACTTTCAAGTCAAAACGAAACTAGACTGTGAATGTCAGAGCGTGTGAACCTTTTGGGTATGGAACTTGGGTTCCCCTCTGACTGCTGCGGTGTATAGAGGGTTGTGCAATGTAATAGCAATACCCAAGGCACATCAGATCTTTGCATCGACTCTCAGGAAGATGCTCAGAGCTGAGCCGAGGAGTGCAGCAGCTCGTTGTTTGGCCCAGAGTGCATATGTGACAATGACTCACTGAACGTTTCGCTTCTGGTCCTTCTGGTCCTCCGTGAGTGGTTTTACTTCAAACAAGGAACTCTTTAAAAATTGAAGTTACAATGCTGCCTAGCAGTAGTGAAACTCCAAGTTCAATCCCCAGGGTTTTCAATCCCCTATGTAAATTATAATCCTCTATTGGTCAACAAGAGTTAGAACACATGCTCATTGTTAGAAATAAGAAACAGAACAGAAGCCAGGCAGTGGTGGCGCACGCCTTTAGTCCCAGCACTCTGGGAGGCAGAGGCAGGCAGATCGCTGTGAGTTCGAGGCCAGCCTGGTCTACAAAGTGAGTCCAGGCCAGCCAAGGCTACACAGAGAAACCCTGTTTTGAAATACAAAATCCAACCAGACAAACAAAAGAGCCAACAGAGGGATGCTGACTCACGCAGACATCATCAGTGTGGTCTTGCACAAATCGTGCCCCTTATCTCTATTTAGAAAGCCTCCAGCCGCTTGGTGCACGCTCCATTCTCTCTCCGAGTGTCTGATCCCCTCAGCAACACACACTGCCTTGCTCTGAGCGCAGCCAGACACAGCTGTTGCTGGTTGTGTGGCCTGCTTACCAAGACAGTCTTACGTGTTTCAAGAAGTGTGTGTGAAGTTTGGAGTGGGAAATGAGTACAACTAGAAATTGTGATGAAGGCCCAGCTGATAAAGGCATTTGCGTTTGCTCTGCAAACCTCAGTACCTGATTCTAGCTCCAGATTCACACAAAGGTACAGGAGAGAAGGAATGCCACAAAGTTGTCTTCTGCCATCCACATGCCTGCTGTGGCATGCATGCCTTCCCATAAATGTCACACATGCACACACATACACACAAACACACATACACAATACACATATACATATACACACATGGACAAATGCACACACACATATGCATAAAAACACACACATACACTCATATACACATACATATACATATATACACATATACACAGACACACATATACATATATACACAGACACAGACACACACACACACACACACACACACACACTTTAAGAATAAAACTGGCAGCAGTATCTGAGTTTTATCCCCCAAAGCAGGGGCTGTAAAAAAGCAGCCATGTGGTGCATGCTTGTAATTCTGGCACAGGGGAGGGATCCCTGGGTCTCAAGAAGCAAGGTGGATGTCCCAAGGAAGGACATCTGAGATTGACCTCTGAACTCCACATGTATTCCCATGCACACACATGAACACATACACACGAAACACTTCTCATATGTCATACATATCACAATTTAAATAATTGAAAGTTCCTCCATAAAAAATAGCTGGTTTTAACTTTTTCTATTATAAACTATACAGCAGTGACTGTGTGTGAACACAGGGTTTTAGTTTTTCTTTGGGTTTAGCTTTATTTTCTTACTATAAATTCTAAAAATTGAAATTAAGACCAAATCTATTTCCCATTGGTTTGTAATGATTCATAACTAACTTTGATTTTTACTATGGCGTATATATATATATGGCTGGAGAGATGGCTTAGTGGTTAAGAGCACTGGCTGCTCTTCCAAAGGCCTGAGCTCAATTCTCAGCACCCACATGGCAGCTCTCCACTGTCTGTAACTCCAGTTCTAGAAGACCTGACGCCATCACACAGACCTAGATGCAGCCAATACACCAATACACAGAAAAAAATAATAAACCTAACCCCCAAAATGATAAAATACCAACATGAAGACAAATTTGGAGGTCACCAACCCCCACGACCCTCACACACACATATCTTTTTATACCTTTTTTTTCTTGAGACAGGGTTTCTCTGTGTAGCCTTGACTGTCCTGGACTCAACTTTGTAGACCAGGCTGGCCTCGAACTCACAGAGATCCACCTGCCTCATGCCTCCTGAGTGCTGGGATTAAAGGTGTGCACCACCACACCTGGCCAGTCACTAAGACCCCTTTATCCATTCTTCCCAGCATGGCCACATTGGTGAAATCTCCTCTTTCTGCTTTTATCACTATTCATTTTTAAATCTGTGTTTCAGGAGAGGCAGCTGAGCTTTGCCTATTGGTGCTGCCAGAGAAATGACACTGGGAATCAGCTGCTCATAGGAACTTAACAGAAAAGGGAAAGGAAGGTTGCAATGGCCCCAGGCAGCTTCTGGAATTGCTTGTATTTCAGAAGATTGTCTTGTTTTTGTTTTTGTTTTTGTTTGTTGGACAACACTGGCTACTTCCGGCCACTATTTGGCAAAGGCAGGAAGTGGTGCTTGGCCTCTGTGGGCCCTGAGGGCTACAGCTACGGTAGTGTGTGCCCTTCGCCACTGTCAGCATCCTCTTTCCTGTTCCCTTGTCATTTTGGGGTTCCTTTGAATGGCTTGGGTTCACTTTGAACTAATCTAATAAGAAACCTCTGGTCCTTGTATTGGAGGACTCTTCTGAGCCATTAGGTCTTTTGAGCTATTGGGGCATCTGTTGGTATGACGGACGTGGAAGCTTGAATTCTGTGCCTCTGTGTTGGTAGTGAGCAGGAAAGGAATGTAAGAAAGACAAGGAGATTTGGGAGATTGCTATTCCTGTAACCACGGGAAATGCTAAGTCAGCACTTTCACTGGGGAAGGGTGTATGTGTGGGGGATGACCACAGGACACCCAAGGAGGAAGTGCTCCTTGACTACTGTTGTTATAAGCTCATGATGACTTACCTTAAAATGCTCTGAATTAATGTATTTTTTTATTATGTCATCTAAGGAATTAGTCTCTGTATCTGACTTGATTTGATGATTTGGTGATCGGTTTGATGGGTTTTGAAAATTTGACGGTGGCAGCAGTGGACTGATTAGACATTTGCCTAAGAGGGGCTGGACAGATGCTAAGTGGGTAAGGACACCGAGGCTGATGACTTGGATCCCTGGATCCCAAATGGTAAAGGAAGAAAACAGACGCCTGCAAATTGGCCTCTGATCTCTGTGCATGTGCTCAGCACCCACATGCCTACACACACACACACACACACACACACACACACACACACACACACACGATAACAGATAAGAAGAAAATAGGAAAACTCCACAAAACGGAGATTTGTCTAATATACCCAGTTTCTGACTCAGAAGGAACTCAAGTCCAGAGGTGTGTGGTGATTGGGCAGCACGTACCTTGAGCTACTCCAAACCACTTGGTGATGGGATTGATGCCAAAGGAGTCAGAAAACAGTACTAGGCAGAACTTCATCTGCCCCTACACCTGCAAACTAAAATTGATGTTGGCACGCCTAACTTGAAACATGCATGTGCGCACAAGTGTGTGTGTGTGTGTGTGTGTGTGTGTGTGATGTTACAGAAGCTGCTAACTCTTTCATTTTTGCTTTTCCCTCCTTTCCTCACTCTGCTGCTCTCTTTTGAGAACAGGTAGAAGTGCAGACACTGCCCAGGTCTAGGTAACCTGCAGCCATTGAAGTTACAATGAGCCCTACACTAGCCGTTTGAAAACCAAGCTGTCCTTAAGTAAAAGCAACAACAGCTTCCCTCAGACACTGAGGAAAGGCTTCAGAGAAGTTAGTCACTGGGACAAGTGATTCTCAGCAAATTTTTCCCGTCATAAGTATTGCTTGGATCAGTTCTCTTTTAAAATATAGTTGAGATTATTAAGTAAATATATTTTCTTAACTATCAACTGTACAGGAAACTTCTTATGCTCACTTTCTCCCTGGGCTCTGAAAGGGTAAGCCAATTTCAGAGTTAAGATTCTAATTCCATGTGTAGAAAACAGGAAGAATTTAAATTGTGTTGTAATGAGAAGACACAGAAGAAGGGTAAGAATGCATTTTGTATTAAGAAATTATTGTCTGTATTCAAACTTTTATGAAAAGATGATCCAAAATGTAAACTTACCCAGAAATTTTCTAAAGACCAAGGTAATTCAGTGATGTAAAACTAGGACACACTTCTCTGGAATTAGACCAGCCTGGCCTCGAACTCACAGCAGCCCGCCTGCCTCTGCCTTCAGAGTGCTGGGATTAAAGGCGTGTGCCACCACGCCCGGCTTCTGTCAAGCTTTTGAATACTCAGGAAACTGAGACTTAACGGAGTCCAGGTCCATATCAGCATCTCTCTATGTGAAAGCCCTTTAAATGACTACTATAGAAGCAACAATTATTTTAGGGCCAGTGTACTTAATATTCTATGAGTCAGGAGTGTTGAAGCAGGCATTAAATCCCAGCACTCAGGTGCAGGCTTAAAGATCCAGTGTTCAAGAGTATCCTTAGCTGCACAGCAAGGCTAGCCTGGGCTACATGAAACCCTCTCAAAATATAAACACTGTTGTAAATCTGTGACAGGAATGGGTCGAGCTAGGTTTGTGGATTTTTACCTACAAGTTAAGCAGAAAAAAGTTAAGGACGTGTAAGTTTAATGCATGAAAAATTACAGAGACACCTTTTTAATAAAATGTGAATTTTGTCTAGACTTTCAACATAGAAAATGACCAATAGAAAAATTGACACATCTGCTCTTGGTATGCACAAGCATTCGGGTGAAAAACCAGCCATTTGGGCGGTCCTGCTATTAAAAATATGGTCTGGATTTATTTGTTTTGACTACTGAACGTTCTGTCGCTGTATATAGGAGGCATTTGTCTGTCAGAGTGAGTCTGTCTGTGGTCACCGGCACCATCCCCTAAATTTGTTAAGAGGTCTGAAGTTTTGATTGTTGTCAGTGCTATGGACCTATTATTTTTCTGAGTCAGAATCTAGCTTTTCTTCGAAGGTTGAAGCTGGATAGTTCTATAAAGAGCTTCTGTGTGTGGACAGGGTGAACTGTTTCTGCCTCTTTTGGGTTTTGTTTTGTTTTTGAGACAGGGTGTCTCTGTGTAGCCTTGGCTGTCCTGGACTTGCTTTACAGACCAGGCTGGCCTGGAACTACAGCGATTTGCCTGCCTCTGCCTCCCCAGCGCTGGGATTAAAGGCGTGCGCCACCATGCACGGCTCTCTTTTGTACTTTTAACGTATTTGTGTTTCTCTAGGGCAGTGGCTCTCAACCTTCCTAATGTTACAGTCCTATTCCCTGGGGCTCTAGTCCTGTCGGTCTGGGCTTAAAGATGTACCATCCTACCTTCCTAAACTGTGAAGTCCCACACAGTTTTCTGTTTATGTTTTTCCAGTTCCTGGGAGTAGCCATTTTTTTTTGTGTTATCTAAAAACTCCTTATTCAAGCTGGGCATGGTGGCTGGCACCTTTAATCCCAACACTTGGGAGGCAGAGGCAGGTGGATCTCTGTAAATTCAAGGCCAGCCTTGTCTACAAAGTGAGTCCAGTACAGCCAGGACTACACAGAGAAACAACAACAACAACAACAACAACAACAACAACAACACAACAAAATTTCCAACCAAACTTGTGGAAAATGGCTCCAATGAATGCTTATTTTCAGACTAGTTTTTTCTTAAGTACTTGCTCCTGCTCACTGTATTTGCATTTCCTTGTAGACTGATGTAACTTGTTTGCTGATGTTCAGGAAACTTTCAAGATTTTGAAATTTCACAATTTTGAGACAGGGTTTCGTGTATTCCACACTGGCCTCAAACCCATTACGTAGCTGAGATGACCTTGAACTTCTGACCTTCCTGCTTCTGCCTCTGCAGTTGTAGTTTACAGACAGGCGCTAGCACTCCCAGGTTTTGTGGTCCTGGGAGTAGGCAACACTCTACCGGCTGAGTTACACCCCCTTTTGACACAGGGTCTTGCTATGTAGCTCTGGCTGCCCTGATATGGCTTCTGTGGGTCAAGTTGGCCTTGAACTTGCTGCAATCCGCCTACCTCTGCCTCCTGATGACAGAATCACTAGCATTCACCACTAGCTGAAGCACAGGTTCTAATAAGATAAGCTGAGTATCACTTGCTCGAGTTGCAAGGCAATCGCCCACAGAACAGACAAAATAATGTAAAATGAGCCTCAGGTAAGCCGACTCTAAGAGCCACTCTATCTATATATCTTAGATGCTTGAATCTGGCCCACGTGGGTCTCGCTGGCCTTGACTACCTGTCATTTGTTACTTCAGCTCTTTACTCACTCCCCTCCCCACTTGAGACCAGACCACACCAACTGGGACATGACAGGGACAATGGACACTTTCTTCAGGACAAAGGACACTTACTCAGACAAGATGGGGATATCATCACAATCCAAACAAAGCCATCCTTAGCGCAATGGTTCACACCTGTGATCTTAGCACTCGGGAGGCTGATACAGAAGGATCATGAGTTTGGGGCCTAAACTACACACATAGAAAGCTGGTTCCAAAGCCAGCAGCAAATTGGAATGTCCACTTTCCAAAAGAAATGAAAGCTTAGAGCCTGTGCCAAAGTACTTCTTATGTGCAGTTAACTGACATGAAGTCACTTCCATTAGAATTCATTCTTAGTAGTCCATACTCACAGAGATATTTAAAAAGAAAGATGGCTCCCTATTCTGATTTTTAAAAAAGATTTCTTTATTTATTATTATATATACAGTGCTCTGGCTGCACATACATCTGCAGGCCAGAGAGGGCATCAGATCTCATTATAGATGGTTGTGAGTCACCATGTGGTTGCTGGGAATTGAACTTAGGACCTCTGGAAGAGCAGTCAGTGCACGTAACCTCTGAGCCATCTCTCCAGACCTGGATTTTTTTTTTTTTTAAATGATGTCTTCCATCTTTGGCAACCTCCTGAATCCTCTTTACAGTGGCGCATCTACTTTCAGACTTAAACATCTATCTCCTTTCACTGATGTGCTTGCACATGACACATGCTCTTCTCTGGTGCTAGCCCATCTAAAAGCCAAGATACTCTAATTCCTTCAAAACTTTCACGCAAGAGGGAAGCTGTAAGAGGCACCTGGAAGTTTGTTCTCGATGAAGAGCCCTGGCTCCTCCATTGAGCCCAGAGGATAACTAAAACCAGGAAGGACTCGGGAGCTCCGCCTCTAATTAGGTTCACCTGTCACTTTGACCATGGCTCCTGTTCCTGCTGGACTCTGGGAAGGCATGTGAATCTCTCAAGGAGTATCTGTCTACGTCACCAGCTTCATTCCACATGCAGGCTAAAGTCATGGAGATAAGCCCTTGTCTGGAACCATCCTCTTGAGTCACCCTATATTCCAGGAGCAACAGGGCTGGTTGATTAATACCTCTGTGACAAGGGACTGAAACTGTCTGCATGCAATGGTGAACCAGCAGGTCAGGTTAACAATTTTTCTGAAACACCTTTCTAGGTCAGAAGAGTGACGAAGATGGACAGGGCACCACGTTGACCAAGACTGCTTAGGAATCATGCCTCTTGCCTGCTGCCACAATATTTCCTCAGCTGAAATCTAGTGTTCATGTCAGTGCCCCAAAATGGAACCTGGGGCCACTGGACACCTTCATTTGTTTGTCTTCCTTATGCACTGGTTCAATGTCCTTTCTCTGCTTCTCACTAAAATCTTAAAAAGGAAATTGAAATGTAAGATATCAACTTTTTTTGTGCCTTTTTGTAAAATCTAGTGACGGGCATCAGTGCTTAGTTCTGTTGGCAGGGTGATTGCTAGCCTAGAGTATACAAAGTCCTGAGATCGATTCCTGGGCTCAAATCAGCATCGCTCTTACCGGACAGTGGGTCATACTTGTAATCCCAGCACTCAGGAGGCAGAAGCAAGAGGCTCAGGAGTTCAAGGTCATCCTCTGAGGACAACATGGGCTGGAGACCCTGTCTAAAAAACAAAAAACAACAAAAACAAACAAACAAACAAACAAACAAACAAACCAAAAACCAAAATCCAATGGTAAATGAGACAGAAGCTGCTAAACTCTGTTGAAGAGAGTGTTATATACGCCGTGACAACAGTCTCCCAGCTTGCTTAGATAAAGTTATGTCACCTTGACCTTGTGAGTCAAACCGGCGAGGTTGGGGAAAATTTGACCCATATGGCCTTGAGTGTGGTGGAAACAATTTTTAAAAATTTAAAAACAAACCAGCAAGTTACATAATAGAGTAATTGGGTTTTGCCTTCTTAGGAACTGAAATGAGACCACAGTCACATGACACAACCATCAAAAGATGGCAATGTTTGAGCAGGAAGGACGTGGGCTTAGCAGGTGAAGAACTTGTTTTGCGAAGCAAGCTTGACCTACCAGAGCACCGTTACCCTTTTGCTCCCGGCTGCAAGGGCATCATCGGGGTGGGGGTGGGGGCGGAAGTCCAGTCCCTTCACCCCACCAAGTACAGGGGGGCTTTCCTTGCAATCTAGCTACCCTAAACATGTGTGGTTTTAGTATTCATGTTAGAGCATGTGTGTGACAGCTAGGATCTTGATAGTCTTTGGAAATCCTTTTTGTCTTTGACAGACAGTGGGAGAATGCTTAATCATGGCTTGTCCGGGGTCAGTTTCTTTGAGAAAATGTCCATCCTTCCACCTTCCACCTGTGACACCTGCTTAACGAATTTCCTAGTTCTGTCTTAAGATGGAAGGTGCTGGGTTTCAGAACACTAGGGCACACACACCCAGTGTGTGTTCCTGGGGTCACTCTCAAACTCTGTAGCATCTTTGTTGTTACTGTTGTTGATACATTATTACAACCACTCACAGAGATCTCAACTTAGTTGGCCATATAGTACAACCCAACAGCACACAAAGCACACATTGGTCTCCCTCCAATTAAAATGAGTAAGGCTAAGACATGAAGTGTTCCTCCGGTAAACCTGTTTCCAGTATATAAAAGGAAAGAGAGAAAATAAAAACTGCCATGCATACCAGAGTCAGGCTCAAGGCTTATAGTCCCTTGGCAGAGTAGAGGAGCAGAACCCAGCCCCCACCCCACCCCACCCCCACAAGGATTAGGGAACCTCTTTTCTCAAAATCTGTTTAAATAATGTCACCCCAACCCCCCTCTCCTGACAACTGAACTGTTCTTCCAACCCAAGGAGAAGGTTCTAGAATCTACATTCTAGTTCTACAATGGAGCAGAAGGGCAGGGGTCCAGAGCCAGAAGACTCAGATTCCTGTTCCCCATCCGTTCTTCATCCATGCTGTTATCTTGGCGTGAGCTTTCAGGTCCGGGAAAACAAGAATGGCCTCTGTGCTTGCTGAAAATATCTTCTGCAAACAGTGAAATGTCAACTCAGTCCCAACCACTAGAGCTTAGCAACTCCCCTATAGGCAATACTGGGGGCAGAACAGCATGTTAGATGACGTCACAGGGATATGATCAACAAATCAAAACTGTGAGGAGCAACGCAAGGCAAACGGTTCACCTTACTCAGCAAATGAGTGGCACGGAGACAGGGGCCCTGTGAGTCAGGGCTTTAAGAGTCTTGGCCAAATGCAATGTTTAAACTATTTTTATTCCCATTTGTATAAACCAGTTGTAAAAATACATCAGGGAGCCAACCAGATATTTGAACAGTGTTTGAATCCTCAACTGATATGAAAGTCATTGCATTTTCATTAGCTGTAACACTATGTTAGGGATCTCTAGATGCACAGACCTGGTAGAATGAATGTGTAACTACTACAGTGGCTTTCAGGCTGTGGTCTGAGTGATCCAGCAATGGACGTCTCTTGACAGGATCTTGCCAAGGATCTGGTATTTGTTCTCAACAGACCCAGTCTGGCACTGGAGTCCCAGGGAGGTCCCAGTGAGCTTCCAGTCTTCAGTCCATATCAGAACCCTGGAGAAGTAGTTCCTAACCCCACTGAAGAAATGGCTCAGGAACAGGATAGATGAACTGCTAGCAAGAGTGAGGGCAAGGGGCCGGGCGTGGTGGCTCACACCTTTAATCCCAGCACTCGGGAGGCAGAGGAAGGTGGATCACTGTGAGTTCGAGGCCAGCCTGGTCTACAAAGTGAGTCCAGGACAGCCAAGGCTACACAGAGAAACCCTGTCTCAAAAAACAAAACAAAACAAAACAAAACAAAACAAAACAAAAAAGAAAGAAAAGAAAAGAAAAAAGAAAAGAAAGAAAAAGAGTGAGGGCAAGCAGGCAAAAAGCAAACGCTTCCTTCTTCCATGTCCTTTTATGTGGGCTGCCGCCAGAAGGTGTTGACCAGATTTGGGGTGAGTCCCCTGTCCTCAAGTGACTGAGATCTGGAGTGAGTCTTCCCACCTCAAATGATCTAGTCAAGACCTCTCCTCACAGGCGTACCCACCTGCCTGGGTTTTAGTTGGTTCCAGATGTGGTCAAATTGATTAACGGTCACACACTGGACTGCTGCCACGGTAGTCGGTCCTGGGATGCACATTACTGTACATATAATGGGATGTTAGAATGCACAGTCATAAGTATGGTACTTCAAAATAATCCAATAGAAAGCAGCATGGCAGGCACATGAAGCAAGATTGGCCAGTGATGATAATGATGGCAACTAGGAGAGGAATTCCTGTTTCCTTCCTTCCTTCCTTCCCTCCTTCCTTCCTTCCTTCCTTCCTTTTGAGGCAGCTCCCATGTTGGCCTGGCTGGCCTTCCTTTGTGAGGAAGGATGACCTTAAACTTCTGATCCTGCTGACCTCTCAGTGAGTGTTGGAATTACAGGCTTGTACCACCAGGGCTGGTAATACAGGGATGGGGACTCAAGCCAGAGCCTGATACATGCTAGACATGCACTCAGAGCCTGATGCTACATATGCACTCTACCAGGGAAGCATATCTCCAGTCTCATCAATATTTTCTTAACTAATCTTTGAAATGTCCTATCGTCAAGAGTGAAAGAATACAAAAAAAAAAAAAAAAAAAAAAAAAAAAAGTTGGTTTGGAGTAAGGAGGTGGCTACCCAAAGCCTTCTGGTGCTGGACCAGCTAAAGCGATGCATTTTCCAGCTGAGGTGAATCTGTAGCACTGGTCTTAGTTCACAGTAAGTGCCCAGTCAGTGTTAACTCTCCTTGTTGATACAACAGAGTTACTTGCTATTCTGTGTGGCTCTTTCTGACTAAGAAACTCAGATTCCAACCTGTCTTTTATGCCACGTTATAAGCCAGGCATGGTGGTGCACGCCTTTAATCTCAGCACTCGGGAGGCAGAGGCAGATGGATCACTGTGAGTTCAAGGCCAGCCTGGTCTACAAAGTGAGTCCAGGACAGCCAAGGCTACACAGAAAAACTCTGTCTCGAAAAAACCAAAAACAAACAAACAAATAAATAAAATGAAAGAGAGAAAGAAAAATTACATTGTAGCCTTTTGTTTTCTCTACTTCGCCACATTGGCCTTTCAGGAAACTTCCTCCAGTGTTCACCTTCCTTGGCCTGAGGCGTGTGGACACTTTACCTGGGCATCCAGGTGTCAGTCCCATAGGGCGTGTTGGACCCATTCCTGGATTGGCAGGTGCAGGTTTCTGATTTCTTCACCGGATCACTCAGTAGCTGGCTCTTTTTCCAGCAGCTTCCTGTCACCTGAAACAAGAGCTCACAGCTTCAGGAGGAAGGTAGAAATTCGAGGTGGAGAAGGGCGAGTCAGATGCAAGATGCAATTACATCCTGACCCCACCACTCCTCAACCGCCCCACCCTATGCCTGGGGAGAGAAGTCTAGAGTCAGGGTGGGGCGGTGTTTATCTCATCTCTGTTTCTCCCAGGCAGCGCGGTATTGGACAAGGCACTTGATTTTACTTTACCTCTGCTTTCTCTGTTGTACCACAAAGTGGATAATACCCACACTTTTATTAGTTCAGAGAAGTTAGGAAGAGAGCAAACTCCAGAGCTGGAAACCTGGTTCTGCTTTGTATTAACCATGTCTTCTTGGACCTCAGTGCTGCAGGTTCCCCACTGGTAAAATGGGAATTGAAACAGTAGCTGCCTCTTGGGATGATTGTGATGTTGGAATGGCATCTGTGGGGGTTGGGGGGGTGGGGGGGTTGGGGGTGGGTGGGGGGGTGGGGGTGTGTGCTCTCTCCTGGTTACTGTTACCATCTTCACCAAGACATCATTTGTATCAAGTGCTCGGAGAGGTCACTTGCTGGCCCTGGTACCTTACTGCAGGCCCTGCCCCCTTCAGGCCTGTGTTGTTTCCACGTCAGCCAAGGCATCCATCCATCAAGAATCCAGGCCAGGCAGGGAGTCCAGTGAATGAGTCATAGACCAGGGTCGTGCAAGGTCAAATACTGTTACACCTTTTCCAGTTTCAGCTCTTGCCTTCCCTGGAAGGCGACTGTGAGCTCTAGTACTTCCAAAGACAAGAGTTTGGGATGAGATGGGTCAGGGGTAGAACAAAGGACGGAGTGCAATAGACTCAGGGACCTAGGGGACAGCAGGGAGGATGGTGCTGGGTCATCCTTCATTTTCCCAAACTTTGCCCAAGAACAAATTATCCAACCCTGGCTAAACCTGCCACCTTCTCTGGGTCCCTTGAGGCCATAGCCTGTGAATGAAGGTGCCCTAGCAATTTTGGTCCCCAAAGCTCACAGTTACGTTCCTCTTTGTAATGAGACTCAACTCCTCAGCACTTTTGGCTTCTACTAAATTCCTCAGTGGTGGATGGAGGCCAGGAAACATGGCACACTAGACTGGGCCTCAGGAACTCTGGAGAGCCAGGATGATGGAAAGCAACAGGACTGAGCTTCCCAGGATAGAGGCCTGGGGAAGAGATCTGATTGGAAGCACTGGTGGGCCAGGCTCAAGCAGTGTGTCTCCCTCCGAATCACAGGGTGATACTGACTTGTAGGACCCAACTAAACCTACTAACTAAACCTGCTCCAAACCTACTTCTTAACTCTTCACCTTTACATCTGTTAATGTACATTTCCCCACACCCCGCCCCTCCAAGTCCCAGAATATAGACTTGCAGGCACGGAATTGTGTGTGTGTGTGTGTGTGTGTGTGTGTGTGTGTGTGTGTGTGTGTGT
>OU015747.1:6740901-6757648 GCA_907169655.1 Acomys percivali | reverse complement strand
TGTGTGTGTGTGTGTGTGTGTGTGTGTGTGTGTGTGTGTGTGTGTGTTGGGGGGGCGGGGATCAGCTCTTGTGCTCCTCTTCTGGGTGTGGAGAGAGGCCTGGAATGGAATTTGCTTCACGGGGCTTTCCAGGGGCAGGATCCCTGCAGTCTGTCTGCACTCAGCTTGTCTGTTTTCACCTGTGTGAGGAGGAGGAGGAGGAGGAGGAGATGCACGCCAAGCCACACCCAGCCACACGAAGTCACGAGTCTAAAGTGTTTGTCACAGCGTCCCAGGAAAGGTGCCAGGCCAGATTCAACAAAAAACAAAGAGAAAAATAACCCAAGGCCACAACACAGAAAGGCCAAGCTAGATCTTTGAGATTAGTATTTACTTTAAAATGTAAGTAAAGAAAACCCTGACTCCAAGTAACATGTAATTTCATAAAATCTGGGCATATAGGACAATGATTGGAAGGAGACTTGTTTTTCCTACCTCAAATTTTATAAAGATGAAAGATTTGTTGGAACGGCAGTGCCATCCTCCATAGTGAATTCGGTAGTGTATCTGGTATACGGAGGCTACAATGAATGGTAGCACTGGGGTCCCAGCGGCCTCCTTCCTGTCACACACCTGAGAAATAGGACACTTTCCCAGCCCTGTGCGATTTGGTTTTCAATGGTGGAATGGTGGTATGAGGACAGCATTTTGGGAGGCAGGTGGATCTGGAAAGGCATAAGGGAGTCAGGGAGGGTGTCAGTTAGTTCCCTTGAGAAAAATAGCTTGCAAGACAGATGTGGTGGTACAGGCCTGTAAAGCCAGCACTGGGATGTAGAGGGAAGACGGCCTCCAAATCAAGTCTGCTTTGGGATTTCTACATGATGAAACCCTGCATTTACTTATTTATTTAATTATTTAATTTATTTATTTATTTATTTATTTTGAGACAGGGGTTTTCTGTGTAACAGTCCTGACTGTCCTGGAACTCTCTTTGTAGACCTGGCCTCAACCTCACAGCAATCCCACCTGCCTCTGTCTCCTGGGTGCTGGGATTAAAGGTGTGAGGTACCAAGCCCATGGAAACCCTGACTTTAAACAATAAACTTATGGGCTTTTTGCAGCCATGGTGGTGCATGCCCTAAATCTCAGCCCTCGGAGGCAGAGGCAAGTGGATCTCTGTGAGTGCAAGGCCAGCCTGGTCTATATAGTGAGTTCCAGGACAGCCAGAGCTATGAAGAGAGACCTTATCTGAACAACAACAACAACAACAACAACACCGTAGCTAGAGTCTGTTGATCCATGCTGGGCTCTAATAGATCTCCCACAGACTGGGAATTTTTTTTTCCCCCAAGACAGGGTTTCTCTGTGTAGCCCTGGCTGTCCTGGAACTCACCCTATACACCAGGCTGGCCTCGAACTCACAGAGACCTGCCTGCCTCTCTGACTCCCCAGCGCTGGGATTAAAGGTGTGGCCTACCACTGTCCTGATCAGACTGGGTAATTTTTAAGAGGAGAGATCAGCTTCACTGTTCTAGAGGCCAGGGGCACCAACAGACAGACAATGGCGTCAAGTGCTGGATCTCATGCTGGGGCATCTCATGGCAAGAGGCAGAAGAGCTAGAGAGTGTGTGGGTATCAACAAGTAAACAAGAGGCAAAGAAGCATGCTTTTGTACTAAGTCCAGCACTCTCAGTTAGGTAAAAGTGCTGGACTTAGTACTCCGGCACTGCACTCCTGAGGGCAGATTCTCTCACATCCTAAGGACCTGTCACTAAGCCCTGTGTCCCAACACCAATACAGAGAGGGTGAAGCTGCCAGCACAAGAGCTTTGGAGGACACACTCAAGCCACTGCAGGGTCCTTGCTCACAGACAAGATGTGTCTGTAAATTTTTGAACGATGCTTCAAGAATGTAGCTTTGTTTTTAGGTACTATTATTGTTTTGTTTTTACAAAGGTGAAAGGCATTACTGCAAATCCTGCTCCTGGGTTTGGGATGCAGACACAAAGGATGAGAGGGGCAAGCTAGACACAGAGAGACAGAGAACAGACAGCTCCATGCAAGCCGAGGAGAAAGCTCTGGAACAGAGCCATTCCTCTCAAGCTGCAGAAAAGCTCTACCACGGACAGACTCTGCTTTCCAGCATCTCTTACCACAAAATGGTGAGTTTCTGTTGTTTGCCACACATTGTTACAACAGACCTGGCAGAAGCCCAAACAGTTCAAAAGCTGACGCTGCAGCCTTCCCCACCTCCCAGCCCCATGCCTGCCAGCTGATCTGCCCTGTTTGCATTGGGGGGCCTCCGGGGGAGCCTCTGCAGAGTCCTGGCTGTGTTTGGGGTTATTTTTCCAAAGCAAACCCATAGCCAGTGAGAGGGAGGGATCTTTGCGATCTGATCTGTACCCGGACTTGTCTGACTCAGTTGCAGTTTGTTTGTTTGTTTTCTTTTTCTTTTTCTGGGGGGGGGGGGGGGTTTCGAGACAGGGGTTCTCTGTGTAGCCTTGGCTGTCCTGGACTCACTTTGTAGACCAGGGTGGTCTCGAACTCACACAGAGATCCCCCTGCCTCTGCCTCCCCAGTGCTGGAATTAAAAGGTGTGCGCCACCACAGCTGGCTTGCAGTTTCTTTCTGGACAAGTTTTCCTTGTGAAGATAGCTGGAAATCTCAGTCAGTGTCAGGCAAGAGTCCCAAGAGTCACCCCTTGGAGCCTAGTCTGGCTGGAGTCTTGAGGAACATGTGGGCGGAGTCAACCTGTCCATCAGCTGTAACCAGCCAGCCAGCACAGGACCAACTCTTAGGCTCCCTCTTCTTTGTAGCCCTGCTGCTGGCTCCTCCGTGATTCCTGGGGTTCCCAGGCAGGAGGCAGATTATTTAGGCAAGTCTCACATCACTTGAGGAAAAACCAACTCAAGACACACCATGTGCACTCAACTTACCGTAAGGCTGTGAACCAGTAAGAACATAGTTGTACTTTCATAAACAAGTAATATAAAAAGATTAAAATGGCTGGGCAGTGATGGTGCATGCCTTTAATTCTAGCACTTGGGAGGCGTAGGCAGGCAGATCTCTGTGAGTTCGAGGACAGCGTGGTCTACAAAGCGAGTCCAGAACAGCCAAGGCTACACAGAGAAACCCTGTCTCAGAGAAAGAAAGAAGGAAAGAAAGAAAAGATTAAAATGATTACCAATGAAGGAGAAAAAAATCTGAACAAATCATGGTGGAAGAGAGGTTTAGGCAAGACTTTTCAGGTACAGAATGGTCTAGAATTTGGCTTTTGAATTACAGAAATAAATTACCTATTAATTTTTAACTTAAATTGTGATTTCTACTAGAGGGTACCACAGTGTGATTTCCCCCCCATTGGAAACACACCCTGTGTAATTTGTAGAATAAATGAATAATAAATAGGTCCTGTGAATATATAAATTTAAATATTTATATTGACCTATGTTTTAAATGGCAAATATTTATTTACCATGAAAGAGAGCTGGCAGATCCATTGTTAACTGGTACGGAACACTGTATTCAGACCTTGACCTAGCCTAGGCTTCCCCGGAAACCAGCTCAGTGGTCTTGGCCTCCTCACTCCTCCCAGCAATAGCACAGGCTTGACTCCTCCTCTTTACACACTCACAGTCTTTAGGAGGCTCAGGAGTCCAAACACTTCGAAGCCACCAAGTCTATGCGCCGCCAGAACACTTTTTCAATTGCACAGGCACAGTGTGAGGTCAATGGATAAGCAGTGGACAGTTTCAAAACACACGGCCTACGTCGCGGCGTGATTCAACCTCGGGAACGTTTTTATTTACTTCCGTTATCACAGTATCATGGACTCTAAAGAAAGACATGGGTCCCCTCTGCCCAAGCATTTTGCCTGGAAACGATCAGGCCAAGGAGGCTGTTGTCTTCCTCCTCAGTCCTAGAGCAGTACTTCTCAGGCAAGGTGGGGTCCTCGGGTTCACAGGCATCTCTTTTTAGACCCTTAAAGCACAACACACACACACACCAAGAAGGAAGAGGCAAAGTCAACCCGCACTGTCCTGATTGGTTGGTGTGTCCCCTCTGTCACCCCTTGATTTCCCTTTGCCTTAGGGAATATCTAGGGGGTTGCCTCCTCTTAAGCAGACTCTTCTTGCAAGTAAAGTTTGACAGAATCAACTGAGCTGTAAAAGTTCTTGGTGTGACCCCGAGTGCTTTCTCACATTCCCAGAAGTAGCCAACCTACCACGTGGCAAGGCTGCTACAGGAAGGGAGGAAGCCAGCTCGGTCCTGAACTGCCCCCGCAGCAGCAGGGCGGGGCTGCTCCCAGGAGGGCGCAGGCGTGGCTGGGGGCCCCTCCCTGCCGCGAGCCCAGGCCCGCCCGCCCACTGCCACAAGGGAAAAGGAGGAGAGACCTACATTTAAAAAGGCAGGAACCTACTAGCTCCAGTGCTCCTACAATGCAGAGTGAGAATTCCTATTTGTGGGGCCAAACAGAGGTCAAGAATTACCCAATAGTCTCTAAAACCCCCTACTTAGGGGGTCAAGCCAGGCCGGCAACCCCTTATTAGTTAAATCTAACTTGATCTCCAAAAAGCCTAGAATTGCTTCTTTTTGTCTTTCACTTTTTTACTGTTTTGCCTGAGATCTTTTTTTTTTTCCTGTTACTTCCGGTTTGCGGGTGACCTTTCTTTGCCGTACTTCCTTTTGGCGTGTGGGAGGGCTAAATTGCCTCACTATAAAGTCCACTTAAGGATATATAGGAAAGGGAGAGAGACGAGGAGGAAAGAGGGGAAAGAAGAGAGAGAGAGGAGAGAGGCTGTTAGAAAAGAGACCACAGCCCATAGTACTTTTTATGTTATGAAACATTTCTAATACATTCCTATGCTCTGATACGGTCCACAATGGTACTGTGCGATGCGCAGTGTCACCATGTTCAAAGTACAGGTTCATCAAAGCCCGGGTCTGTGTTGACAGTGACTCCAACCCTGAAGTATATATTCGTCCCTTCTTACAAAGAGTATTCCTGACATGCAAAAAGATTATTTAATTTGGCCCCTTTGCCAGAGTGCTGGGAGAATCTTTTTTTTTTTTTTTTTGAGACAGGGTTTCTCTGTGTAGCCTTGGCTGTCCTGGACTCCCTTTGTAGACCAGGCTGGCCTCAAACTCACAGTGATCCGCGTGCCTCTGCCTCCCGAGTGCTGGGATTAGAGGCGTGCGCCACTACGCCCGGCCTGCTGGGAGAATCTTAAGACTCTATTATTTCATCTTTCAACCACAAGAGGTGGTCCTTGCCACCCCACCCTCGGTGCACTTCCAGCATCCCACAGCAGGGGGAGCATGTGTGTAAGAGGCGGAAAGGTGCGACTTGAAGGAAGTGTCAGACCATGTGTCTGTCCTTAGCAGACACAGGCTGAGAATAAATACATTATTTATGTATTTTTTTCATGAATGTTTAGAACCAGTGGCTGCAGGCTTCTCTGTAAAGATTCATGCTTCCTCATGTGTGGAGTGGGGAAAACAGCCTTGGGACTTGTAGAAAAAGATGGCTACTGGATCCAAGGGGTTGGGGTGGGGGTAGCATGATGAAGGAGCCAGGCTTCTTGGCCTCTCTCTGGCTTCTGTTGAGAAAGGAGAAGGCAGAGAGCAGGGTAAAGGGCCACCCTGGGTCCAAGTATCCCAGGATTCCATGGGCTTCCCGGGGAGACAGCAAGGGTTGGGGCTTGACCGTAGTTATAGCTTCTCCAACAGGGCAGCCTGGATCTCGGCACCTCCAAGTGCCACTCACACGACAGAGCCTGTGAATTTCTGGGAGAGCTGGTCATTCACCAAGCCTGATTACACAGTGAAAACCTCTGCTTTAAAAAGAAAGAAAGAAAGAAAGAAAGAAAGAAAGAAAAGAAATGGACAAATGGCTGGGTGGTGGTGGCTCACGCCTTTAATCCCAGCACTTGGGAAGCAGAGGCAGGTGTTTCGGTATGTTTGAGGCCAGTCTGGTCTACAGAGTAAGTTCCAGGACAGCCAAGGCTACACAGAAAAACCCTGCCTCAAAACCAAAACAAACACAAGAAAACAAAAACAACAACAACAACAACAAAAAAAAAAAACCAAAAGAAAGGAAGGAAGGAAAGAAGGGAAAAAAAAGAAGAAATGGTGGCCCACAATTGCATTGTTTGGCTCTTCAGGCTCTTTCTCCCAAAACAGTGATACCTGGAGAATATATATATATATATATATATATATATATATATAGTGACATTTACATTGTCACTGAGGAACCTGGCTTCCAGGTTTGATAGTTAATCTGCCTCATCAACTTGACTGGACTTAGAATCACCTAGGTGGTGGTGACACTCTGGATCTGTCTGCTATGATGTCTCCAAGGAGGATCGAGGGGGAGAAATGTACCCTGAATGTGCTGGCCACCATGCCACAGGGCACAGGTTGAATAAAGAAGGAGAAGGAGAAAAGGACCAGAATGCTGGGGTTGCCCCTCCCTGGCGCCCGTGATGTACAATATCCCTCCCTGCCTCTCCCATCATGATGGATTGTGTCCTCTGATACCGGGGACCCAAGCAAGTCCCCTCTCCCCCCCCATGAAGTTGTCCTCTTAGGAATCTTGTCACAATGACAATGAAAGAAACAGTGCACCCAGTATCAAATGATGCCTACATCTCAAGTTGGCATTTCATAAGGAACTTGAATCCTTTGCAATGTTTCTCACCCCAAGGCCCCACCACAAAATTTACCTGACATTAGTAAACACTCTAGCGGAAGTAATTCATTTATTTAATTGCCACTGGTTGAATACCAATGGCTCCTTCATTTAGTACCTGGGTGCGCTGAACAAGGCTCTAAGCCTCCTCCCTGGAGCCTCATGTTCATCAGATATGTGATGCTGGAAAGATTGGAGAATTGTGGTACCTATGTTATATGATGTTCTCCAGGAGGACTCAGTGTGTGCTGGTCACAATGCGGGAGACAGACTTCACTCAGGAATTCAGCAAATAAAGAAGACACGAAGAACATTCCAGGAGGGTCCAGCACGCTGTTCTCACAAGCCTGCTGGGTGATTCTGACCCACGTTGAAGTGGTAAGGGCTCTAGGTTCTAAGGGAGACAGTTAACATGCGTGGTCTTGCCTTTTGGAGAAGACAGACTCGTAGCTGGGTGGAGGATGAGTGGAGGAAAAGGCAGTGAAGATGAAGACCTACTGAGTGCAAATGAGAGCTGGTGGAGGTTGAAGCATGGGACATGGTGGTGGGTAGGAAGAAAGGGATGATGCCTGGTGTGTCCCAGAGAGGGGGGGTGGGACATACTTAAGGGACATCCAAGAGGCAGACTGGGCCAGATTTACAGGCAAGGGAGAGGCCAGGCTGAATCCAGAGTGTGAAACACAGGACTTTTCACACCCCGTGACTAAATCCGTGGTCTTCCGGGAAGATGGTTCCCTTGGCCCCCTCCTTCCCTCTTCTTCCTCAGCCAAGGATATGACTGACAGCCCAGCATCTGCGCAGGAGGTCTGGCCTTCTCTGGAATGCACAGCTCCACACGGTGCAGTGCACTCCTAGTGGAGCCCCGGCACCACCTCCTGTCACCCCCCACAGTGCGGCTGCAATGCATTTCGCCACCCTTGGTTGGGGCCACAGGGGTGGTGAGTCACTCTCCCAGAACAGCTGGTAGCTAGTGTGCTTCTCTCCTCCGCAGTCTGGGAGAACTTCCAGGACCTAATTTACCCCCCTCCTCAAAAGAAAAAAAGAAAGAAAAAAAAAAATCCTGTTGATCCACCCTTTCCAGCGAGCTCTCCTAGCCTCCTCCGTCTCCAGGATCAAAGGAGCTCTGCCCATAGACTACTCTCTGCCAGCTCTGGCGTGCAGACTGTGAACTCACTGTCAGCTCACTTCACCATGTGTAAGACAGGACTAATACAAGACAAAGGAGACACCTCTTTTCTCAAGCTGCAGCCCACGTTCTACCTCCTGCATCAAGATCAATTGACTTATTGGTTCCAAACAAGTTGAAGCCGGGCACGGTGGGTGGCGCACGCCTTTAAATCCCAGCACTCGAGAGGAGGCAGAGGCAGGTGGGTCACTGTGAGTTCGAGGCCAGCCTGGTCTACAAAGTGAGTCCAGGACAGCCAAGGCTACACAGAGAAACCCTGTTTCGGGGGAAAAAATAAGTTGATTCTTGGGTTTACCCCAGACCTATTGAGTAGAGTTAGAAATCAGGATCTCCTCTTCCGCCCCCTCCTCTGCCCCCTCCTCTGCCCCCTCCTCTGTCCCCTCCTCCTCTTGAGACTAGATCTCCCCAGACTGGCTTCAAACTGGTTATATAGTTCAGGGAGATTTTGGACTTCTAATCCTTTTGTCTCTACCTCCCACATTCTGTGGACAGCCGTCTACTACCGTGCTCAAACCCAGGACCTATGCATGCCACACAAGCACTTGACGGAGCCACATCCCAGACCTGGTAGTCTATAATGAATTCTTTGGAAATTAAATTTTCAATCCTGTTCATCACCCTACACAGCTCCTCCCGCATCCACCCCCATCTCTGTACCCACTGAATTTTGTGTCCTTTTTTTTTTTTAAACCTTATCAAGACCAGTGAACAGTCTCTAATTAGTGTTAAGTGGTTGCACTATGGCTTTGTAGCAGCACTAGAATTGCCTTTTTGTGATATTTCTTGACCTGCTCTGTCGAGAAGGTAACTTTGTAGAGCTTGGGCCTTTCAATTCTGTTTGAAAGAAGAAAGTCCATGTTATGGAAGAATAGTCCACAGTCTACCAGATCAGTGTTACTGTGCCCTATTTCTTGACCTGGAAGCACTGGCAGTTGCCCAGACAACACTCAGACTAAGGACACACACATCGATCCAGTCCAACATATGTCTAAAATGAATGAAATGCATCCCTGCACCGAAACAATAGTGTTGGGTCATAATTACTCTGTTTCTTTTTTGAGGGCCAAGGATGTAGCTAAGTAAACGGGTGGCTTGGCTAGCGGAAGCCCAAGGAGTGAACTGGGCAAGATAGCCCACACCTGTAACCCCAGCACTTGAGAGGCGGCGGCAGGAGGAGCCGGCTAAGGCTGGCCTTTACTACGCAGCGAATTTGAGGCAAGTCAGGGCTAGAAATCCTTTCTCCAAAACCAAAACAATATAAAGCAATAGAGCCAGGCAGTGGTGGCACACATCTTTAATCTCAGCACTCGGGAGGCAGAGGCAGAGGCAAGCGGATCGCTGTGAGTTCGAGGCCAGCCTGGTCTACAGAGTGAGTCCAGGACAGCCAAGTTTACACAGGGAAACCCTGTCTCAAAAAACAAACAAACAGATAAAGCAATACTTTCTGTGGTGCTGAGGGTTGGTGCCAGGGCCTCCTGTGCACTCAGCAAGCACCCTACCAATTAACCATGTCCTCTCATCACCAGAGTTCAGTTCTAAACGTTTGTTAAATCCTTATAGTATGCCAGGCACTCTGTCCAGCACTCAACCACCAGGCTGTTGTCTGTAATACTCAGGGACATGTCTTATCCCATGTCCCAGTTAATACAAAGAGGCCTCTGCTCAGAGATGTGATGGGTCCAAAGTCACACAGCTAGCTGATGGAAAAGCCAGAGGACACAGCAGTGCTGAGCAGAGGACTCTTTGTACTCTGTCCCTGTCTCCACATCAGACTGTTTCTCAAGGGAGGACGGAGCAGAGGGAGTAGGCAGTCAGGTGACCTGCAGCCTCTTCCTAAAGACTCCCTGAAGACACTAGACCTTGCCCTGATTTCATGGCCAGGCATGAACCCAACCAGGAAGGGCAGCCAATGTCTCCTCCTGATGCTCCTGCTTTGTGTTTATTTTCCTGTCCTTGGTAAGAGAGGGTTTGAGGCCGTTCAGGGCAGGAATATCTTGTCTGTAGTCTCACCTAGGAATTAATTTTGTTTTGTTTTGTTTTTTGTTTTGGTTTTTCAAGACAGGGTTTCTCTATGTTCTCTTGGCTGTCGTGGACTCACTTTATAGACCAGGCTGGCCTCGAACTCACAACAGTCCGCCTGCCTCTGCCTCCCAAGTGCTGGGATTAAAGGCATGTACCACCACACCGAGCTGAATGACATGTAATTCTACAGGCACCCAGAATCATCTCATTTTTGCTTTTCTACCATCTTTAATGTGCTACCTCCTGTTCCAAGAGGGCAGCTTGAGCTCCAACTATCGCTACCAAGCATTAAGGAGAGTAAGTAGGTAGGACTTATGGGCTTTCCCTACAAACTGATCACAGCATCCCTGTGTGTAGCTCATTGGCCAGAATTGAAATGGTGCAACTGGATCCAGGCCTACTTGAAAACATAGTCCTAAGCTTCAGACCACCATGTGCCTGGTAAAGCTCCCTTGCTAGAAAAGAGGAAGTTTCTCCCTTGGTTTTTTCAAGGCAGCGTTTTCTCTGTGTAGCCTTGGCTGTCCTGGACTCACTGGCCTTGAACTCACAGTGATTCACCAGCCTCCGCTGGGTGCTGGGATTAAAGGCATGGGCCACCATGCCCAGTGATGATGATCCTTTTTTTTTTTTTTTTTTTAAGGCGAGGAAAGTATGTCTCCGAAAGGCTAACTTATCCAAGAGGTGAGCTTGTCTGAGATGGGAGAGGCCATCAAGAGAAGATGTGGGGTCATGCAGAGTGCGCCTGACCCTGGAGGCTGCGTGAAGACTACCTCTGGCCCTAGGCAGATGATGGAGAAACTGGATGATACCTTCATTCCTGGGCAGGCTCTGGGTGTGCTTTTTCAGTACTTGTTTTTCCTGGCTAAGATGTAGATGTGCCCTTTCTACCTAAGTTCAGTGAAGAAGGTCAATGTTTTGCAATGGGATGGCCAGCCTAGACAGCAGATTCGGTGTCCCTAGGTAACTGTGGCCTAGCTCAGGGCCAGCTGTACGAGCTGTGCATGTCCTATGCAGCTCAAAGGACATACTGCCTCTTCTGGGAGGACTCACAGGCCTAGAAGCTCCTCCCAGCCACCTCCCAGTTGCCCTTAAACTTGCCTAGGGCATATTCGTTAGCTTTGCTGCTGTGACGTGTTCCTTTGCTCTGGACTAGCACGTGGGACGCTTCTGACTCCACCCAACGCCTGGCTGAGCCTAGCCTCACCCTGGTCACTCACTGCCCTGCCTCTAGAGATCTGTGGTACCAGTGAACCCCTGCCAAGACCAGAGGGAAAACTCTAGTTAGCTCTCCAAAGGTGAAAAGCCCAGCACTGTCCAGGCACGAGCCTTTTCAGAGCTGGGCTTTCCCACACCTCACTTCTCCGGGGCTTTCTGTGGTCCACCAGACATTTGTCTGCACTAGAGCCACAACTCATCGGGGAGGCGGTAGTTAGTCCATACAGAACAAGTCTATGGGAAGCCAGCTCCCTTCTAAATGATTTCCTTTTCCTTCATTGGGGTTCTACCACTGAGCCACTTGCCTGTCCCTGGCTCTCTTCGTCTCTGGTGTTTGCTTTCATATAGCGCGTGTGTGAGTCTTTCTGTAGGGCGCAGACATAGCCATTCACAGCCTGGCATGGAATCCAGTGCCCACATGATGCCTGGCAGCTTTTCACCTGCGTTTGACAAGCATGTATACTTAGGAAAGGCTTCCTGGAAGGCGGGGCTTCTGGGTGACCTATGCCATGGGCAGAGACGGCTGGATTGCCTGAAGGCAGCTGACACCTGGCTGTTTACAGGGCTCTTCCCATGTCTAGGAGTCACCACCCCCAGCAAGTTGATAGCAGCCCCTTCAATGTGGGCAAAACCACCTCCTCAGTGGGCTCTGGTCCTTTCCACCCTGTCTCCTTGTTAGTGGAACAACCAGCGGTTGGTTTGCCCAAAGAAGTGAATTTCTCTTTGAAGAAATTTCTGACAAAGAATAGGCTTTTGCATGCATACTCATTCTGGCCTTTTCAAAAATTATTATTATTACAACTTTGGATTTACAATGTTTCTTTATGCTATTTTAATATGTTTTAGTTGAGATAGAATTACATCACTTTGGTTTTTGAGACAGGGTTTCTCTGTATAGCCTTGGCTGTCCTGGAACTCACTCTGTAGACCAGGCTGACCTCGAACTCAGAGATGTGCATGCCTCTGCCTCCCAAGTATTGGGATTAAAGGACTGAGCCACCACGCTTTTCTCTAGTAGGTTTTTTTTTGGGGGGGGGGACTGGGACACCACAAACTTCTTACCCTTCCATGCTAACATGTCGATGATACAGTCATTTTTCCAGTCTTCTTTATGAGCCATTGTGAAAAACAAAACAAAACAAAAAAACAAAACCACTGTTTCCCAGCAGATTTCATAGTCCTCTGGCTCTTAAAAATCTCACCCCCTCCACCCCCCCCACCACATCCCCCTCCATGTCCCCTGAGCCCAAGATGCAGGAGCTGTGATGTAGATGTACTCACTCATGTGGGGGCTCCCACAGTCTGGTGATCTCTGCATTGTGTCTAGTTGTGGTTTTCTGTCATGGTCTCCATCTTCTGTAAAGAGGCTTCTATGATGGGAGAGGCAGGCGGCTTCGCAACCATTCTGGCCCTTTGTAGAGAAAACCATCTTGACGTGGAACATCTACTTCTTAGACTCTGGAGAATACCTTTACCAGGCCCAATGTACAGAGCCCTGAACCTGAAGACAGAAAGTCCTCCTGCTGCTGTGCCCACAGCCAGAGAAAGGCCTTCCTCTCAGCCCTCATCAGACTGCTAAGGGCTTTTTTTTTTTTTTTTTTTGCAATTGTGGTGGCAGGTTGGGGGAAACTTCCATTTACCTCAACTTGGCAAGGCCCTGGACACTCTCTTTGCAGGGTTTTCATTAGGATCCTAAGCTCAGCACTTGGGAAGTGTGTCCATGGCTGTTCAGAAGCAAGGAAACCTACACGAAGAGAAACGGAACCAAGCTAGTGTTGAGGAGAGCCACACCTGTGCCCAGCACCTACAGAATCTGGGTTCTATGTGGCTGATGTTGTGCATTCCCAGTCATAGTGGGGGTTCTGAAGAAGGCATGCCTCAGCACTCAGGAGGCAGAGGCAGGCAGATCTCTGTGGGTTCGAGGCCAGCCTGGTCTACAAACAGAGTTCCAGGACAGCCAAGGCTAACACAGAGAGATCCTGTCACAAAAAAAAAGCAATGCAAAATAAAACAAAACAAAACAAAACAAAACAAAACAGGCATGCCAGAAGAATAAATGACAGAGTTGCTTTTCTTCCAGATGAATGTATTCCTTCTCATTCTAAAGTAATGACTATAAACAAACAAACAAACAAGTAAGCAAGCTGAACGTGGTGGTGAATAAGAGTAACAAAGGCTTTTTGGGGACTGAGGCAGGAGGATGATGAGTTCAAGGCCAGCCTGGGATATGTAGCAAGACTCCACCTAACTGAATAAAGTAAAAGAACAAAATGAAGTGGCGACCCAGCCTTCTGGGTCCTTTCATCCCATTGAAATAAGGATTGTCTTGGCCCTTACATTTCATTAAAGACAAAACTTGGCCCCAAAGTACGGTCTGCATAAAATAACCAGAAGTTAATTATCTTCAGTACTGTTTCCTCGTTCAACAGCTCCTAATCAAGTATACAATGTATTAACATAAGACATTCTTCAAAGAGTGAGACATATAAGACCTGGCCTTGAACTTCAAAGCTGGCAGCCCTGGCATTAGAGTGACTATAATTGTTGTGTCAATGACTCAGTTGCTAGAGCCCACCCTTATTAACCAGCAAACTCAAACTCAAACTCAAAAAAAAAAAAAAAGCAGGTGTCAGATTCCAAGAGATAGAATACAGACCTAGGTCTGAGGGCATCCATTAGCTCACTCTGGTCTCCAGTGCTTTAGGGTGATTCTTGGCTTAGTTGAAGACGCTATCAACCAGGGTCTTGCCAGAAAAGCCGTTCACCAGGTACCATGGAGGGCATGAAGAAAGCCTATGAGACTCTATGTGGGAGCCACTGCAGGCAATAACTGCTTCCCAGAGAGCTGAGGAGACAACAGAATGCGTTGCACTGGCCAAGACTTAGCGGATAGGCCCTGAGGAGGCGAAACACAGACCTCTGTAGAACGAGTGCCCATGGCTTGCTCAAATTGGTGTCCCTGGGCTCAAAGCATACTCAGATCTGGGTGCCCAGGAAGCCTGGTGCAGGTGACACAGTGCAGCAGGTCTAAGCTGGATTTGGCTGCTGGGTGGGAAGGAGCTTCCCAGTGCAGAGGTGAAGGAGCGTTGTGAAAATGGCACCCACAGGAACAGGAAGGCGACAAGGGGAAGGGGTCTGCTTCATCCCTCAGCTGTGTGGCCACCCTCCATCCACGGTGGGCAGAGCCTGACACAGTGCTAGCTGGCAAGGCAGAGGTATGGCACTCGGGGAGGGACCTTTCAGCATCACAAAACCGAACAGAGAAGAGCGGGCATAAAGCCACTGAGTAGGACGCATAGGGAGCAAGATATAAATGGATGACCACAGAACACATAGGGCCTGAGACATCTAGTCTGTGGTGACCACCCAGACGACAGCACATGACTGAGAGCTTAGTTCTTGATTATATAGAAGCCACTCACTGCTGGGTTTGGGCACTGTTAGGGGACAAGACCACTTTTATCCCTCAAACCTTCCTGTGGAGAGAGAGTAACTATTTTTTTTTCCAGTGAAAAATATCATTTATTAACCACAGAAGGAAAATAGTGAGGTTTTTCTTTTCTTTTTAAAAATTATTTTAATTTTGTATATATACATTTATATTATTACACATATATACAATAGATTACCTACGGCAAGAAGAACTGTAACGTAATCAGGAATTATATAAATATTACATTCTCAGTGTTTTTGCTATTTGTATTTGACAGCCTTAAAGAAGACATCTTTCCTATCTTGGGGCATCTAAATTTCTGAATGTAAATCAGTCTCCATCACATATTGTCATTATCAATTTAGAACACCTATCTAGATCTAAAAGCATCTTAACCCCTAAACAATTAAGCTTCATTGTAAAACTAAGCTACCTGGTCTTCAACTCTCTCAGAGACTTGAGAAGGAGTAAATTTGACTATTTGAGTATGCCAGGAGTGCAGATTAGTAGCTTTCCAAATGAAAAGATGACAGAGACAGTTTTCTACCTGAATAGTTACCCAAAACGAGAGAATAACTATTAAACAAAGAAACGGAAGCCAAGCACTGTGGTGCAAGCCTTTAATCCCAGTACTCAAGGAGGCAGAGGCCGGTGGATGACTGTGAGCTCAAGGCCAGCCTGGTTGGTCTACAAAGTGAGTCCAGGACAGCCAAGGCTACACAAAAAGACCCTGTCTCGAAAAACCGAAAACAAAAACAAAAACCAAACAATGAAATGACACCACTGCTATATATATATGCTGTCTAAGGCTCCTGCATTTTGCTGGTGGGGTTCTTGGAAGCTGTTCTGTTGGGAATTGGCTGAGCCTCAGACGTGTGGAGGATCAGAGGAACCACCCATGTAGTAAGAGTTGGGTACAGTGGGCGAAGGGGTGAAAGTGGGGGTCAGCCCAGGCGAGGCTCTTCCATCCCTGCATTCTTGACCACAGCTGCCGTGCCGTGCCGTCTTCCTTACAGCGTGATGCTGGGCCTGCCTGTGATCCTGGAACCACCTTTCCCTCTCTGGTTCCCGCCTGCTGTCTGAGCCCCACTGTTACTAACCCTTGGGAGGTGTATGTGCACATAGACTGATGGGCACAAAATCTTCCATAACTAGGTAGGATTCGTCTACACATGCTCAGAGCAGACAAGAGTCTGGGCCCTGAGGTTTGCAGTAATCTTCAAGGATGCTACCTTGATGGTTTTGAGGAAGAAGGCATATGAGCTGTTCTGGGCCCTAGAAGGTAACTCGGTGCTCTCAAGGTCTTCAGTTTCCAGACACAGAAATGGAGGCTTAGAGCGGGAGATGACCACCCCACCCCCCCCCCCCCCCCCGCTTAGCCCGGGCACAGGATCTTGTACCCTCCCACTAGCATCCCGCTCCTCCTTCCTGTATGTCTCAGTCATGTTCAAACATGTCAGGGGTTTTCCTTGGTGCAGGGCACAGGGCTTTTGTATACATACTGTCAAGGACTCAATTGAGTTAAATTACATATTTGCTTTTGGAAAAACATTTGGACACTCTGGGTTAGTTTATCTTTGGTTAGAATAATGTAACATAGTAGCATAGTGCAGTATAATACAACAGTATGGAATTTTAAATGTTCAATAGTGCACACATAACAACAATGACAACATCAACAACAATAATATGTGAGATCTAAAGCCTTCGAAAGCCAGCTTTCCTGGTTAATGTTTCTGATAAGCCACTGTTAAAGAGTGACCTAGTAAGGGTTTTCCTTTAGTAGTCACCACTGGACAGCAGTGCATTGACGCTCAGTGGTGGCAGCCAAGTGCTGTTCCCATGTTTCACTCTGTTTAAATCAGCGATTCTAACAGTCTCATGACACCTGGCATTGGAGCAAGCAGAGGTGATTGACAGGAGGGTGAAGTCATCAGAAGTCTCCCAAGGCCTAGAGAACAGCTGGTCAGCATCACATTGGCAGTCCTCACACAGCTACTACTCAGGGACTTCCTCAGCACTCTCCCGACCTGGTGGAACTGACTCTGCAAGTGTGAGCCCAGGCATTCTGTCCAGCAAATGCACAAGCAGCTCACGGAGAAGTCCTGCAGAAATCAGAAAATCTCTTCTAGCTCGCTCCCGAGAGTTCCAAAATTTGAACCAAAACACACACACACACACACACACACACACACACACACACACACACACACACACAC
>OU015747.1:6722040-6737172 GCA_907169655.1 Acomys percivali | reverse complement strand
GGGGGACAAAGGAAAGGGCAAGGGGGGACAAAGGAAGGGGCAGGGGGGCAAAGGAAGGGGCTGGGGGGCAAAGGAAGGGGCTGGGGGGCAAAGGAAGGGGCAGGGGGCAAAGGAAGGGGCAGGGGGGGCATAGGAAGGGGCTGGGGGGGCAAAGGAAGTGGCAAGGGGGCAAAGGAAGGGGCGGGGGGGCAAAGGAAGGGGCAGGGGGGGCAAAGGAAGGGGCAGGGGGGCAAAGGAAGGGACTGGGGGCAAAGGAAGGGGCAGGAGGGGCAAAGGAAGGGGCAGGGGGCAAAGGAAGGGGCAGGGGGGCAAAGGAAGGGGCAGGGGGCAAAGGAAGAGGCAGGGGGGCAAAAGAAGGGGCAGGGGGCAAAGGAAGGGGCTGGGGGGCAAAGGAAGGGGCAAGAGGGGGCAAAGGAAGGGGCTGGGGGGGTCAAAGGAAGGGGCAAGGGGGGGTCAAAGGACTGCCTCTGCATAAAGTGGAGACAGACATGGTCCACAGGTGAATGGCAGTTTATAAAGGTGAAAGGGGGCTAGCCAGGGTGGCAGCTGCCTTCAATCCCAGCACTCAGGAGATAGAGGCAGGGGGATTGCTGTAAGTTCAAGGCCGGCCTGGTCTACAAAGTGAGTCTAGGACAGCCAAGGCTGCACAGAGAAACCCTGTCTCAGAAAAATAAAAAAACAAAAAGTGGGGAGGGGGTGGGGGACTCATAGTTGGGATAGGCATGTTAATTAGGGGAGCCAGAGGGGGGTTTTGATTGCTGGACTTCAATACTTTGATAGCTGGACCTTGGTGCTCAGCCTCAGGGGGAGGGATTGGCCTTGGGGGCTAGCTTCAGGAATGTAATTGATTTTTAGCAAGGCAGAGGAGATTAGGGAGAAGGGCAGGGCCCACCAGAGCTGTGCCCCGCCATACTTGAGCTGGCCAGATTCCCTTCAAACTCTCAAGCCCAGAAGATTTGATGTCACCATGAACTCACCTTAACAACAGAATGCCATGCAGCCCGAGACAGCTGACTTACTGCCCCTGACACCATGTGGAAGTGTCAGCAGAAAGTTGTTGCAAGTGAGAAATTGACACAGAACACCACATAACAGATGACGGCCACAGAGGAGCGTACGAACAGGAATTTTCAAAGATGGGAAAAGAACTCCTAGGGGAGGGGGGAGGAGGGGGAGGACCAAGAAGATGCGCATACATTTTCCTCGACTAAAACCCCCCAGCTGTGACTCTCCTGAAATATCAAAAATTCTCACGAGTTGGAAGCAAAGCTCAAGAGTTTTATCCTAACACAGGATGGAGTCAAAATGTGAACGGTTACATAAATAGGCCAAGAGTCTCCACAGAAGACACATCTCTGTCCAGGCTTGCCCGTGGCTTGACTCTTCCCCTGACTAAATAATGATTAATAGGTCGTAGACATAGCGTGCCAGCTATGTGTATTTGGTTAAGGATGGAGAAATTATTTATAGTTGCCTGAAGCCTATGTGGATGTCTGGTACTTCTATGCATTATCTTACAAAAACATATATATTATAAATAATATATCTATGAAGGCTTTTAGTAAGAATCCAGTAGGTGTTGCCATCGTCAGCTTCCGTAGGTAAAAGAAGGAACAACGTCTTTGCAAGTAGTCGGGAAGAAAGGCTGAAAACAAAGCACTTTGTAAGATGAATTTCTGAAATCTTAGGAGAGGAATCTTCACAGAAACCACAAAATGTTGGCTTTTGACTAAGTTCCCAAAAGAAAATGTCCGTTTCCTGTTTGCTTGGGGTTGTATTTTAATTTCTTTTTGGTCGCGGTTAGACAGTTTTCAAGAACATATGGAAAAAGTCTTGGCAGTCCCCCTCATCCCCACAGGATTGCAAAAGAAGTGTGCAAATGGAAACGGGACACACACCACTTCAACCTAACAGGATACCCTGGGGTGCCAAGGGCTTCTGTGAAGGAGATTTAAGGCCCACGGCTCTAGGACTGGAAAGCAACAGTAAGCAACAGTTTACAAAGCTGAGGAGAAAAAGCAAAGACCGCTGAGACATGAACGAACACACACACACACACACACACACACACACACACACACACACACTCACCTGAGATTAAGTGTGACCAGGCTACTCACAGTGGAAGATATAATAGCCCAAAGTTTTACAGTGTACACTTAGTGCTTAAAGAGCATCTTCCTACTTAACCTTAACAACATCAGATGCTTAGAAAGATAAGGCAAAGTGTTTAAAATCTCCAGGTAGCAGGCATTCTACCTGACACTTGAACACAGCTCTCTGTCCATAGCCTGAGCTTTTACCTACTAGAGTGTGCAGTCTAATCCCGAGGTTGCAATGATTGGTTTTTGATAAATGGGTTGTGTTCTTACCGCGCCACATACATTTCCTCTATGAGCAGCAAGTGGAGGTAGCATGAAATAATGGAGTAGTCATACGGCTTCACATAGACACTTCATTACAGAGGCCTCTAGCAGAAACTCTGCCAGCACTTAGTGCACAAGTAATTACAGACTTTGTAAATAATGCATTATCTACTTTCCCAGCCTTCTATGATTGATAAAACCGTAGGTGGATTAGGAAAGAAGGGAAGCGAGAGCATCAATCATGAATATCAAGGACTAAAGTTGGAATAGAAGTTGAGTCTGTGGCCTCAAAAGTGTTATAGAGAGAATTTACACACTTAAAGTACAAACAACTTCTTCTTCTTCTTCTTCTTCTTCTTCTTCTTCTTCTTCTTCTTCTTCTTCTTCTTCTTCTTCTTCTTCCTCCTCCTCCTCCTCCTCCTCCTCCTCCTCCTCCTCTTCCTCCTCCTCCTCCTCCTCCTCCTCCTCCTCCTCCTCCTCCTCCTTCTTCTTCTTCTTCTTCTTCTTCTTCTTCTTCTTCTTCTTCTTCTTTTTGGTTTTTCAAGACAGGGTTTCTCTGTACTCCCTGCTGTCCTGGACTCACTCTGTAGACCAGGCTGGCCTCAAACTCACAGAGATGCACCTGCCTCTGCCTCCTGAGTGCTGGGATTACAGGGTTGCACCACCTCGACTGGTCAGTACAAATTTCTTAAACTGACACAAGAAAAAGTGGAAAATATAAATAACCTTATGTTTATTAGGGGAATTAAATTTGGGGATGGTGAAGTGTCTCAGCAGGTGCCTGACGGCAAGCTGGATGACCCGAGTTCAATACCTGTACCCACAGTTCAATACTGACACCCCACATGGGAGAAGGACAGAATTGACTCTCACAAGTTTCCTTCGTACCTCCACACAGGAACTAAGACACCAAAACATAAAAATAAATTAAATTTGTATTTTAATTTTTTCTTCTACAAAGAAAACTCAAAGTCCGGATAATTTGCTGAGGAATTCTATCAAACATTTATTATAATTTAATCAAGGAGTGAACAATACCAATCTTAGATAAAGTTTTACCAAACACTCATTTTAGGAGATCAACATATTTTGATTAAAAAAAAAAAAGATCAGAAACAGGTTGGGCATGGAGGCTCACACCTTTAATATAGCACTTTGGAGGCAGAGGCAAGCAAGTTCAAGGCCAGACTGGTCTACAAAGTGAGTTCCAGGCTAGCCAGAAATGTATAGTAATCCTGTCTCAAACAAATAAATAAACAAAAGAGAAAGGGAGAGAGCGACAGGGAGAGGAAAAGAGGGGGGGAGAGAGAGAGGGAAAAATAAAATTACTAGTATCTTTCATAGACTTAGGGGTTGGGGGAAGTCTGAGGCAAAGTTTTGCTACATAGCTTAGGCTGACCTCGGATTTGGGGTGATCCTCTGGCTTCATCCCAGAGTATTGGAATAACAGCTATGTACTTCCATGCCCAACCTTCAGGAACATTCTTAACACAATAGTGGTGAAGGTTAACACAGCAATACATTAAAAAAAATTATCAGATTTGGCCAAATTGAGTTAATCTCTGAAACTCAAAATGGTTTTAACCTTAAAAAGTCATTACAGGAGGCAGAGAGATGGCTCAGACATTAAAGGTGCTTGCTGTCCTTATAGAGGACTGGAGTTGGGCCCTCAGCACCCATGTTAAGCAGCTGAGAGTAGCCTGTAACTCCAGCTCTGGTGTCCTCTTCTAGTCTCTGAGGGTACTTATATTCATGAATACATGTGGCATACATATAAATAAAAACAAACCTTTAGAAAATCACTATAATTTACTATATTAAATCGAGCCAAGTGTGGTGGCGCATGCCTTTAATCCCAGCACTTGGGAGGAGGCAGGCAGATTTCTGGGTTTGAGGCCATCGTGGTCTACAAAGCGAGTCCAGGACAGCCAAGGCTACACAGACAGACCCTGTCTCGAGAAAAAAAAATTCGCTATATTAAATCGAGCAAGCGAGAACAGTCACCAATACCTGTAGGCAAAAAGATCTGGTGAATGGGTCACACTTATGCATGAACAGCAACAAAGAGAAACTCGGAAGCGTTTGAAGGAAATCAATTCAGCCCCACAAAGGCACAAGTGGAAGAACCCGCAGGTCAGTTCTGTACCCCAGAGAGAAAGCTCAGGCCCTGTCCCCATGTCAGCAGCCAGGCAAGAATGCTTGGCCTTAAAAATGAATCTACATGTTACTGGAGATGGAAGACAGTGCAATAAGACAATGGAAAGAAAGAACATATCTCAGGGTCAGAAGAGAAAAAGGAAGGCGATTAAATTTTTAGATGACTTGAATATTTATAATCAAATCCTTGAGAAGGAAGATTGGGAGTGAAAGGCCAGCCTTGGTCACAGAGCAGTCAACCTGGGCTACATGAAATAGTGTCTCCAAAAAAATCAAAATGACAAAAAAAAAAAAAAAAAAAAAAAAAAAAGTGCTAACATTAATAACTTCCAACATTGTAACAGGTATGTATGTGGTCTGTCTGTCTGTCTTGTCTGTCTGTCTGTCTGTCTGTCTGTCTCTCTCTCTCTCTCTCTCTCTCTCTCTCTCTCTCTCTCTCTCCCTCTTTGTGTATACACATGTATGTTCTAAGCTATGCAAGAACATGTAGAGACGAGAAGTTGACAATCTTCATGTCTTCCTTAATCACTTCTCTACCTTAGTTCTTTGAGACAGAGTCTCTCTCTCTGAACATAGGGCTTGACGTTTCAAATAGGCTAACAAGGCAGCAAGCTCCAACAATCTACCTGTCATAGACCTTCAAGTCCTGGGATTACAGATTTGTGCCATCATGCCTGGCTTTTATGTGGGGGTTGGGAGACTTGGGTCCTTTCACTTGCACAGCAACCATTTTCCCTGGTGCGCCGCCTCTCTAGCCCAGCTGTTTCGATACCCAGTGTGTGCTGTGCGCTTTGCACGCACATCTACCTTTACAGGCATGCATGCTGCCGGTGCCTTTCCACTTAAATTCTGACCAATTAGAAATAGGCAACGAGATAAATTATGCCACAAGATTATGGCTTTTTTATTGTTGTTGGGTTTTTGTTTTTGTTTTTGTTTTTGTTTTTCCCGAGGCAGGGTTTCCCTGTGTGGCTTTGGGTTGTCCTAGGAGATTAGCTTTTTAAACTACATGGTGAACTAACTCTTCACAGCACCGCTGTCATCCTTAGTGTGGAGGTTCTTTTAGTATCCAACTGCCCCAGTTTGATTAAAAGCCATGTGTAATTCTCACTTCCCCCAAATAAAACCATTCTTCCTACAAAGAGAAAAGGCTTAACAATAAAAAGTGATGACGTTTGTGAAGCACTTTACCAGCTGGGAGACACAAATGGCTGTTAACCAGAAAAGTCGTTGTTTGGCACTTTTCTTTATTCTACTCCTTTTAATCTTCAAATTTATTGCTTTCCAATTATATAATTTATAGGAGAGTGTGCAATTCAGCTTTCTCCCCCCCCTCCACTAAAACACTCAGTGTGATTTGAAAGGCAGAAGACCTGATGGACTAATAGGCCACTCTATCTTTTCGAGAATACGAGATCTGATGAATATAGTGTGAAACTAATTGTGTTTGAAAAGATGCCCCATAGCAGAATGCAGATTAGCTTTCCTAACCTTTGCTCACTTCTTCCTGATGACCAAAACCATCAAAGAGACATTATAGCATCACCATATCTTCTGACAGGCCTGATCCTTGTAACAATGCTCACCCTACCCATGCTGGCCAGGAGAAGCCTATCTTTGGATTTCATCTGCCCGTGTAATTTTGTGCTGAGTCTAATGAAGACAAACACTGGGCTTTCCGGGGAAAACGAGTGGAATTAAAACAATACAATCTAAGGAAAGAGATAAAGAGTTTAAGTAAATCAGGGTAGCAAGCTGCCCTGTCCTCCCCAGCCATCAGAAGCCTGTATCCTTGCTGCTCTGTGCTCCCCAGCCATCAGAACCCTGTATCCTTGCTGCCCTGCCTCCTCAGTCATCAGAAGCCTGTATCCTTGGGGCAGCTGGATCTTAATCATCTCCTCCTCCTTCCCCTCCCCCCTCCTTTTTCTTCACACCACAGATTTGTTGGGGCGAGGGCAGAGCAAAGCAGTATGTGTTTGTAGGATTTGGAGATCCTTCCATAAAGGTGTTACTTGGCCAGTTCCATGGCACTCAGGATTTAATTGTTGCAGCCAGAGCTGGGAAGATTTGGGCTGGTTCCCTGCTACTTGGAGAACAGTTCCTGGTGGGCATTAGACACTGCACTGTGTTGCTGCTGAGATGCATGCCAGCTGTAGCTCTCTTTAACAGGGCAGGGATTGCTTGGTGGATTCTCGTCCCACCCATAGCTTTTACAGGAACTCTTTTTCTGATTTATTTGCTTTTGAGGGCTACCGGTGAAGTCAGCACCTAAGTAGGGATTCTCTTCCTGGAAAGGCACGTTCTGCCCACTGAGGTGTGAGGGATGGTTTGCTAGAAGTTTCTATGAAGCCCCTCTTTGTCTTTGCAGAGGCCCACAGAGAGAACACCTCCCTTCTGAACTTCGGGTGTTGTCGCATGAAAGTTCAACATTTGAGCTGTCACAGCCATCGTGTATATATGCATTAGGAGACACATTATGGACAAAGGCCAAAGTTCAGAAGAAGATAGAGGCAAAGACGGAAAGGATGATGTCCTCAATGACGTCATTACACGTCTAACCCCTTGTCTTGGGATCGGCGCTTCCCTGTGGGGTGGCTCAGGGCTGTACTTCCACGGGTGTCTCACCTGATTTTCATGTCACTGCACATGGACAGCATCTGTATGGGAGTATTTGAGGGTCACGCTGATGAGGGAGTCTTGTGGGAACTCATGGTACATCATGATGGCACAGAAATCGAAAGGCAATGACTCAAGACTACTTAGACTAAAGGACTTATGTGACATTCTCAATGAAACACCTTGAAAATGCTAATGAGGACCCCCAAGTTTGCTTTTGTTAACTTAGCATGTTTAAGTCAGAGATATCCGTGCCGGCCCAAGAGCCAGTTTTAAAAGTATTTTCAAAAATACAACTGAAATTATATTTGACATGGATAGCAACTCATTTTTACTCATCATCAATTCAATGCTGAAATTTCTTATATTCGTGAAAGTAGAGTGTTCATTTAATGGAATTTTCATATGAAATCACTCATAGCAATGAAAAGTTCAAAAAGTATTTGCACTATGAAGGCTGGGACCTGGCGGCCACCTCGGAGGACAGTAAATGAGAATGTCAACTCCAAATGGAGGGAAGTGGCTGCCATGCATGAAAGCAAATGTCAGAGTTGTCGTGTGGGCTGTGCCTGCCTGCCTGAGTCCTGACGCTAGATCTTACATTCTGTGCCATCTTCTTTGAGTGCTTAGAACAGGCTCAATTCTAGAAGTTTCTCCAGGAAGTCCATGTCTGGTGATAGAATGCCTCCTTGGTGGCACTCAGTGTGTCTTGATGGAGCTCTGGAAGTCACCTCTGCCCCTGCCACCCAACAAGGTTCCCTGAGGAGGCTGCCCACAGGAGGAGGCAGCCTGGCCAAGGCCGACAGTAGGCTGCTGAAGTAAAGAGCGTGCACCATAGTAGACTCAAGCCTTTCCTCCATACCATCTTAGTATAGTATGACATAAATTATCTCAATGACAAGTACCTCAATTACATTTTATGTATAAACACACAGTATTTCATTCTTACTTCATGGGGCATTTAAATCTCAGGTGATGACCACAAATGAAGATTATATTATCTATCTAAAACAGGGAATTCATGGGGTAGGAAGATGGCCTCAGTGGGGACAAGTGCTGCTGCACAAGCTTGAGGACCTGAGTTCCTCAAATCCCTAGCAACACGTGTGCACCTAGTACTGTGGGGATACAGGTAGGAGGATTGCATGGGGCTTGGTGGTTGCCAACCGTGCTCGAGGTTCAGTACTCAACAGGCATTGTCTTGGGGGAATACCGTGAAGAGTAATTGAGCTCCGCCGGACACACACACAGATGGGGTGGGTGGAATCCTAATGGAGCAGACACCCTTGGTGTCCATCCCTGTCCCTCAGCCCAGATCTAACTGAAGCTGCAGAGCTGGGAGTACTTACTGAAGAGTTAAGTCTTAGGTGGTACTAATGCTGAGTTGTAAGCACATTCTGCTGAAACGGCTTGCACACGGGCACTGACTGGAGAGAGTGAGATAGCTCACTTCCCTCCCTTCCATGCAGGAGGCAACCAGAAGAGTTTGCAACTTCCAACTGTTTTTTTTTTTTTTAAGATATATTCATTTATTGTTTTGTATACAGTGTTCTGCCTGCATGTACAGCTGCAGGCCAGAAGAGGCCATCAGATCACATTACAATGGTTGTGAGCCACCATGTGGTTGCTGGGAACTGAACTCAGGACCTCCAGAAGTGCATTCCATGTGCTTAACCCCTGAGCCATCTCTCCAGCTCCGCAACTTCCACCTGTTGATGAGGACAATTCAGAGAAAGTTCTCTTCCCGCGTTCCCAAGTTTGCTGCATCAAAGGCCCCATTGCCTTCAGCAGTGACCTTGACCTTGGCTTTGCAGCCTTATTTTGGTGTTCTTTTTTGCCATTTCTTCTCATTCTCAATACTACTTCCTGTTTCCTGAGATTAACCTCCCTGGACCTGAGACCCTATCCCATCCTTCAATGAAAAACCCATACAAAGGAAACTAAGATTCAAATTATTTTTATGTTATAGTTGTATAGAATATAGTAAGTAGATTAAATGCATCTGTCAAAATTTTAAAAAATATTAGCTGATACTTATTTCTTTAAAAATAAAGTTGATAGTATTATCTGGATAGACAGCAGTAATGCAGGCTTCCCGCTGTTGCTCTGATGACAGCTTCAGCCCTGCAGGATGTCTCATCAACAATGCAGGCATCCTGGAACCCAGTGCCAACAGCGTTCCTAAAATACTTCATAAATTGCCTGTTTGGAACTTGAAATGCATTTTCTGAGGAAAAAAAATATTGCATTACTCAATAGAAAATGTCCCAAATGGCAAAGTATAGCCTCATGCAGAGAATTATTCACTAGCATTCTGATTTCCAAGAAAAAATAAAATAAGAATGCATGTGGCCCTGAAGGCTTAGGCTCCGGAAGACTCATCCTTTGCAGGTGGCCCGGCCTGGAGGACGCTGGGAACCCAGAGGGACTGAAGCCATTGTTGGAGGACAAATCAGTACACAGCAATCATGGCCTGACACTACTGTGGGAAATAGAGGTGTAAATAATTATATTAGGTTAGGCAGGTTCGGACACCAAAGTTTATGTTCGCTGAGAACCTGACTTAGACCATGACCTTATCCAAAAAGAGGGATTTTATATGTGTAGAGCCCTGAGACCTTACGATGAGGTCATGCTGGCTTAGAGTGGACTCTAAATCCAGTGAAAATGACAGACAGACAGACAGACGCACATGTGCACACAGGCACACACACATGCACACATACATGCTCATTGGAGTGGTGGGTGGGGGATTTGAGAATGAAGACAGTAGATAGAGTGGTGTAGTGACAAGCTAGGTACGCAGAAAGATCGCTAGGAGCCACCAGCAGTGGCCAGAGACAAGAGGAGGATTCGTACCCACACCCTGAAGAGTGGGCAGGGCTCAGCCAACGCTGGATTTTAGGGTCTAGCTCTTGGAACTACAAGAAGACACATTTCTCTTGTGTTAAGTCATTAGGTTTGTTGCAATTTCTTAGGGGAGCCCAGGAAGCTAATATTAAAAATCAAAAATTCAAGAAGCTCAACTGGGGCTTTGGATCAATCAAATAATAAATAAACCATTAATTCTCAAATATAAAGCTCTTTCCCATTTCCCCATTTTCAGGGGTACATAGTCAATTCCTTGATTCCGGAATCAGTCAAGAAGCTGAATCAGAAGAGAATCCCTCATCTTACATTGGAATGTAATATGATGTGTTAAATAGGCTCTAACATCTAAAACCAGGGCTCCACTCCTAAATACTTCCAGAAACAGAAATGTAGGCTATTTTTTGACAAATATATTTTATTATGAACTTATTAACCAACTGTATGTCACTTACAACCTGACTGACCTAACCAATAGGAAAAGAGGATTAAAGAATAAAATAACAAAACCATAAGGATATCAGTTCTGAGGAATGATTCTCCTGGCATAATCAGCAGGATTTCTTCTGCTGGAACCTGGAGCAACCAGAACCCAGTACCTCAGCAGGAGCCTGGAGCCCCGAAGCCTTCCCTCGAGCGGTTCTCTCTAGGAGCGGCTTGAAGTGGAGCAATGAACAGCCAAAACTATTCCAAGTCTCTAAAGGCCCCGCCTCCAGCTTTAGGCTCATTTAGATATCTCCTCCGAGTCTGTTCATGGGTCTTCTCAGCTGGCAACAATCAAGCTCTCACAGGAGGTGATTTGCCTTCTAGTGGATTAACCTCACCTGTTCTCTCACAAGACTGTTCCGATCCCACACTTGGGATCTTAACAAAAACAGGTTTATCTCTCCTTCATGGAAATGATGTTGACATACTGAATTGAAACAAAAAGCCCTGTCTCAAGCAAGGTGGACAGCAAGGATAACACCGAAGTTCTCCTCTGACTGCTACACACTTGCATGCCATAGCTCTGTCTCTGTCTTTATCTCTGCCTCTGTGTATGTGTGTATATGTTTCAGTCTGTCTGTCTGTCTGTCTGTCTCTCACACACATGCAAACAAAGATGATAGATAGATAGATAGATAGATAGATAGATAGATAGATAGATAGATGATAGATAGATAAGTGGGGGTGGAAAGATGTTTGAATAGATAGAGTGCTTGCTGTGTAAGCCTGGGGACCAGAGTTCAGGCTCTCACATAGAACTGGTCAGGTGTGACAGCCACTTGTGAATCCCAGCTCTCAGGAGGCAGGGATCGGGGATTCCCAGGCAAGCTAGTTCGTCAGACAGTTTCGGTTCATCTAGAGACCATCCCTTAATAAACAAAGCAGAGCAGGACCAGGAAAGACACTGGACATCAACTTTGGACCTCCACACACAGACCAGCAAGCACACAGGTCCATGAACACAGACAGGCACACTCACGCACATGCAAAGGGACACATACAAGCAAGCAAAATGAGATAGCAAATAACACGCATCTTCTTTTCGTTTGCTGAAATATGGTATTAGCAAGAAATGTCAATGACTAGATCATCTGTTTTACCAAAAATTGCCCACAGGGAGCTTTTTCATCATGGAAACGTGATGTCCTAGTTATTATTATTATTATTTTTTTAAATAGTGCTGGAGCTATTGAAAACTCAGAGCCAACAACAAACAGATGCAATCATGACTCAGACTTTATGACCTAACCAGACTGGATGCAAAATCTATAGATTTAAATGTAAAATATAAGCCAAGCCACGTTTATAGGAAAACGGAAATACAGGAAGGGGACTAACTACCTATGGTTTATTTTAACAAAGAAATCTTATAAAAAGTCATACAAAAAATGTTCCTGCCTTACTCTTCACACTTGTATGAGCCATGAGCAACATCTACCCTGTTGTGCTGTCGTTATTTATTAATTAACCCAGCATTAACTATAACTGTGATCACAGACGATGGACTATACTACTTAAGGAAATTCTTGCTGAATGCTTCAGGCCAGTCATCTGTCTGCCATGTCACAGCAGACTAACCATGCTGGGTATAGTGTGAATATTTCCCTGTGTGTATTTTCTTTGACCAAAGTAAATGCTTAATGTCACCACTGGAAACTCTGCAGCAGGCAGATTCTGGCCTTCCTCTTGGTCTATGACCTTATTTGTTTCCTTCAGATTTGATAGCTTACTTGCATTTTGTGGGGGATTTTGTCGGCATTTCTTTCTCTCTCTTTTTGTTTTGTTTTGTTTTTTACATTTGGTTTGGTTTGGTTTGGTTTTTTGAGACAGGGTTTCTTTGTGTAGCCTTGGCTATTCTAGACTTTCTTTGTAGACCAGACTGGCCTCGAACTCACAGTGATCCACCTGCCTCTGCCTCTCAAGTGTTGGGATTAAAGGTGAGCATCACCACACCCAGCCACCTGTTGGAATTTCTTAAAAACCTCAAATCTATGCATAACAAGGCAGAATTTAGTCATTCATTTGTTCATCCACAGTTAAGTCAATACTTGCTCACTCTTTATATTTTCAATATAGAAATTCTGCGTTTCAAAATCTAGAACCTCATAATATACGCAATGTATTTATGACAACATCATTTCATGAAAAATTGTGAGAAAATGAATAATTATAATGGTCAGAAGGAAAATTCAAGTTGTGTGTGTGTGTGTGTGTGTGTGTGTGTGTGTGTGTGTGTGTTTTAATTGAACTTTCTACCACAGGAGATGGAGAGAGAATGGAAGCCTGGGTGAGCAGCAGGAACTATGACAACTTGCTTACAGAATGAACAGTAAGTATGGCTGTAGGCCAGGGCCAGCCGGATCGCTCGGAGCTCTACAAAGTCACTCCTATGTGGAATATAATCTTTACTAAAGTGTAAGTAAGAGCATCCACTCATTTGAAGTGTAACTATTATTTACACTCAACAGTCAGCACAGCCATTGTATAACTTTAGTTAATATAAGATTGTTTCTGGGAAAGAAGGTTGAGGCAGTATCTTACTCCGTAGCCCAGGCTAGCCAGAAATTTACTATGTGGCCCAGGGTGGCCCTGAAAGTGTGGCAATCTTTCTGCCTCTGTCTTCCAGGTTCTGAGAATACAGGTTTGTGCCATTATATCTAAAACGATATGTATGTATGTATGTATGTATGTATGTATGTATGTATGTATGTATGTATTATATATTATAATATAGAATATATATATGAAAATTCTTTCGTCTCTGACATGCTTGAAGATTATGCAGAAACTTGGTGATAATAAGGCAATAATATGCGTGTATTGTGGTTGACTTTATGATTGTTTTCAACTTTGTATTAGTTTTTGTCAACTTGACACAACCTGTAGTCACTAGTGAAGAAGAAAACCTCTCAGCTGAGGAACTGCCCCCATCAAAGTGGCATGTGGGCAAGTCTGTGGGGGTATTTTCTCGATTAATGATTGATGTGGGAGAGCTTGCCCACTGTGGGTGGTCCCCAGCCCTGGCCAGGTGTATAAGAAAGCAGGCAAGCAAGCCAGGAAGCAAGCTAGCAAGACACACTCCCCCATGGCCTCTCCTCTTCAGGGTTTGCTTCCAGGTTCCTGCCTTCACTTCCTGTGCTCTGGATTGTGATGTGTGTGAAGTGTGAGCTTAAACAAATCTTTTCCTTCCCAAATTGCTTTTCACTCTTCTATCCCATCAACAGAAAAGGAAACTAGAATAAATATTGTTAAGAAATGTGTGCCGAGTCATGGGGGGGCATGCGCCTTTAATCCCAGCATTCGGGGAGGCAGAGAAAGGCAGATCACTGCGAGACCGAGGCCAGGCCAGCCAACACTACACAGAGAAACCTTGTCTGGGAAAACAAAAAGAAATGTGTACCTTACCCCTCACAAAACACTCACATAAGCACAAGGATGGATATGAGCACCCCTCCCCATTCATGGGGAGCACCACTGCTAGAACCTAAAGCTCGCGGATTAAAATTTCATATTCGGAAATTTCAAGTTAAAAGTTCAGCAAAGGTATACCCACAGTCCTTTGCTGGTACCCATTTCCCCTCTAGGCTTTGCTAAATTAAATCTCTCCTCAGAGCACTCAGCTAAGCCTCCCGGTATCGCATCTCCAGCCCTTGGAGATGCCAGCTAGTATGATGTCTGAGGTGTCCTGGTCTGACAGTCTTTTGGCTGTCTCGAATTTTCAGACTCTGCTCAGGTTAGATGTGTTTTCACATTCCGAGCAGTGAGACACTTGGGCCAGAACCAGCCAGCATGCACTAGTTGCTGCTGAAATGAACCAAAGGCTGAGGGATAGAGTGACATTACTAACACTTGAGCGTGTATACCCAGCCACAGATGTGACGGAAGCCGCCAGCCTACCTGCTTCTTAATCATACAAATGTCATTTAATATTTTATATATTATTATTATTATGTGTGCCCACCTGTATGCATGACTATGGGCAGATGCTTGCCATACATAGCACATGTGTGGAGGTCAAAGGACAACTTGGAATCAGTTATCTCTTCTAACCTGTGGGTCCTGGGGATGGAGCTCATGTCTGGCTTGGAGGCAAGCATTTTTACCCTCTGGGCCATCTCGCTGGCCCTAGCCTGCTGTTCGAATTGAACCAGAGCAATCTTTGTGATTTATTTTGCAAAGCAGTTGAACTGTACTTAACTGTAGAGGACCCGGAGGGGTGCCTGGCTGGTTTCTGACTCCCAAGTCCTGGCTCAGTAGGTAAAAGTGCTTGTCAGGAAAGCCTGATGACCTGACATGAGTTGAGCCCATGTTGAGGGCAAGAACTGAAAGTTGACCTCTGACCTCCACATGTGCACCATGACCCTAAACAATGGTGCACACATACATACACACCAGCCCACACAAATAAGAGCCTGTGCACAAACCCATCCACGCACAATATTAGTAATATTTAAGTCCCTTCTTGTCTCCTTTCAGTCCATTTTCCAGTCGTGGTAAACACCAGGGTCCTGTGCCACCAACGTTCAAGACATGCACCATGCTCTAGCACTCCTGAACTACTAGTATTAGTATTAGTATTAGTATTAGTATTAGTATTAGTATTAGTATTAGTATTAGTATTAGTATTAGTATTAGTATT
>OU015747.1:6706701-6722030 GCA_907169655.1 Acomys percivali | reverse complement strand
GTATTAGTATTAGTATTAGTATTAGTATTAGTATTAGTATTAGTATTCTGCCTGAATGTGTGCCTGCAGGCCACAAGAGGGCACTAGATCTCATTGTAGATGGTTGTGAGCCATCATGTGGTTGCTGGGAACTGAACTCAGGACCTTTGGAAGAGCAGCCAGTGCTCTTAACCTCTGAGCCATCTCCCCAGTCCCACTCTTGAACTCTTACGTAACATCTGTGGGGTGCTATACATGAGGGGGGGTACAGACTCAACTCACAGTAATCCATCTGTTCCCAAGGATCTACTACGATTAGACTAGCCATGTCAGGGTGACCCACCCCAGGGCAGAATTTGTCTATTCTGTATCTATTGAGATTTTTTTTCTCCATTAAGAAAATCTGGATCATAGCTTTCTTGGATATCATTGACTCCTGTCCTTTCCTGCAAGGGAGAAATAGCAGCACCGTAACTACCTGGATGAGCTTGGTTCCACATAATTGCAAGTAATTGCAGCCTTCTCATGTAGCTTTTCCAGCTGACAAAACTGTATTGAAACGTGCACCTACAGACCTCTGTGTTGTCCTATTCAGAGTCCAGTCCAGCCTTCATGAGGGTCTCATGCTCCCACCCTCTAAAGGGGTCCGGGCAGTTAATATCTCCAGAGAGCTATTTTAAATCAGACTTTAGAAACATCTTTTGTTAGTACTGGGGTGCCCTCATGCCGACCCATGTACCCTGCCTGGCCCCCACGCCCCTGTTCTCTCCTCTCTGGCAGATAACAAGACAAGGCATGCACAGTCAGGGCTTCTGCTCCTCTCATCAGATCCTGAACGAAGCAGAGGGAAGCAGTTACAAAGCAGAAACCGGACTGTGATGAATACTCTTCGGGGGTTACATCTCATATGATTAACAATTTATTTTGGCAACACCCAGGATGGGTTTCATATGGCTTTCCTGAATTCAATAGGACTCCTGCCAGCAGAGCCCGGAACACTGAGAAATAATCCAGGCTGAGGAGGGTGGGGTGGGGGTGGGGGTGGGGGTGGGGTGGGATGGTGTAGAATAAAGGGGGGAGGGCCATCTTGCTACATTTCATAGCATTGCCTGAGATCTGGAGAGCGGCTGTTGCTCAACCCTTGCATTTCCAACTGCTCTTGCACTGCTGTCTCTCGAGGCTGGAGTTGATGGGTAGATTTATAATGAGCAGTGCAGATAGCCCGAGGACAGCGCTTTGTAAGAAGGCAGAGGAAGCATGTGGCAGCCAAATATTTTGCAACATACAAGTATTCTTAAAATATGGATGTTCTATCCCAGTTGTCAGCTTTAAGACACACAAATGCTACATGCGTGGGCTTCCAGAATTAACTGCCCAACCAAAATTCACTTTCAAGATGAAAGACAGGTTGCTCTTACTCTTTGCCAGAGCTGACGGTCTCTTTAGTGACGAGGGGCTCTCATAAACATGGCATTCTTTGTGTTGCTATTTTCACCCTTCTATCCTTGTTTCCCTACTCAGAAGGAGTTTAAAAGGATGACCTGGGCACACATCCCTAAGTCCGACTCTTCTCTCTTTGTCTTTCTTGGGGGATTTGTTTCACCTGTAGAACACAGAGGTCCCAGTGCATCTTTAACACATGGGAGAAATCAGCAGAGGAGTCCCAGCTGAATGACGCTCCAGCTACTCGCTTGGACATGTAAAAACTCTTAGGAAGCCACTGTCAGTCGCCTCTTCACTTCCCATTTCCTTTCTTCCTTCATCTCCTCCCTCTTCCTTCTCCTCCTTTTGAGATGGGGTGGGCCTGGGGGAGGGAGGAGAAGTCTCACCATGCTGCCTCAGCAGATTGTGAACCTGGGGGCTTTGTCCCCAGCTTCCCACGTCAGAGAGTACAGGCGTACACAGTGTGACCAGAAGCCATACTCTGATTAACGTTACCAATAACAAAGATGGCGTTTTGACTCTCTACCTGCCTTGACCTATTCTTTTCTCCCTCAACTGGTTCTATTGAGAACATGGGTGAGGAAGGGTGCGGTGGTGTTTGCTTCCTCCAAGCACTTACATAGGGGCAGGTTTCATCCCCGACAACACAGGCTTTCACACTGGTTGAGTTGAACATTCCCTTCCCCTTGGGCTGCATTAAGGAAAATGCCTTCGTAGGCAGCTTTGGCTCACGTTAGCACACAGCCTTCCAAGGGAGTGCAAGCACTTGGCCTCCTCACTTCTCACCCAGAAAAACAAAACCCTTCCTGCAGCATGGGTTCTCAGGGTCAGACTGGGGTGTATAGAAGCTTCAACATTCAGATAGCAATTAGATGGAGTTAAAATTGGCACATGATTCGGCTTTGATCTTTAGTTGAGAGGCCAGCCAAGAAGGGCATGACCACTATTAAATTAAATGTTAAAGTCAGCGAGGAGGGGAAGAAAGCCAGCAAAACAAAACAAAACGAAACTAAGAATGTCTCCCAACCCCTTCTCCCCCCCATCTACAGCTAAGACGTTTGTCAATCAGCATTTGAACTACAAGTGAGCCAAGGCGGTCCAGTATCAGTGAGATGGTAATAAGTCAGGACATGTGCCCATGTCTGTAAGGCGAAATCAATAGAGTAAGGCCCTGCCATTAATCTTTCTAAGGCTTTCTCGTCCTGTGTTATCTGTAATCTTCGCTGCCTTGTGAAGCAGATGCCATCTCCATCGTAAGACCTTGGCAAACTGAGGCCTCAGCAGATAGAATAAAAAAACTTGTTCAAACTTACCCGGCTGCTGCATGTTAAGGTCTGGTGCAGATCTATATATCTGACTCTTTTGCCTGACAGCTATCACTTCCAGGACTATATGCTTTAAGAGAAACAATGAAACTTTGACATAGTTGTAGGGAGTAAGTAAATAGTTGAGCTCGACATATGGATTTATTGTCCTAATCTTTTTCTTTTCCTTTCTTTTCTTTTCTTTCTTTCTTTCTTTCTTTCTTTCTTTCTTTCTTTCTTTCTTTTTTTAAACATGGGATGGGACCCAGGACCTCATGCATATTATGTAGGTAGCTTACCATATGCAGTCCATGATCTTGAATATTGTTATTTTGGAGTGTATATGTACAGGGCATTGGAGGGGGTATACCTGCTACAACATAAATTGGAAATCACTAAATAGCTTTTTCTCTAACCTTTACTTAATTTGTGTGTGTGTGTGTGTGTGTGTGTGTGTGTGTGTGTGTGTACCTATCTACATGCATGTTGGCATACATAGAGAAGATACGGAGGTCAGAAGATATCTTTCATTAGTCTGTGTTCTCTTTCTACCAAATGGGCTGTAGGAATTGAACTTATGTTGCCAGGCTGGGGTTGCAAGCGCCCTTAGCAGCTGAGCCACCTCGCTAGCCCCTGAGGACAACTTTTGGAACTTGGTTCTCATCTCCTATCTGGTTTGAGGAAGGGTCTCTCTTGCTGTTTATGCCATTTTATCGTACTCCAAGCCATGAGCTTCCAGGCAGTTCTCCCGTGTCTACATTCCATGCAACCATAGGAGCACTGGGATGGCACATGCATGCTTACCATGCCAGCTTTTCCGGGGATCCAAATCCAGGTCTTCTGGGTTGCCATGGGAAGCTCTTTTCCCGCTGAGCCATCTCCCTTGCCTATGACTTATGATGCTACAGTACCCAATGATGACGAAGACTGATAACAGATACGTATTGGAATAATGGTGGTATGGCATTATTACTTCATTGCTCATTGTCTTTCAAATTTAGAAACAACACTGATGGGGGCATATCTAACTGTGCGGTGAGTGAACAGGGGAAGACTGGTGTCAGTCACGTCGCTCCATCTCACCAATGTTCAAAGGTTTTCCCCTCCCTCATATGTGACCCCAAGAAATGAAACCCTAACACTCCAGAGCAAGGACGATGTTCCAGAGCATTGGTGTGCTAAAGGGGAGAGTTGCCTGTTTGACCTCTAATGTGAGTAACAGTGTGGTTTCCAGTGAGACTGAGTGGGCAGAGACCTGGAAGATGGCTTGGTACAATGATGAGAAGGTACAGCTATGATTGGGACGTCAGCAAGTGTCCATAGCACAGGTCTGGTTAACTCTGTCTCTGCCCTTTGCTGTTCCTGGTCCTCTTCCCTCACTCCGGCCTGGGGCTCTCATCTCTGCACATGCCCTACCTGCTCTGTAAAGCCAACTGAACTATCGGATCTTTATCATCCATGCACACACACACCCCCAAAAGCAGGGTCTATATTTCTGTCTCTAAGATTCACACACCAGCACCATTTCCAAATGGGTGTGAGGACAGGGGCTTCTACATAAAGAAGAAAAACCCAGAAACACACAGTTCTAGATGCTTTGTGAAGACCTTTCATGGAGGATATTTTATGTAGTGCTCACAATTGCTTTGAAGCAAGGAAGAATGCTGGCCTCATCTTACAGATAAGGAAATTGAGGCTTTCAGCATGAGGCTATAATAATAAATGCAAGCCCAGCAAAGCCACAAGCATCTACCACATGTGTAAGGTTTTCCCTTCTTAGTACCACTGCCTTGGCTTCTGCACCAATGGCTATTAAGTATCCATGGGAATAACTCCATGATAATGATAAAATAAATTCCCTTCATTGTACAGCAATTAAAAAAAAAAACTCATAAAATTATATTAAGTCTGTTGAAGCTAATGTTGAATTCAAATGCAATAAAGTAACTGTATAAATGCGTTGCTTAAAAGGACAGCACCCTAATTAAGAAGATTGTTAAAAGGATGGAGCACACGAATGTGTCTATTACACAGAATTTACTAGAACTTACTGTACCCACAAGCATAAAGTGGGAGCAGCTGTTCCCTGGAACATAGAAACAGACTCATGAAGTCAACCGTAGGCATCGCAGTGAATTTGGTTAGGGTGACGGTGCCTCTGTGTCGCCTTAATTGTTTCTTCCTTTGTGTGACATTTAACTGATGGCTTCCTAGCATCTTCTGGGTGGCAGACTCTGTGCTTGTGGATAGATTTTCCAGTTGGAGCCTTCTGCCCTATAAATGACATCTTTGTTTGAAAAGAGTCTAGGTGGGGGGGGGGGCGGTTTGGGGCTTACGATGGCAGGTTATAATCAACCATTGTGGGGAACTAAAGGTAAGAATTTAGGAAGGCAAACCACACGCACAGTCAAGAACAAAAGCATCCTCTTTGCTAGTCTCTGCTAGCTTTCTTCTTTCTCTCTCAGACTGTGTAGAGGAGTCCCTGCCTAGGGAGCAGTACAGCCCTCAATGGACTAGATTTTCCAGGTTAATTAGCAATAAAAGATAATCCCCCTCCACAGATGTGTCCAAAAGCCAACCCTAATCTAGACAATTGCTCTTTAAGACTTTCTTCCCAGGTGAATGCTAGGTTGTGTCCAGTTTACAGTTAAGCTAACCAGCTCAACCACCCCTTGCCAACTTGAAACACAAACATGTCACTTTGAGCATAAATTTTCATCCCATCTCCCCAAAGTCTCGTGTTAACTATCATAGCATGAAATCCGATACAACTAAAAAAAAAAAAAAAAAAAATACAATTTTCAAAAATTCCAACAATTTTCAAAAATTCCAACACTTTATAAAGCCATTGTCTTTTTTTATTTTGATGGCTACAAACTCGAGTGATTTGATTTACAAAAGTCCACTGGTTTTCTAGCAGGGATATTATAGAGTGTTCTTCATTTGTTTACACTGCTTTTGGTGACTCTGGTTTTGTCTGTCATCTGGCTAATAGTCCATGGTCATAAACTGCCATGTGTGTACTTCACTAGAAAAGCACACACACACACACACACACACACACACACACACACATTATATATATTCAATACAGTGGGAAAGAATATTCTGACGCTATTTCACCTGTATCTCTCTGTGACATTAGGATGTTGGGTGAAGACAGTACAGGATATGGCTACTCTGGGACCGAGCATTGTGGATGTACAGTGTGGGCGTTACAACTCATACACCAAGATGAGGCTTCAAGCTCGCCAGCTTTATGGAGGTGATACTTGTCTTCCTGGGGGCTGATCTCAGTACTCAGGGATTGAGTTGGCTTTGTGTTTGCTACCAATTTCTCCCCAGTTACTTCATGTATGTAGACGTAGAGCAAGCCCCAACTGGCCTCACGCTGGGGGCTCTGTGCCATGTTCAGCACAGTAAGAAGAAAACCATTTCAACTGTTTCCATCCGAAAGATAAATCCAAGAAATAAAGAACTTACTCTTTGGAAGGGGAGTAGGTAGCATCTGACCTTTTGGTTTTAAGGTCAATCAAGACAACTGCCAGCTGGAGGTCGGAACACCTGCTGCTAGCGCCACCTCTGATTGATGCTGGTGACCAGGAATTAGAATGCACACTGCAGCTGCTGCTTGCTTCGGCTGTCTGCTGCACAGCTGTAGGAAAAATCCCACCTCTCTTCTGTGTTCCGAGCATCGTTGAGATACATTTTTTACTGGTAGAACTTACATCTCAGCTGGTACTCTGGCTGCCTTTTAGACTCTCAGAGGGAGCTTAAATGAAGGTAGTAGCTGGTTGTCAACGACACAGGATCTAGAATCATCTAGAAGACAGACTTCTGCGGGTGTCTGTGTGTGGGGGGGGGATGATCTAGATGATGCTAATGAAGGCAGGAAGACGCGCCTTAAATGTGGGTTGTTTACACCATGCACTGCAGATCCAGACTGAATAGCAGCAACAATTTAAAAAATGAGTTTCATGAGCCGGGCACAGTGGCGCACACCTGTAATCCCAACACACTGGGAGGCAGAGGCAGGAGGATCGCTGTGAGTTCGAGGCCAGCCTGGTCTACAAAGTGAGTCCAGGACAGCCAAGGCTACACAGAGAAACCCTGTATTAGAAAACCAAACAAACAGACGAGCTCAGGTCCACTGTTCTTTCTCTCTGCTTCCTGACTGCAGATGCATTGTGACCAGCTACTCTTCCAGGTGTATTGTCACAGCAACAAAAATAGTAAGTAATACCTGGCACCAGGCTTCACAGGCTGCTTGGTGTGCCCCCCAACTCCCCCATCTTCATAAATGGCATCTCCAGATGAGCTTTATGGCCCCCAAATTCTAGCTAAACCTGATGAGCTGATGTGCCTGAAATCTTAGAACTGGCAGACCCAAAGGCTGGGAATACGGCTGAGTGAGTAAAGTGTTTGCTGTGCAAGCATTTGGACCCGAGTTCAAGCCTCAACACTGCGTGAAAAGCCCAGCGACCAGCACCCCAAAACAGTGATGCAGAAACAGAAGAGTGCCTGGGGCTTCTGGCCAGCCAGTCTCGACCAATTGCCGAGCCCCAGGATCAGTGAGACCCTGTCTCGTAAAAAGTGCGAAGCAACAAAGAGGTCTGATGTTGACCTCTGACATGTGCACACATGCATGTGCACAGGCACACACAAACATATGAATGCATATCAACACATACACATGTAAGAGAAGAAAGTGGGGGAAATAAAAGAAAGCAAATGCAATTGGCAGGCCTATCCAGGCTCTTGGACAGCTTGCTTATGCTGAAAATGCATTTTTTTTTTCTCCCTCTGAAATTATCCAATATGGTACAAAGAAATGAGGTCTGACATGATAGACTAGGGGTTGAGTCTCATCTCTCTTTCTATTATGCTAGTTTGTTTAATGTTTCTGAGCCTTAATCTCTTACTCAAACTGTGTACTGGATCATACTGTTACTAGAATCCAGTGGAGACACAGACTACAAATTGCAATGCTTTTTGTTGGTTGGTTGGTTGGTTAGTTTTTTCGAGACAGGGTTTCTCTGTGTTCTAGTCTATCCTGGAACTCACTCTGTAGAGCAGGCTGGCCTTGAATTTATAGAGATCCGCCTGACGCTGCCTCCCAAGTGCTGGGACTAAAGGAGTGTGCCACCACCACCAAGGAATGCCAATGGCTTTTCATTGCATCCTTGGCCAGAAATTGCTCTCAGCCTAAAGAAGTCACCATATCCACAGATACGTCTTTTTTGAGTCAATTTATGTTTAAGGACTAAGAGTGAAGTGATGCTTAATACTGATTGGCAATTGAAGGGATCTGAAATCACTCACAGACATGCTTCCTGGCCTGCCTCTGAGGGTCATATAGATTAAGTTAGATTCTGAGAAAACCTGTGAGGCATTTATCTGCTTATCAATATAGGGGTGGAAAGACCCAATTAGGGTAGCACCATTCTATGTACTCACGTCTTGGACTGAGCAACCATTGTTTCCTGTTCCCGGATGACAGATACAATGTAACCAGCTGCCTCAAACTCAGGCCTCCTTGACATCCTCTGGGAGACAGGGGCTCACCTTCAATCTGTAAGCCAAAAGAATTCTCTTTTCTCTCCTAAGTTGCTTTTGTCGTAGAGAGAGGTAAAGTGGCTAAGACAGGAACTAAATGTTCTGACCCCTCTTAGTGCATCCCGGGCCCAACTCTGAAGGGCCCCAAGCTCAAGACCTCCTGTCCAGTCAGGTAAGGGGTCTCCTGGACCATATCACGATCAAGTCCTTCCTTTGCCCTGTCTTGGAGTCTTCACTTTCACAGAATTCCATCCCAAAGGAACTCCTCCAAAACAAAACAAAAACCTACACACAAATCTCTGTGTGCGAGTCTGTTTCCTGGGAAATTCAAACATCAGCACTGGGCCAGCAGCAGCGAAAGCCTCTGCTAAAGGACTAGTGGCTCACAGACCCCCCAGGGAGGCTGTCAGATGAGGTGTGGATGACAGGTTCTGAGGAGGAAGGCCGCAGATTACCCTATAGGATGCTTTCCTGGAGATCTACAGAGGAAGGAGGGACTCACAAGTGGGGGGGAGGGGCGGTATTCAATTGTAAGTAGGAGATTAAAATGGAAATGTATGGTAATGAGCCCTTGAAGACAGCACTTTAATCAGAGGCCTTTTCATCAGAGGGGTTAGCATCACAACCCACTGACAGTTTCTGGGGTCTGTGGAGGAGCTGCCCTGAAGGGGCTTTGTCCTGCCTTTGGAGACACACACACCAACCTGTAGGTTCAGGCTAAGAATGGGTAAGGATACTTCCGTAGCGTGCAGTCCCCAATACTCAGTTCCCCTAGGCCTCATATCTAACCTGTCCTTTCTGGTCTCCATCTCCAGCATGCTGATAAAAATGCCATTTTATGGTCATGACACAACGCGGCAAGTGAGACTATGACTGAACCACAGATGTAGATGCTGACGATATGGACACCCCTAGCCTCATCCTCACTACGGAGCGTCAGATTCCTGTATCCAAGCACCCCCATTTTGATACTCAAAAGCCAGAGTACAAGTCTTGGTTTTGCCCCCAAATCCACCTCCCCACCACCACCACCACCACCACCACTCTGTCATCTAAGGAAGTGACTCCTTCCCAAGTCGTCCTGGGACTTGTCAGTTACAGGAGGAAAATGGTCCTAAGTCACTATCTGCATCAGCACCTGTGGCGTCACCAGCCACCCTCACCACACTACAAAACTACAACAGCCCCCTGCAGAAAGCTCCCCACACCCATTTCCCCTACATAATCTATTCTTACAGAATCATAACCCCCTTTCTCTATGAGTGAACTTCAAATAAAATTTGAGTTCTCTGCCCTTCTGAAAAATAGGCCACAAATTTACTGCCTCAGCTGACTGGGGGCACCCACCTCTCTGTTCTCAAGCTTTTTCAGTGTTGGGGCGGAGTCACTTCCTCCTTGTGACCCACCCCTTGTGACCTCTGGCTGTGGGCATGCCTGTCTTCACACCCTGTGTGTCTGGCTCCTTTTTCTAAGTTATCCTTGACTCCGACATCACTTCCTTTAGAGCTTGTTCGTTACCCCCATCTAACACTGCACTTTCCTCTCAGATGCTCTCCATCTGTTTTCCCCACAGCATTTACTGCAGTCTGGGAGTCTCAGCTACTTCATTCAAAGTCTTGCTCTTCCACTGAAATTTATGTGCTTGTGAGATGCTCCAACTTTGTCTTATTCAAACACTGTTGCCCAGTGTTCAGAATGATATTTGGCATGGAGTGGGAATTCCACAAATATTTCCTGAGTGATCAACCTTATTTGTCAATTTACCTTCTTCATGTAAGTCCCGAGCACAGATTTAGGGGGAAAAATTCAGGTACGTATATCCTCAACAGGTCTGTGAAACAGTTCAGGAAGTATATGAACTTCGAGGAAAATAATTGCATATTTTTTTCACTAAGTTCTAAGTGAACCCAAACCACACTACCATTAGTGGTATACATTATTTTCTCACAAATATATATTAGATACCCCAAACATTATTTTTGTTCACCATTACTCCAAAAGTGTGATAGTTATAAGCTTGCTGCTAGATTGATATGCATTAATTAAATGTATTAATTAAGTAGTACAGAGCTAGGGAGGTAGCTCAGTGGTACAGCACTTGCCTAACGTACACAAGGCTCTGGGTTCAACCCTAACCACTGCAAGATGAATGAACAAACAAACAAACAAAGCACACAGAGTACTACTCCACAAAAAATAAATTGAATAACTAGTATTAAATTAACGCCATTTCCCATTATGTAATCCCATATATTTTGTATTTTAAAAAATCAACCTGAAAAAGAGCCCATGGGCCTCAGCAGACAACCAAAAGTTCCCACAAAAGACAGAGTTGTACTGCTCAACAGCGTAGCGACCATGTGAGCACCAAGTGGGCCCAAGTACCATTCAGATTTAACTGCAAGTGGTTAAAATTAAACTACAATGTCAGCTCTGTAGAGGCACTAGCCATATTTCAAGTGCCTGAGAGACATACTTGACTAATGGTTGTCATGCTGGACAGACCCCATATAGGGATGCCCACTATGTAGAAAGCTCACTGGGTAGGACCGATCTGGTGTTCAATGCTTCATGTGAGACTTATCTTTTCTTCACCATGCTTTATCCATCCATGCTCCATCTCCAACATCAGGGACCACTTACAGTCATATTAGAGGTGGAATGGGAGGAAAGCCACTCTCTCCAGAGAGTATTATTTACAACCCTTTGATACCATTAGAGGGCCATTCTCACCCCATTCTGCAGGGAGCTGAGTGTGCCCTGGCAGTGCAGCAGTGAAGAAGCTCCTTGACTTATCCCGGCATGAACTCACAATGAATTCTCCACACGTTGGCAATACCTTTAAGTCAAAGATGCACTGATCATACATGCGCTACTAAATACCTCAGTTAGCAGCGGTTTTCCATATCACTGACCTGCCCTCGGCGTGCTTGGTGGCTGAGATGCAGCTGGATGACACCACACAGCATCACTAGAGTGCCACAGGACATAGAACATACGTAGAACATAGCCCAGCACAAGAACAAAATCCAAAATCGGTGATAGGGTATCTACTGAACGTGCATTGCGTTTGGACTACCTGAAAGCTGAGAAGTGTACATTGAGCCATCACGAGTCGGAGACCATCACCCTTGCGTCATCCTCAGCTTCCTACCCTGGTCCAGAGGAGAAGGAGAGACTGGGCAGAGAAGTTCAGTATGGAACAACTGAAGTCTTGGGCCAGTAGCTATTTCCCAAACTTTATGTGGAGAAATATGGCTATACGGTACACATTTATAGGGCCCTTGCCAGCTGAGCCTGGAAAGAAGGCCTACGAGATTGCAGGCAGTCCAGAGTACCAGCAAGGACTCAAGATGGACTTGAGTCATCCAGGAAGACATATCACTCTATCCAAGTCAGGGAAGAACAAACTTTAGTATCCCAGAGAGATACCTCAGCAGTGAGCTTCCACCACACAGCCTGGGCTAAGAACAGCCCAGCTGCTCCACAAATGCCAGCAAGCCCATAGCTACGGATCAGCACAACTCAAGCGACTTCTCTGTCCCCCAGTGACCCAAAGCTCAGGAACCTCCCAATAGCCAGACTCCATCTTGGAGAGGAACAGGAAAGAGTGGTGTCACCTGGAAAAACTGACTCATCCACAAAGCGCTTACTGGAACAACCCAAGTACACAAGCTGGACCAAACTTCAGTCCACTGGCACTTCTGTTAGTCATCAATGTGGGCGTTAGGGGACAATAAAAGACTATGGGTCAGTTATAGAAGGCTCTGCACTTTTTTTTGGAGGGGTGGTACACTCAAGCCTGATGTGAGTAAGCCTGAGGCTGCTTCTGCTCTACATCATGCAGACCCTTGACTGGTCAAAACATGACCTAGCTAGATACAGTGTCATGCCTTTAGTCCCTGCCCTTGGGAGGCAGAGGCCAGAGCATGTACACAGTGAGTTCAAGGCCAGCTTGGTCTACATGACAAGTAACAAGTTCCAGGCCTTCCAGGGATAAAACAGTGAGACAGTTTCCAAAACAAAACAAAACATGACTCGTGGCATCTTCTGACACATGATGAAGGCAGTCCTTACAAGTCCTTCTCTGCTGAAGGGAACATGGATATAGTAACCACTGGACCAGTATCCCAAGGTCACCATGTCCTCCCTATGGGCCTTCTTTCATTCCTATACCAAAAAAAACCCAGGGCCCTGGTTTTCAGTTCCCACCATGGCTTCTGGCTAGCCCTGTCAAATGCATCCCAGGGGCACGCTGTCTGTTTGGCACTAGACACTGGTGGGGTCACAGTCCTAGTCTCCAAACAAGAGAAAACAAAGTATTTGGCTGCCTGTGGCAAGGCACAAGTATACAACCTTTTACGTCTCCCTCGTCCTTGCTAGTGTGTGTGGGAAAGGAGCTGAAGGAAAGGGATGCCTTAGAGACCATGTTTCCAGGCCCTTGCCAAAGGGGCCATCATGCCTTTGAACTTCCTAGCCACCAGAACTGTGAACCAAACACTTTTTCTTTCCTTTTAAAACTACCTTGTCTTGGCTGTTGACGTTATTTTCCTCTTAGTTTATTTCTTAACCTGGCTATTACACAAATACTTGACACCCTTTTGTAACACAATACAATCTTGAACAGTTGAAGTCTGTTTTTAACCCTCTATGCTGTCTTGTCCTACTCCTAGCAAAGATCCCAGCAATATCTGTACTTTGTAGCTCTCCTTGGCTCCAGCTCCTTCCTCCTGACCCTCCTTGGACCTCTCTTAACAACCAGAACTAAGAAACTGCTCTGTGGTCTTATTTACTATGTAAGCTCTTGCTAGGTTACTGTAAATTCTGCCCCATGTTGATACACCATTTGTTCTTAACCTTACACTTACAAAATAGCATAGACGGTTAAGAATAGGCTTCAGCTGCTCAAGAGTGTGTTGTGAAGCCTTGTATTATAAAAGAGTCTCAATTATTTGTGTGATAGCCAAGTTAAAAAATAAGCTAAGAGAAACAGACACTGTTTTATAAAAATGACTTCAACACTTGTCTATGTTTGTTATATCAACAACAACAACAACAAAAAAAAAAACCTCAACCAACCAACCAACCAAACAAACCAGACTAATACAAGGGGTTCTGCAGATTTAATTAGTTAATGGTCATATGAGCTCAAAGTACCTGAATATAATTAATATCTTTATTATAAGAGGTGAGAGCACACCTACAAAACTCAAACCAAAGAATGCCAACATCTGAGAGAGGCAGATGAAGGATGAAGCAAGAAGAAGGGCTCGGTAAATAAACCAGTGAGACAATGCTTGCCTACCATGTGTGGGGCCTGAGTTAATCCCCAGTACCACTGGTGGGAGGGGACAGGCTAAATAAATGGGACTTTACTAATAAACTTCTCTTTGAACACTACAGCCTGGCTCTTCCCAGTTTCCCAGCTGCTCTGCCTAATTCCTGGCCCAAGGAACTTTTCATCTAAGTTCCTTGTCTCTCCTTCTTTATAACTCATTTCTCCAGGCAAAGAAAGACACATGACCCAAAACAAAGTCCTACAGCCATTTCTGGTCTAGCCACATGTTTACCTGCCTGGAAAGTTGATCCTGTTCAGGCTGATGTCAGGTTTCTTTTCCTCATAGACCCGAGGCATTGGAAGCTGGTGGGTGGAGAGTCCAGGAGAGGCTATGAACACTACCAGAGAACATCTTCATTTACCATCATCAACTTCACTTATACACACACACACACACACACACACACACACACACACACACACACACTGCTTTTTCTGGGAAAGGGGATGATTTAATCTATTAATCACTTACATAGAATCTAAGTCTTACAGGGGCATTTGCAGTCATTGCTGAGTGACTATAGCTCCCATCTACCATTCACCAGTGCCCACATCTTTCATGGTTTGTGTGGTTCTAACCATAGGTCACTTAAAAGATTCTATTAGAAAGAAAACTGTATGAATAATCTTGTTCCCTCCCATTCTCCCCTCCAAGGGTCTGATGGAGCCCTACATTTTCCTGGGGAGATGTCGATTATGGCTGCTTACCTGGAGGCAATAGTTGTATACAGAATATATACACTGCTACAGGTTTAAACAAGAAGATGGCGTGGGTATTCCTGTAGGGACCCCCCCTTTAATAACATGACTCACACAATAATATTTCATTACATTTATTTATTTATTTGGACAAAGAGTGTGTGCCACTGTGTAGGAGTGGATGTCAGAGAACAGCTCTCAGGAGTCAGTTCTCTGTTTCCACCGCCAAGGGATCTGGAGAGTGAACTCAGGTCATCAGGCTCGGAGGCTATTGGCCACCTTACCAGCCCGATATTTTTTTCGAGACAAATTGTCATGTATCCTGGGCAAGTCTCCGACATTCTGTAGAACCGAGAAGGGTGGCCTTGGAGTCCTGATCCTGCTTCCTGTTCTTCTTGGGGACCAGGGATTCTGTGTGTGTGCAGCACTGGCTTTTATGATGCACTGGGGAGGGACCCCAGGGCTCTGTGTACACCAGACAAGCAGTCTACAAACTGAGCCACATTGTCAACTCCACTCACATAATTTTAAAGAAGACTTTTTACCGCCTGCTGCCATTTACATGCTCTAAATTTTTAAGGAGCCGTGGCGACTCAAGGCTTGGTCTTGGGGAGACATAGTAATTAAAGCCTAAGAATAGTTCACAGGATTTCACATGGAAAAGTGTCTCCGATGTGGTCATTATGACATGGATTTGGATATGCCACCTCATTCCATGAGACAGAGTTGGGAGGAAATGGCTTAGTCACTGGGGAGGCAGAACTGAATTCCAAGAAAACACAAAACACATGCTTGAGGGAACACCTTTGAAGACGCCACATTTACCTCAGGCCAAACACTGTTTCCATAACGGTGGGTTATTCACCTCCGCCTGAGAGGGAGACACGCAATGACTACTTTTTATTCAATGAGTTTCAGATTTTACGTTTTCCTGAGTTTGGCTTTCCTGATTATTCAGGCCAAAAAACAAAACAAAACAAAACAAAACAAAACAAAACAAAACAAAACAA
>OU015747.1:6692020-6706691 GCA_907169655.1 Acomys percivali | reverse complement strand
AAAACAAAACAAAACAAAACAAAACAAAACAAAACAAAACAAAACAAAAAACCCCACCACTTTAAGGGGAGAGGCTTCTGATTGTTTACTGCAATGAACCAGACTTTAAGGTGCCTCTATGATCCCTGTCCCCTGCAATGCACAATCTTACATAACTCCCTCCCTTGGCATGTAGTGAGGCCCTGTGGCTTGCTTTAGAACGTGGGAAACATCTGGAATCTCCCTCCGCTATGAGCCCATGACACTATGTAAGACGCTGTCTGAGTCTTTGTCCCTCTGATCACTTGAGAACTCAGACTCCTACTGGTCCTATGTTGAAACGAGGCCCAAAATGACAGCGTATATACGAACTGAGCCTGGAAGCACACCTCTGTCACCAAGCGCCAGATGGGACTCAGCAGTGAGTGACAACTTCATTGCAGACTCTGAGGACCTGGCCAAGCAGTAGTGAGATATCTAGTGGCGTAGAACCACGGCCATCGACTCTACAGCACTGAACACAGGTACCCTTAGCCAGCATGTTGCTTTGTATTCTTGCTTGAGGTTTACCTCTTAGAGAGTTTGAAAACAACTGGTCTTGGTTGGTCTTCACCATCTGTGTATATTATGGCACACACTCAAGGGCACTCTTTCTCTTCAACTAGAACTGCCTGATCACACTGTCAAAGAAGAGCCACAAACGGAGCCAGCCTAAGAGACTTAGCAGCAGATGATTCTCAGACCCTTCCTCGGAAGGACTAAAACATTTCTCACAACTTCCACCTATATACTAAGACTTTGGGAGTTCACGGTTGTAATTGGATGTAAGCTCTAAATGCATGGATATTATTTGGCCTAGGAATTCCTTTTCCAGAAGCTTATTCAAGGACATAGCTAGATAAATGTCCCAAAATGTAGAGCCAGGATGTGTGCTGCGGCAGTGTTCCCAAGAACAAGAAAGCGGGGAAACAGATGGGTTAGATCAAAGCTGCCGGAGGGTGGATGACATAGGACCATCTAAACAGCGAACGCCAGGCTCCCACTAGGATGAATGTATAGTTTTTGGTCACAGGACTATGTATGCAAAAGTAAAAAGATGACCTACAAGAAGATGTGTAATGCCTCCACGTGCATGTACGCATGTTTACGTGCTTGTCTAAAGTGTAAACACACACCATTTAAATCTGAATAAAATCGGATGTGTGCCGGCGGTGGTGGCGCCTGGCTTTAATCCCAGCACTCAGGAGGCAGAGGCAGGTGGATCCCTGTGAGTTCAAGGCCAGCCTGGTCCACAAAGCGAGTCCAGGACAGACAAGCCTACACAGAGAAACCCTATCTCGAAAAAAACAAACAAACAAATAAAAAGCAAACTTGGATGTGCAACTGAGTGTTAGTATTTGAGTTGCACTCTCATCTCTTACATTTTGTGTATTTATTTTTCTGGCTATATCTTCTATATTTTTAGAATGCTTTGCGTGTAGATTTCGAAACTTAAAAAAGTTCACACTGTGGGTTTCTTGTTGCCATTCCTAAGCGGTGCTGCCTGTTTCTAAAGTCTGGTCTCCAGGTGAGCTGGGTGATGTGAAAGGTCCGGAGAGATCTGTGTGACTTCCTGGCTGACACGGAAAACACTGCCTTGGCATACCAGGCCTGCTTCCTCCCACCTCTGTCCTGCTGAGAGTCTGCCACACAGAGTGGGGCTCCAGCTGCCACCCCTGTTCTGCCCAAGCTCCTTCCGCTGACTCATATGTCAACAACCACACTAGTTTCAAAAGATGTAATTTTACCACAGCAGAGTTTTCATATCAGACCCCAAATGCTATACAGCAGGTCCCACCTGAGTCACCCAGCCACACCTCTGTGCTGGATGCCAGTGACACAGATTACTTTATATATTTAGGTGGCCATGAGGTAGAAGACTGGGAAAACACAATCACTCATCATACAAACACAGATCATGACTGTCACCTATTTTTTTTGGAAAACAAAAAACCGAAATAGCATTTGTTGTGCATTTTAAGTAGCTCTTTAAGAAATAAAAGTGTCCTGTTTAATGTGCCCTCTTTTTTTTTTTTTTTTTTTTTTTTTTTAAGATTTTTAGATTTTCTCCTTTTAAATTTTTTCCTAGAAGTCCTTAGAAAGACATAGACAGTTTGGGAGAAAAGGATTGGTGCCACGAGGCTCAAGCTTTCAATGCTTGTTCTCCAGTAGGGGCATTATTTGGGGAGTCTGGGGCAACTTGAGAAGTTGCCTGTAGATGGTAGAAGCAGTAGATGTGAGTTTTGTAGCGGGGGGTGGAGGGGGGGTGGGGAGTGGGGGTGCAGTTCTAGTCACTCTCTGCTTCCGGTGCACCATGGCAGCGGTCACGTTTCCCACCGCCCTGAACCGAGCTGCTCTGCAGCCACGAGCCAAAAGAAAGCCTTCCTCCCTTTGGTGTATTTCGTCACAGTGATGCAGATGTGACTTAACAGCACAGTCAGGGTGAAAAGGCAGTGCGCAATGGAGAAATCTGAGAATCCTCACAGCTCGAAGACCTCCTACCATCCTTCAGCCCGCTCCTCATCGGAAAGGCCATTCATCACCCCCCTAAATAACAAGAGGTGGGTTACCCCAGCTGAGACTAGTCTACTTGGGAGCCATGTTTTGATGAACAAGACAGATGGATGTAAGGCTCCTGGGGCAGAGATTCGGGACAGCTCATAACTTACAGCAGCAGCGGCAGCGGCCATGGCACCAGCACCGGCCACTGCACCAGCACCAGCACCAGCAGCACCCTATATCAGCTACTTTTCTCATCACCATGACAACACACCTGAGAGATTAACTCAAAGGAGAAAAGAGCTCTTTCTAGCTCACAGTTTCGGAAACGTCATTCTGTCATGGCAGGGAGGGCATGGCGGAACAGGGCCGTCTACACTGTGGTGGCTCAGAAGCAAAGAGAAAAGAATGGACCAGAACACAGTGCGGGGGCCCCAAGGAACCAACCCTGGTGACAGACTTCCTGTCAGTGAGCCTCACCTCTAGATTTAGTGTGTGTTTGCATGCGTGTGTGTATGTGGGGTGTGTGTGTGTATGTGTGTGTGTGACCTGTATGTTATCAGTTTGTCACTTATGTCACTTAACCTCCAAATAAAGACAATAACAAAGTCATAGTTATGCCCTCTGTGATGTAACCACAAAATACACAGTTGAAAGCATTAACGCCTTCTCCAGAATAAGTGTCAGTGTTTTGACGAATGCCTACTCCTCTCCTGATAGAACCTAAAATGATAATATAGGTGTAACAATATTCATCTTATCATATAACATTAAGGAATAAGAAAGAAAACAAGGCCGGTGTGGTAGCACATGCCTTTAATCCCAGTACTCGGGAGGTAGAGGCAGGCAGATCAGTGTGAGTTCAAGGTCAGCCTGGTCTACAAAGCGAGTCCAGGACAGCCAGGGATACACAGAGAGACCCTGTCTAGAAAAGCAAACAAACACAAAAAACAAAAAAGATTCTAGAGCAGTGGTCCTCAACCTGTCTAAAGCTGTGACCCTTTAATACAGTTCCTCGTGCTGTGGTGACCCCAACCATAAAATTCTTTTCTCTCTTTCCTTTTTTGTTTTTGTTTTGTTTGTTTGTTTTTTGAGACAGAGTTTCTCTGTGTAACAGAGCCCTGACTGTCACTCTGTAGACCAGGCTGGCCTTGAACTCACAGAGATCTGCCTGCCCCTGCCTCCCAAGTGCTGGGATTAAAGGAGTGCACCACCGTGCCTGGCCCCATAGAATTATGAAATTGCTACTTCATAACTGTAATTTTGCTACTGTTAGTCGGTGTTTTCTGATGGTCTTAGGCAATCCCCGTGAAAGGATGGGTCAATCCCCAAAGGGGTCGATACGCACAGGTTGAGAACCTCTGTCCTAGAGAAAGCTGGCCAGTATGTCACCACACAAGATACACAGAAGCTAGAGAGCCAAGGAGGACCAGCTCCTATTGGGTCTCTGTGCCAACACACACCTGATGATTATGTTAACTTCCAAATTGTCTGCTCAGAGTCCAAAACGCAGTGACAGACTTACTCTACTGTTGTTCTGTTTTATTTTAGATTATAAAGCAAGCAAAGTCAATCTTTGATTTTCCTATGCACTCTTCACAGCTTCCTCAAGTGTGATGGTTTGAATAGGTATGAAGAAAAAAAAAAAGGTATGGCAACATAGACTCAAGCATTTGAATTCTTGGCCCATAGGTAGGGCACTATTGGGAGGTGTAGCCTTGTTGGAGTAGGTGTGGCCTTGTCAGAGTAGGTGTGGCCTTGTTGGAGTAGGTGTGGCCTTGTTGGAGTAGGTGTGGCCTTGTCAGAGTAGGTGTGGCCTTGTTGGAGTAGGTGTGGCCTTGTTGGAGTAGGTGTGGCCTTGTTGGAGTAGGTGTGGCCTTGTTGGAGTAGGTGTGGCCTTGTTGGAGTAGGTGTGGCCTTGTCGGAGGAAGTGTCTCACTGTGGGGGTGGGCTTTGAGGTCTCCTATGATCAAGCTATGCCCAGTGTAGCCTACAGTCTCCTTCTTGCTGTCTGTGGATCCAGATGTAGAACTCTCAGCTCCTTCTCCAGCACCATGTCTGCCCGGTCGCGGCCACGCTTCCCACCGTGATGATAAACAGGCTAAATGTCTGAAACTGTAAGCCAGCCCCATTAATGCTTTTCTTTATAAGAGTTGCCTTGGTCATGCTGTCTCTTCACACCGATAAAACCCGAACTAAGACATCAAGTGAACCTTGCCCTTTGCCCTCTCCGCAGCTTCCTCAAGTGACCCTTGCCTGTTTTGGCCCCTAAGCCAGGCCTCATGCTCCTGCCTTTCCTCCCTCAGCACCCTGCCGTGCTCACCTGCACTGCACCTCACTTATTCTCCTTTGACTCCATCCTAACCGCCCCATTTCCTTCTGCACGTTTATCACACTTCTCAGAACACAGCGGGAACTCATCTGGTACCCGTGACAACCTGAGAGGGCGGTAGGTACACTTACTCCATTCTTCAGCGGAAGGTGTGTGGAAATGACACTTTACTTTGTTGTTCCTGCGCACGCTGTGTGGGAGGGGTTGCCTATGTCCCGGCGTGCACGTGGAGGTCAGAGGTCAATGTCATAGTCGGTTCCTTACCCTTTCATGCGGGTTCCGGGAGGGAACTCAGGTTGCTGGGTTGTGCAGCAAATGCCTTCACTTGGTAAGCCATCTTGCAAGCCCATGGCACTTATTTCAGTAAAACACATGTACTTTCATGGAAGTGGAGCTAAGACTTGGAATGGTTCAAGGCAGTGGAGGAAGACAGAGGCGGACTCTAGCTCTTGCCGTGGTGCTCCTATGGTCAGAATCTCGGGAGCACACCCGAGCACACCATCCCCTATAGACATGCTCCCAGAATCCCCATATGTGGTTAGGGTCCAGGGACTTTTAAGACCTTTGCTCAAGACTCACTTTGAGTGACTGGCTGGACCTTGTCTGCTCACCGCTAGCTCTACAGCCGAAGGCCCGATTTCTCTGGAGGAAGGGAGTGTCAAAAGTGTGCTGCTGGCTGCCGTGAGCTGAATAGATGGATGGAGGCCTAGAAGTGTTAGGGATCACTTGAATAGTCAAGGGTTCCTGTACCGAAAACAACACATGTATTTGGCTCTTATATCCAAGGATAGGTTTTAGCATGCCAAAGGAAGGTAACCTAGGCATACAACCAGACAGGAGAAAAGAGAATTGGGTGGCTTTGGGGTGGGAGGAATAGACTTTGAATGGAAAACTACAGCCGACTTGGAGGGAAAAGAGGATGCAGTCTTGAGGATAACTCAATAGAAGCTCCCCAAGCCTTGGGAGAAAACTGAGCACACAGTCAGATAAGTGATAAGACAGCTGGAAAAGCCAGATGTTCCACATCCATAGCGTGATGACGACCATCCCCACTACATGCGGACAACAACATCCTGGTGGTATCCTTGCTGATTTTTTTAAAAAAAATTATTGATTCATTATAGTATAACTCTGTGAACTGGATTTCATATTATTACATCACCAACTTACAGATGATAAAGCCAAGCAATGGAAGTCTCAAGTAACCCCTCCAAGGTCATACATCTTGAAAAAGGCAAGGCTGAGGTCTAAACCTAGACAGCGTGTCTGTCTCTGCCGTCCATGGTCCAGGCAAATCATTCAGTTTAGGCCTGCTCTGTTTTTGTCGTGAGAAAGCGCTCACATCCACTCCTCACAGACTTCGTTCCCTCGGAACTTGCCCATACCTCCCCATCTCGCTAAACCCTACCTGACAACAGACAGGACCAGAAGAGACCCTTTGAGATAGAAAACAATTCAGCGGTAAAAAACTAAACAAAGGTGTTGAGGGGAATGAAGGCAGTGTTCTAGGTTAACAACGATTAAAAAGCATCACTACAGATACGACGTGTGAAGGCTGCTCATATCAGAAAACAAACGAAAGGAGAGAACACCTACAGAAGAAAGAACAGTTACAGAGTGACTGTGGAGCTAAGGAGCGTAAGTTCCCAAGCTTGAATTCCCAGGACCCGTGTAAGGCTGGATACGGTAGCTCATCTGTAATCCCCAGCCTCCTAAGGTAAGATGGGAGCTGGAGACTATAGCTGGATCGAGTGGGCCAGCCAGCCTGCGTATGTGTCAGAGAACAAGAGACCCTGGAACAAACGAAGTAGAAGGTGAGGACTGACTTATGTGTCTCTCTCTCACACACACACACACACACACACACACACACACACACACACGACGGGGCAGTGCTGCTGGACAGTGGAAACCAAGTGATGGTGTCAGGATCACAAGGTAATGTTCTTTGGAGATGTGTGCTACATCTCGAAGCATTACGGACTGAGGTGAATCTGGAACGAACTTTCGAACAGTCTAGGGCAAAATGGATTGATAAGTTGGAACTTTAAGTGTGGGAAAACGCTAACAACTATTGAGGTTGTTTTTTTTTTTTTTTTTGAGGCTAACAGACATGCGCCCAAAAAAATCCATTCAGGTTTTCTGATGTAGCTTTTTTTGAGTTTGAGGAGAAGGAGGCTAGAGTGAAGAGACAGAAAGTGGTTACAGATCCTCCAGAGAAAGTCAGGAACTTATCCAACACAAAGGCCTGTGGGCATGACTTAAGAAGCTTAGTCGCCACCACTACAAGGGGCTGGATGCAAATGCTTTCTCGATAAAACAGAAATACAGACCTGGAGGGGAGATGGGACGGGAGACTTGGCAGCCATTCCGATAAAGACAGCGGTGACAGCTGGAGAGGTAATCAAATGCCTGGCCTCTTCTGTAGAGTCTGGAGGACCAGACTTGAGGCACTGGAACAAGTGTGGTCCTGGGATTTCTCTGGGAACAGCTGGGACTAATCTCGCTCCAGTGCTCACAAGCCCTAGTCTTTTTTTTTTTTTTTTTTTTAACAGAATTAATTCATTTTATTTTTCTTGTAAAAACTCTTATGTGGAAGCCACAGCTGGAGCCTGGGTCCTCTGAACAGACGCTCTGGTGTGGGTTTTCACAAGATGATCAGTGAATTCTTGATAAGGAGACTTGGTGAACACAGTTTCTTTCCAGAGATTGGGTGTCAGGTAGCTATAGGTCTTGGAAATGGCATCGCAAGTGGCCTTGGCAAAGTTGCCCAGGGTTAGTCTAGAACGAGTCTCCTCACCTTTCTAACAACTCATCTAAATATCACATGGACATTAAGGGGGACAGTGTATGTGCTGTGTTTAATTCAAGGGACATTCTACAGTGAGCATTGAGCAAAGGTGGGTCAGACTTTCATCTCTCAGGGAGAAGGAAGGATAGAGTGGAAAAGGGACCCGGCTGCCACCCACTACCAGCAGTGAAAACCTCTCAATGCACATCATCGGCAACTTTGTTTACAATTACATGTAAGTTCAGGGTTACTTAATTTCTCTCTTTTAAGTAAAATTGTGTGGCCCGGGGGTTAGCCAAGATGTTAATGAAGTTAAACGGCTGAGGCGATTACGCGGCAACATGGAAAATAAACAGTGAGGTCTCTGCCTCAGCATTAGGCTCCCATGATGCTTCATCTTGGCCTAGGTAATTATCTCTCGCCAGCAGCCGCTTACCCAGCAGCCAGGGGTAATTCCATTAACATTCCCACCTACACACAGTTTTCCGGGCTGTTCGGGGGTCCCCCCGGGGCCACTGGCTACATCACAGGGACCTCCTATCATTCTGGAATTAAAACAAGAAAGTAAAAACTTATTCAGTCACATTAATTCTTTTCCCCTGAGCAAACCTCTGAACAATCTTGACTCATTGCTCCAAACCGTGTTGCTGCCAAGAATATTATCTGTAGCAATCCGGTGCTCAATTCATTATGGGTTGGAGGGCCAGAACACGGAGAGTCACCCATGAGCTGAGTTGCAGCTGTCTGAGAATGAGAAATAGTGGCGGGGTGTGACGCGGCTTCTAGAAGGAAGACGTGAGGGCCATGTTTTCTTGGGGGGCGAGGGGCGGGAGTGGGGCATGTGAAACGCCACAGTGGTGTTCTGACGATGGAATCCAGGCCTCATGTACACTCGGTACACAGGAGAGCGGTGCAGAGACTTAGAGACAGACTTATGTGGGGAAGTCGGGCGACTGTTCACAGAACCGTAGTTTCCAGGCAGGCCTGTCACGCACGGGTCTGAGGCTGCTGAGTCCTAACAGAGAGCGAAAGTCCTTATAATAACACCACAGGCGCGAGGTGCCTCGAGGTCTGCAAGCGCTGCTCAGTTAGTGACAGCAGAACTCCCCTCCCCCATCCCCAAGCACGCACCCCATGCCACATCCCGGAGGATGAGAACCCTCCAACCCAGAGATCGGGGCGGGGGCCGAGGGGGGGGGAATGACACACACACACCTGACCTCCTACAGCGAATACGGTGGAGCGATAACTTGAACGAGAGTCTTCGGGATTTGGAGGTCGGCTTTTCTTTGAAAGAAGGGAAACTGTTTCTTATCTGCTTTCTTGCACAGAACAAGCTTCTGGACGGTCCCAGTCTGCTTATCTCCCAGCAGCGGCGGGAGGTCAGAGTGTCTGGAAAACACGTTTTCTCCAGGATTGACCCCAAGATGACCTTTACTTTCCTCCCTCCTATCTGTTAACTCATGGAGTCTGGAGACTGTTGGGAGTGTAGACAAAACGAATGAACGAGCGAACGAAGGAACCAACCAATGGGGATGATGGCTCCATCTCTCACAAAAGTAATGCACAGTAGGCCCTCAGACGGGGCTTCTTGGAATTTAAAAACACTAGTTACTTACCAGCTCCGACAGCAGACTGATCCAGGAAGAAGGTCGGAGACTTTGACTTGAATTAGGTGTGAAGGTTGGTTGAAATTCAATTACCCGTGACCCTCCTGTCTTTTCTCCCAGCCATGATTTATGAAGGCTGGTTAATGAAGGCTGGGACGCACAACACTGTGACCATCCTGTCTTTGGAGGATGAAGGCACAGAAATGATCTGAAGGGGCCGTCTCAAGCCAGATGACATTTCTTAGGTTGGGAAGATCCCTGTCACTTAGCCCAATAGCAGCTGGGCTTAGAGTTGGAAGATGCAACACTGACGCCTCAGGAGCCCGCACTTCTATTTTTCTTCACAATCACTCTGACCTAGTGGCCCTGCCTGACACAGATAAATGATGCATTGTGGGCTGTAGGTGGTCAGGGTCCTCCATCATGGATATGTGGGGGCATCTGCCAGCTGAAGGGGCCAATGGGAAAACAGAATTGTATCAGGTAACGTAGGAAAGGGATTCAACCCATCACCACCATCTCCTTTCCCCCTCCAGCTTACGGTGTATCTACTCTTGTTCCACCAATGCTTAAAGGCCTTAAGAGTCCAGGACCCAGCTGCATCCCCCCACACCCTCCACCCCCCACATAAAAACATTCTTGGCAGGAGGAGATGGTTGAACAGGTAAATTCCTTGCTGTGCAACTGTGAGGATTTGATTTTAGATTCCCAGCACCCAAGCAAAGCTAGACATGGCTACACACACACACACACACACACACACACACCTGGAATCCCAGCTCTGTTGAAGCAGAAGAGAGAGATGGGTGCATCTTGCTTGGGGTTTGCTGGCAGCCCAGCTGAGACAGACCTTGTCTCAAAAAAAAAAAAAAAAAAAAAGAAAAAAAAAAAGAAAAAGTAGAAAGCAATTAAGGAAAACCCCTGATGTTAACCTTTGGCCTCTACACACTCCAGAATGATGATGCATACCGCCCAAGTACACACACACACACACATACACACACACACACACACACACACACACACACACACACACGGCTGTAATCGCAGCACTTGGGAGGCCGAGGCAAGTGGATCTCAGGTTCAAAGCCAGCTGGCTACCTAGGGCGAATCCGTCTGAACACAAAACAAAACAACAACCCCTCCCCCAACACACATACACACACAGACACACACACAGACACACACACACACACACACACACAAACTACGCGTTCATTGGATCGCTGTGACCCTTGCTGTTTGCACGCACTAACTTAATCCATATTCAATAGTTTCTAATCCCTTTGCCCAGCAGTAGCACTGTCCTGTGGGTGAGGTGATAGAAGCCAACTTGACAAAGCTCCTGGGATCCTGATCTCTGCTACGCCTCTTTTCAGAGCTCCCAGCACGTCTGTAGCCCATTCTAATTTGCAAGGCTGGCTAAGGAAGAAAGGGTAGGGCTTATCCCAGCATCTGCCCTTTGCCCCCTCCTCAGCCACCTCAGCCATGCTGCTTAATGACTTTAGCTGGGGGGAAAAGGCAGTTCAGTATTGGGAGAGTCATAGCCTCTATGTGTCTTGGTGATGTACCTGTCTCTATACAGCAGGCCACTTCCTTCTAATAAAAAAAGTAATATACGTGCAACTTGACGTGTGGATCTTCAAGCTTACAGAATGAGCTCGAACTTGAAAGCGATCCAACCCATAACGACATTTATTATTTTTAGAGCATTACCTAGTCATTTTTGATTAATTATCTTAGAGTACTTTTCCCTGAAGCTCCCCAGGGAGAGGAGGGTGGCTTGGGGTGGGGGTGGGGGTGGGGGGTAGGGGTAGGAGTGGGTGTCTAAAGAGGCTGTAAAAATACATATTTAACCTCAGCGATGAGTTGACATGTTTAGAACTATAACATGGCAAATCATTGTGAAACCTTCTAATGGGTGCCTGTCCCCTGCCAAACCAGCCCAGCACCCAAAGCACATAAAGAAATCATTGAAAGACACTGGACCACGTCCAGAAGGCCGTGGCTAATGTTTCTCCTAATCTCCCTCCTCGGTCTCTCCTGCCTACTGCCGGCCCCACCCACAGGATCCTCGCTGGAGAGGGCCCTTGCAGCTGCTCCCAGGGCATTTACACCCTCTCACCCCCTGGCAGCAGGGGAAAAACCATTATGAAGCCAGCAGGATGAAAGGAGAAAGATGAGTAGCCCGGGGGTGGGGGGGTAGGGGATAGGTGGGGGGTTGGGGGGGGGAGCTGATGGAGACAAGGGCCTGTCCTCCCATGGAGTTGCTATGCTTGGGGCGGGGCCAGGAAGAAGCCCCTCCCCCCAACGGGGCCAGGGGTGACCTTGGTTCACATTTCCCTGGGGCACTGCAACTTAGGGTAGAAGTGCCTAGGAGCTGGGAACAAAAGGTTTTAGGTAGGGTTTGGGTTTTTTGTTTTTTGTTTTAAATTCAATTTGTTTTCAATTCTTTTTATCTTGGCATCACAGGCTCCAAAACTTCACAGGCACAGGGTGGGGTAGGGTGGGGCTGAGTGATTTCTTTCCTTCTTCTTTCTTTGTTTCATTTTTCTTAAAGGGATAGAAGCAGGGATGCCTCCTTGAATGCCTATGGTGTGCTCAAATGGATCGCAGGCATTATGAAAGGCACCGGGCAGTCAAGGGCTCTTTCTCTTTGAAAGCGGCCTTCACAGAGGTGGCGCGGACAGATCCCAGGGCGGGAAGGAATTATGCTGCCACACAGGGAGGAATTTGGACCTGTAAGCTATCTCTGACGTTAATTATTGATCCTTTCAGCTGACCGGAGCTGGCCTTGAACTTCTAGGCTTGCTAAACTGAATATAAATAGATCCAGGCCAGCCAGTGGCGGCACAGGCCTTTAATTCCAACACTTGAGAGACTAAGGCAGGCTTGATCCCTGTGAGTTCTAGGACAACCTGGTCTACAGTGTGAGTTCCAGGACAGTCAGGGCTACACAAAGAAACCCTACCTCGAAAAACCAAAAAACTACAAAAATATAAAAGAAATAGATTCCTTTAAAAAAGTGGGCCAGAGGGGAGGACATCCTACTGGGACTCTAGGTGAGAGAAGCATGGGAGAATGGGGAAATAGAAGGATCCAGAGGGTCCTAGAAACCTACAAGAAAAACATTATGATAGGCAGATTTGGGCCCAGGGGTCCTGCTCAAACTATGACACCAGCCAAGGAAAATACGAAAAGTAAACTTCGAACCCCTACCCAGATCTAGCCAATGGACAGGACATTCTCCACAGTTGAGTGGAGAGTGGGGTCTGACTTTCACAGGAACTCTGGTGCCCCATATTTGACCACGTCCCCTGGATGGAGAGGCCTGGTGGCACTCACAGGAAGGATAGTCGGCTACCAAGAAGAGACTTGATACCCTATGAGCAAGGTCCCCCTCAGTCATAGTCTTAGGGGAGGGGAGTAAGGGGAAAATGGGAGGGAGGGAGGAATGGGAGGATACAAGGGATGGGATAACCATTGAGATGTAATATGAAAAATTAATAAAAAAAATTTTTTTTTAATGGGCATTGATGGAGATGTGAGTCTCTTAGGATCTACCAAAATTCACCTGGATGAAAACATCCCACTTACTATAAGGGCTGGCCAGGTTTGAGAGTCACGCATGCCCAGCTGGAACCTCAGCTGCGCCATTTACAGGCTGGTGACTGTGGTCAATATTTACAGCTCCCTAGCCTCAGTTTTCCCATCTAGAGAGAGGGCAGGCATAGCCTCTGTCTCCGTAAGAGTTTCTTCAGCTGCCTCAGCTCTCTGCAGATGCTTATGGCTTATGTACCCCCTTTCATAACAACAGAGGACAGAAACACGCACTCAGCCAGCCTGGAACAAAAGAAAGAAAAAAAAGGTCGGCCCTTCTTTGCAGCTTTGTGTGGAGTAAGAAGAAGTTTCAAACACACGGGGGTGGGGGGGGGGTGGGGGGGGGGGGGGGGGGGGATGGGGATGGAGGGGAGGAAGCAGACAGCTTATGACTACTTCTCGTCTTTTGTGTTTATTCATTTATTCTTTTAAACAATTATTTCCGTAGCACTCACCATGTGATAAGCGGCTCCTGCACACTTACTGGACAAGCACCGACTCATCCCTTCTTTCACCGGGAGCCTATGGAATGTACCATCTTGGGATGCTCATTTTGCAGTGCAGGAAACAAACCCAGTTTACGGTCCAGGGACTCATGATCAAGGTCTGACCGTTCAAGATTTGAATCCAGGCAATCTAAGCCCTTGCCTTTGTGGGGATTGTGGGCAAATGTTTATTTGAGACGGGACTGAGACCAAAGCTATCTGGATGAAGTGCCTAGGCTAGCTCTTCACAGTCTAGAAAACACTAATATTGAGGTTGTCAAAGGTTTTACTGATAAGCTTTCATAGCCAGAACCTCCTACCAGAGAGAGCATATGAGGTCAACTGGACCAACCAGCTGATGCCCAGGCCTGTGGCTTGCTGCCCATCTCTCTACTCCCACCGAGGAGGGAGCCTCTCCTTGGGTTTCCCCGTCACCCCTTTGTCTCTGTGAGTGTAGATTTGCTGATGGTTTCACCCTGAGTAGGTGGAGGGCGGTGGGAAGGAACAAACATAGGCAAAGTCAAGAATAAAGGGAACAAAAAAAAATTAAAAAATAAAAATAAATAATAAATAAATAAATAAAAAGAATAAAGGGAACAGCTGGTTTTGAAATTTCAGTAATTATAACTGAAATTATAATTTCAGTTAACTGTCCATGGCAGACACTGCAGAAGTCGCTGGCTGAGTCCTTCCTCCCAGACTGTCTCCCACCCACTGCCCAGCTAGGTATGTCCAGTCACAGAGCCTGAATCAGGCCTTTTGTCCTTTTTCATCCTTGTCCAGTCTTTCCTATCTACTTCTTTCTTTGATTGTATATATACTGCTTGGTTGTTCAGGGATTAAAGACATATAAGATAATTGGGGTACAGGGATAAAGTGTAAATATGTCTGAGATCAAATGCATTGTGATAAGTGGGGTGCTGGGATTAAATAGAGCTGTGATAAAAGGGGTGCAGGGATCCGATGCAGATGTGATAACTGGGATACAAAAGCTACCATATTTAGAAGGAAAAGCCAGGAGCATCTTGGATCTCAGTTCTGCAGTGTTGAGCCGCTGTGCCACCTCAGTGTTGAGCTGCTGTGTCACTGGAGTTCAGAGGTTTGCTATTTTCAGCCAAGTATGATCCTATCTACAGTGTTCCTGATAGAAAAGCCATGAGATACAGGAAAAAAAAAAATCACCTGTAATCCTATTACCCAGATGTTATTTCAACATATAGTCTTTCCATTTTCCCTCGTTTATCGTTTCTCAAAAACACAAAATAGAAACCCCATTTGTAATTGATTCTTTCTGGTGTGCTGTGGTCACCTTCTTTCCTTTTTTTTTTTTTTTTTT
>OU015747.1:6675580-6691620 GCA_907169655.1 Acomys percivali | reverse complement strand
TATTTCCGTAGCACTCACCATGTGATAAGCGGCTCCTGCACACTTACTGGACAAGCACCGACTCATCCCTTCTTTCACCGGGAGCCTATGGAATGTACCATCTTGGGATGCTCATTTTGCAGTGCAGGAAACAAACCCAGTTTACGGTCCAGGGACTCATGATCAAGGTCTGACCGTTCAAGATTTGAATCCAGGCAATCTAAGCCCTTGCCTTTGTGGGGATTGTGGGCAAATGTTTATTTGAGACGGGACTGAGACCAAAGCTATCTGGATGAAGTGCCTAGGCTAGCTCTTCACAGTCTAGAAAACACTAATATTGAGGTTGTCAAAGGTTTTACTGATAAGCTTTCATAGCCAGAACCTCCTACCAGAGAGAGCATATGAGGTCAACTGGACCAACCAGCTGATGCCCAGGCCGGTGGCTTGCTGCCCATCTCTCTACTCCCACCGAGGAGGGAGCCTCTCCTTGGGTTTCCCCGTCACCCCTTTGTCTCTGTGAGTGTAGATTTGCTGATGGTTTCACCCTGAGTAGGTGGAGGGCGGTGGGAAGGAACAAACATAGGCAAAGTCAAGAATAAAGGGAACAAAAAAAAATTAAAAAATAAAAATAAATAATAAATAAATAAATAAAAAGAATAAAGGGAACAGCTGGTTTTGAAATTTCAGTAATTATAACTGAAATTATAATTTCAGTTAACTGTCCATGGCAGACACTGCAGAAGTCGCTGGCTGAGTCCTTCCTCCCAGACTGTCTCCCACCCACTGCCCAGCTAGGTATGTCCAGTCACAGAGCCTGAATCAGGCCTTTTGTCCTTTTTCATCCTTGTCCAGTCTTTCCTATCTACTTCTTTCTTTGATTGTATATATACTGCTTGGTTGTTCAGGGATTAAAGACATATAAGATAATTGGGGTACAGGGATAAAGTGTAAATATGTCTGAGATCAAATGCATTGTGATAAGTGGGGTGCTGGGATTAAATAGAGCTGTGATAAAAGGGGTGCAGGGATCCGATGCAGATGTGATAACTGGGATATAAAAGCTACCATATTTAGAAGGAAAAGCCAGGAGCATCTTGGATCTCAGTTCTGCAGTGTTGAGCCGCTGTGCCGCCTCAGTGTTGAGCTGCTGTGTCACTGGAGTTCAGAGGTTTGGTATTTTCAGCCAAGTATGATCCTATCTACAGTGTTCCTGATAGAAAAGCCATGAGATACAGAAAAAAACAAAACAAAACAAACAAACCTGTAATCCTATTACTCAGATGTTATTTCAACATATAGTCTTTCCATTTTCCCTCGTTTATCGTTTCTCAAAAACACAAAATAGAAACCCCATTTGTAATTGATTCTTTCTGGTGTGCTGTGGTCACCTTCTTTCCTTTTTTTTTTTTTTTTTGAGACAAGGTTTCACTGTGTAGCCTTGGCTGTCTTGGACTTGCTTTGTAGACCAGGCTGGCCTCGAACTCACAGCGATCCCACCTGCCTCTGCCTCCTGAGTGCTGGGATTAAAGGCGTGCGCCACCACACCCAGCTGTGGTCACCTTTCTAGACAGTCATATCCATCTACTTGTTTATGAGCTTCCAAGAGTTCTTTAATTCCAGGTTTACAAATAGTGTTGCTTCTAGGGTTTGTTTGTTTGTTTGTTTTTGTTTTTTTTTAAAGATTTATGTATTATATATACAGTGTTTTGCCTCCATGTATGTCTACATGCCAAAAGAGGGCACCAGATCTCATTATAGATGGTTGTGAGCCACCATGTGGTTGCTGGGAATTGAACTTAAGACCTTTGGAAGAGCAGCCAGTGCTCTTAACCCTTGAGCCATCTCTCCAGCACTGCTTCCAGTTTTTAACTATTGTTAATAACGATCATTTGGACACATTTGGAAATTTGTCTTTGGTTATTGAAAGCATTACTAAATTACTAAAATTGTGGTCACTTGTTGGATCAATGACAATGCACATATTGGAGTATGTGATCGTGTGTGTGTGTGTGTGTGTGTGTGTGTGTGTGTATGTGTGTGTGTATGTGTGTGTATGTAGGTGTGGATGCCCTTGTGTATACTCAGAGGCTAGAACAGGGCATCAGGTGTCTTCGTCTATCATTCTCCTCTTTTTTACTTTCAGATATGGTCTCTCTCTCTCTCTCGCTGCACCAGAAGCTCACCATTTTAGCTAGACAGGTCTCACCAGTGAGCTCTGGGAATCTGCCAATGCTGAGGTTCCAGGCATGCACAACTATGCACAAATTTTCAGGTGAGTGCTAGAGATTTGAACTCAGGTCCTCATGTTCACGGAGCAAGTGCTCTTGTCCACCAAGCCATCTGCCCAGCTCTAACAAAGTACGCTTTTAAAGGCTTTGCACAATCACAGATAAGACATCTTCCAGAAAGATTTCATTAGGCTTAGTGTGTGACTTTGCTTCACGTCACTGTCCACACTTTGAATTGTCACCTCTGAAGAAATGTCTGTGAGCTCAGTAAGTAAAATGTAGGTGAGATTGACTTTATAATTTAATTACAGAGTTTGCCATCTTTCTATGACAACCTGTGTCTTGTGCAACTTGACTAACTGCTTACCATATGCTCACACTGGTTAGGTTCTTAGCTTATGTTAATTCTTTTCACCCTCACAAACCATTATCTTGTTTTTTTTTATATATGAAGGACATCTTTTCAGGATGGAGGTGAGGTAAGTAACTTGCTTAAGGTCACACAACTAGTAAATGAACAGCCTAGGCTTCATAACAAGATCTGCAGGACTCTAGAGTAGAGGTGAAAGAGAGGGAGGGAAAGAAGGAGGGAGGGGAGAAAAGGAGGGAGGGAGGGAGGGAGGTTCCTTATTTAGGGCTGTTGTGAAGTTCTCTGGGTCCCAGCTAAACCATCAAGGGGCCAATAGCAGAGATCTTCACAAGGAACCTAAAGAACCAGGTGCGGAGTTGTTGGAAGGAGCCCATCCAAGGGCACTGCGTAGCCGCAGATGCTCTTCCTAGGCTGAAGAGGCAGAGTGAAGGTTACACTTGGGGCCATGGTGGGACCTGCAGCCATAGGAAAGTGGTAGCCACATGACCGTGTATAGACAGTCACAGCACTTGCCAAGCCCACACCACCCTGTGACACCATAACCTCCAGCTCTAACAACCATTGGCCACTTCCAACCAGAAGCCAATTCTGACACACTGTAAGCCCAGGTACAGCATGTTTAAGGATGCTATCGGGTTAAACACAGCCATAGATAAAGGACCCAGTACAGTTCAGTGTACACACACACACACACACACACACACACACACACACACACACACGCACACGCACACGCACATGCACACACATGCACACGCTCATATGTGCACATATGCTCATGCACATGTATATATAGACATATATGTATATGTACATACTTATATGCATAATATGTACAGGTATATATTATATACACACATATGCATGGATTCTTTCCTGAAAATTCTACTCATTTTTCCTTCCGTTGACAAGTTTCGGCGCTCAAATTATTGTCCAGGGGCCAACAAAGCACAAAAACAAATGAGGAGAAAACCCCTTTTTCCTACTTGGACACACATCTGGGTACATCTTCCTTGCCTCGAGGTGTGGCTATGCAGCTGTGGTCCAGCTGGTGGGATGTGAGTAGAAGCAAGGAGCATAGCTCCCGTGCAGCCCATGAACCCTCAGCACGTATAAGGCCATGCTGTGCATGTCCCTGCCTGTCTGTGTAGATGCAGAGCCCCCTCCACTTCCAGCCCCGCCTAGACTTGGGTGTTTATGGGAATGTGATACGGCAGTTGATATGGTTAATCCATCCTTAGATTAAAGCTTTGGAGGGACATACAGTGCTACCTTCATTGGGAAGAACAAACACAGGAATGCAATTCTCAAGGATTAGACCAAGACTGAGGAAACAAACTAATGCAGAAGCTCTTGCCTGGAGGAGCCCTCTTGTTCTGGCTAAGGCCTCCTCCCTTTCCCAGTGAGAAACTACTATTGGCTCAGGTCAATTATATTCTACCAAGAATCTTCGATTATTTTTTGGGTTTTTTTTATGAGTAGAAAAAACCAGAAGTAAGAGGCTTGGTGCAGTGTGTCATTAGTTTGGTGAGGTTTTGGTCCTACCTTAGACAGTGCTTAGGGCAGGACCTAGGACGACAGTTGGCCTGGTCCCCGACTAGCCTCATGCTTTTAAAGCAGTGAAGCTTGGCCAAGTGGTTGAGCTTCTAGAAGCTATTGTGTACAAAGGGCTGGAGACCATGTCAGACACACAGTAGTGCTCAGTGTAGACTCAAAGAGTAAATAGCACAGTGACAGGTGATGGTTTTTCCTTTTCTCTTCAGATAAGACTCTATAGACACTTCTGGTTCCTTCTTCCCCCAGAGGAAGACAGAGAACAGTTATTTGAAGGGGTGGGGTAAAAGCAAGGAGACGGGTTTGGACAGGGCCAGCCTTGTGTCTCATTTCCTCCTCTTCTGAGGTTGACACAGACCCCTCTGTCCCTCAGTGATAATCTTTCAGACCACTGGTGTCTCCTACAATAGTGCATGGAATCTATACAATCTGTCTATGTTAAACCACCTTTAGATTGTTTACAAAACAATCTAATGCTGTGTAATTACACATCTTAAGGAATGATGACAAGAGTACATGTCCAGCATCAATGTGAGTTTCTAAAAAGAAAATACGTTCAATCTTTGGTTATTTTGAGGGCCATCTGTACAGCACAGAGCATGGAAACTGAGCTCTGGGCCAGACTACCTGCCTTCTTACAGAACACCCAAGAGAAATCCTACCCTATGTGGCTGCCAGAAATGTTGGTTCTTGTTAGCATTATCCGTTCTGTGCCTGTCAGCACAGAAAGACGTTCTGGAAGAAATTGTCTTCCCTCCACAGCGGAAGCCAACACTGGTGTCTCCTACAGGAACATCTGGCCTAATCCCTTGCTCCAGCATTGCCCTAGTTGATTGGATGACATTAATTCAGAGACAGACAGACAGTAGTTTGAGAGACCTGATAGGCTGTGATCATATGGTGAGGGAGGAGGTCTCCTTCTGTCACAGACCTAGGGGAAGGGAACAGGGTGGAAGAGGGAGGGAGGGGGAACAAGAGGATACAGGTGAGGCGGTAACCACTGAGATGTAATCTGAATAAATTGTTTAAAATTTTAAAAAGTTTTTAAAAAGAGACAGACAGACAGAAAAGCAGACAATGTGTGACGTGTGAGTCTCATAAGCAGACTGTAAGAGAAGCTAAATCTCAGAATTGGTGGGGCACAGTCTCCTGCTACAGGCCTAGGAAGGGGGTAGGTAGAGAGGTGGGTGGGTGATCTGGTTACGCAAACTTCCAACTGCAGAGCAAGACAATGTTGTCAACTACAACTCTTCTGTCAGTCAGATGCAGAATCTCTCATTCGTTCCATAATGGAGAGACAGGGACAGAGACAGGGACAGAGCCAGGGAGACAGACATAATGCCTAGAGGGCATAAAAACATATGGATTGTATGCAATTAGTGAGACACGTATTCAACAATGTACCCTATCAATTTATGTCCCCTAAAACTTAATGTCCCCATATAATATGACTCTGACCTAACATGGTTAATACATACAGAAGATGCTACAATTACTTACCCGATAGAATGAGCACACACTTTCCTGACCTAAAGTCTTGATTTCTCATTAGAACACTGGCCAGGAAAAGGAATCTAGGAAAAACAAAACAAAACGCTATTGTGATGTAGACTTTCCAACCTACCACCTCTGTTGAAGGTGTTCCGTAGGTGGCACCACCATATTTAATCTTCACGAAATTTATGTTTTGCCAACACCTTGCAGGAAGTCATCCTCTGTACGCCTAGGTAATTAGAATGGTGGATCTCTGTGAATTCAAGGCTAGCCTGGTCTACAAAGTGAGTCCAGGACAGCCAAGGCCACACAGAGAAACCCTGTCCTGAAAAGCCAAACAGAAAAAGAAAAAAAAAAAAATTGCCCAAGTATCAACCTGGACTGTGCATTTCCAGTCACACAATACCAGAACTGAGAAATAACCTCTCCTGGGCAGTAGAGAATAAGTGAATTAGTACATATAGGATACCCGGTAGTGCCTAAACTCATGACGTTTCTTTGTTCCTTCCGTCATTGGTTCTTTGGCTGCATATGAGAATCGCTCAAGGAGTTTTAAATCAGCCCTTCCTCCAGAGATTTTGATTTAATTGGCCTAGGGTGTGGCTTGGCCATGGACAGAGGATTTTTAAAAGCTCCCTTGGTGAATCTAAAGTGCACTGGAGGTTAAAAACCACTCGTCTTAATTGGAATCAGCCTGTGTCACACAGGGAGCTGGTGAAGAGCAGCAAGCCGGCTGGTCACAGGCATTCTGGGAATCACCCTCCGCTGCCCTTAGGGGAAGCAGGACCGCCTCCTCCACCCACCAAACGTCCAATCAGGTTGCAAAGCACCAAAGCACCCATTTAGGAAGAGGTGGGAAGGTCGGCCTGGTGGTTTCTGCTGAAAAAGAAAATCATTTTGGAAAAAACAGTTCTTCAGCAAGAAAGCAAGTTTCAGAGGACCGAAGCTCAATTTCCAACACCCACATGGTGTCTGACAGCCATCTGTAACTCCAATTCCAGGGGACGCAGAGCCCTTTCCTGACCTGCTTACACATTCATGCAGGCCCAGATGGTGAAGGCATGGATGAGGCAGCCCCGAGGTTAAAAGTCAGGGAGATGGCCCAGCCTCTTGCCTGCTGCAGCACTTGGGAGGGTGGTGGGCCCCACACCTCAACTGGACGGCACAGTAGAGCTGGCTGTGGAGGTGTGAGTTCCAGTGAGCTGGTTTCAAGGGTGTAAGAGTGGGAGAGCTGACCTTGCCTCCTGCAGATGCAGCACTGGGTGGCCTAGCCAAAGCAGCGCTGGGGAGCTCACCCTGGTGGTGTGGATAAAGGAAAGCCTGTGGACTGACCAGCTCAGCTACCACTCAAGCCCAGATTCAGGGCTTTGAGTTTGGCTCACCCCAAAATCTACACTATCTGTGAACTGGTGGGGCATGTGAAAGGTCCACTCCTGCTGATCCAAAGCTTCAGGATCTCTGTGACACAGGGCAACAGCGAGAAAACCTGTTGATGGTGTCACAGAATCCAGAGACCTTGAGCCAGACCAATGGCTTACTGCAGTGTACATTTGCAAGAGAAGATGCGTATACAGAGGGGTGTATTGTGGGACACATACTGTGACACACTACAGCTTCCACAATGAGATGTTTCCTATGTGTGTGTGTATGGTGTGTGTGTGTATGTGTGTGTGGTGTGTGTGTATATGGTGTGTGGTGTGTCTATGTGGTGTGTGTGTGTGTCTGTGTGGTATATGTGTGTGTGGTGTGTGTATGTGTGTGGTGTGTGTGTGTGTCTGTGTGGTGTGTGTATGTGTATGGTGTGTGTGGTGTGTCTATGTGGTGTGTGTGTGTGTCTGTGTGTGTGTGTGGTATGTGTGTGGTATGGGTATGTGGTGTGTGTGTGGTGTGTGTATGTGTGTGGTGTGTGTGTGTGTGTCTGTGTGGTGTGTGTGTGTGTCTGTGTGTGTGTGTGGTGTGTGTGTGATATGGGTATGTAGTGTGTGTGTGGTGTATGTGTGTGTGTGTGTGTGTGGTGTGTGTATGTGTGGTGTGTGTGGTGTGTGTGGTGTGTGTGTGGTGTGTGTGTGTGTGGAGTATGTATGTGTGGTGTGTGTATGTGTGTCTGTTATTTCTGTGGGAAGGTTGCAAGGACAGAGGACAGATATGAGGGGCTAGGGAGATGAGTGGGAAGAAAATGTTGTGAACACTGGCAGCTGGCAGTCTATGGTTTCTATTATCTGAAAACATAAAAAAAAATCCAGAAATAAGCAACTCACTGAATTTTAAATCACTTATGGTTCTAAATAGTGGGATGGTATCATGCTTAGTCCTACTCCATGTCATGTGAGACACAAACCTCATCTCCCTTGGAGCCAGTGTTTCCACACCATATACATCGCTTGCCGCTTAGTATCTATTCTTGTTTTCAAATAGACTGTATCACACTGCATATGTTCAAATGACCCTTCAAAATTTGGGTTTTATTTTATGTATATGAGTCTTTTTGCTCTCACAGTGCTTATTCAAGAGCATGTCTTGTACCCCCGCAGACCAGAAGAGGGCACCAAATCTCTAAGAATTGGAGTCACATATGGTTGTGCGTTGCTGGGAATTAAACCCAGGTCCTCTGAAAGAGCAGTGGTGCTCTTTACCATTGAGCAGTCTCTCCACCCTCAAATGGCCTTTTGAGAGAGAGAGAGAGAGAGAGAGAGAGAGAGAGAGAGAGAGAGAGAGAGAGAGAGAGAGAGAGAGAATGCATTTTTAAAAAATTGTGTGATTGATTGATTGATTGATTCATTCATTCATTCTCTGATTTTGAACCAGAGTCTCATGTAGCCCAGGCTATCCCTAAACCTTGAACTTCTGCTCTTTCTGCCTTCATCTTCCTGGTGCTGGAATTGCAGGCATGTGACATCATGGTGGCTTCCTGCAGCACTGGGTGGAACCCAGGACCTGGTGCATGCTAGGCAAAGACTCCAGCTGCATGCCTAGCCCATTGCTGTTTTTAATCAAGTAAGCTTCATCCATGGCATATATGTACTGAGGACAACAGTATATGTGGTGTTGGGTACATGCAAACAACTTTGGAGGTCCATGGGCCATGTTTAAAAAAAATTTTTTTTTTTTGTTTTAAAAATTAGACCTAAGTTCCTCTTAACTTCATAGAAGTATTTCACTCTAAAGCCGGTCTTGTAGGTTTTGCTACGTGGGTGGGCTTCACAGAGAGGTTGTCAGAAAGGGGTGGGGCTTGAGAAGTCAGCATATGAGCAGGAAATCAAGGCCAGGGTCTCCTGAGAGGGCAGGTCACCTCAAGGCCCAAGCAATCAGCCAGAACAACTGTGGTCCTAAGCTGGATTTTCCCCTCTGGAAATGGAACCAACAAAACATTTTCAAGCGTTCTGCAGAAAACGCCAAGTCCGTTGTTACACACCCAGCCACAGCCCCGTGGACCAGCCCTGAGGGCAGGGAGCAGAACCCCCTCTCCAACTAGCTGCCCTTGCACCATCCCAGATCCAGCATGTCTTCACCTCTCCCTGCCCTCGCCTGTAAAATGCAGATAACAGGCTAACCTCACAGGGCTGGTATGAGGAATAGCTCATAAAATGTGATAGTGACACACCCAATTTAAATGCAAACGGCTGTAAAACAACCAAAAGCGTATTTAAACATTTCCACTGCTGGTTGGGGTGGGGTGGGGGGTGGGGGTGCAGTGAGGAGGTGGGGGGGTGTGCAGTGAGGGGTGGGGGAGTAACAATAGGGCTTTGAGAACAGAGCGTTTCCTTTCCTCTATGGCGTCTACATCAGTTAATCAATGAATGTTTATTATTCTGTGCATCAATGCTGTGGTAAGGTCTGGGAAGAAGAGGGTGAAATCTTGGCTCTCCTAAAATTTGCAGGCAGCCATTCCAAAACACATAAACACCACAGGGAAAGATTTTAAATCATGGGTCGCCTTCCTTCTTTTTCTGTCAGATTTACCAAACTCAGTTTGCCCTGGACAATACTGGGAGCTTCGGGAAACTCATCCGACTTACCACTACCCTTGAGGGCTGCAGAGCTCATAGCATAGCTGGCGCTGTGCGGCTCCTTCCCTTGTATTTCTTTTCTATTTCTTTTTTATGCTCTAATTTTTTTTCTTCTAGGTTCATCTATATTGTCCCATATAGAGAGGTTCACGGGTTTCCCTCCCTTTTAAATGTTAAATAGTAGTCTATCACACATACCCATGAACACACACACACACACACACACACACACACACACACACACACACACACACTTTTTTTTTTATCCAGTTATCATGAAACAGACATTTACATTGTTTGTATATCTTGGCAACTGTAAACGCCTCAAACAGCAGATGTGCCCCCCGTGATACCAACGTCCTGTCCTTTAGATGCATGCCCAGAAGTGAGATTGCTGGGCCTTAACATAGTTCTGGCTTTAAGTTTTAGAGAAACCCTTGCGTTGTTGTTCATGGAGGCTATAGCAATGTACATTTCCACCAGCATCATTCAAATGACTCTTGTACATATTTGGCAACATTTGCCGCCTTTAAAAAAAAAAAGCCATCCTAACAAGAGCGAAGTGGCATTCTGTGTGCGCTTTATCTGTGTGCTCTGCAGCGCCTGGGTTCTTTGATGCTGATTTTTTTCTCCATCCATTTTGCTGCAGATGTCAACCATGCATCTGTTTTCGTGGCTGAGTAGTAGGTCCTGTATGAGAATACTGCAGTTTGTTCCCGCAGTCATTGTGAGGGGGCGTTGAGGTTGTTTCCAGGTTCTGGCTGGTTTGTTTGTTTGTTTTGAGACAGGGTTTCTCTGTGTTTCTATTTGTGTACAGTATAGGGCCTTCTTGAGTCATGTTTTGGAAGACTACCATCTCCTCATTAAATTATATTAACGCCTTCATCAGAACTAATTGAATGTATGTATTAAGTCAATTTCTGGGTTTTGTTGCATTCCACTGATCTGTTTGTCAATTATTACATCAATACCACACAGTCATCACAGTCATAATTATTATAAAGCAATGTAAGTCTTTATGTTTATTATCTATTTCTGTATTACAAATTACCTAAAGGCTAGCAGAGCAACGCACATGGACTTATCACCTCACTGCAGGGTGGAGGCTGGGGTTGGGGTTGGGGAATCTCCGAACAGTTAAGCTAGGTAGTTTGTCTAAGGGACTTAGATAAAGCTGTGGCTTTCTGAAGGCTGGACTAGGTCTGCTTTCAAGCTCACCAGTGTAGCTGTGGGAGAAGTGTTTGTCTTTTGCTGGCTACCATTAGGGTAGAATTTGGCTTTTCTGTGAACAAATAGAAGAGGCGGGGATGGGGGGGGAGAGGGGCTCATAATGTTATATAAGTTTAATCTTTGAAAGAACATACTGCCACCTTTGCCATAACCATACCTTACTGGTAACGCAGAAGGGCCCCATGCAGTGTGTGTGGAGGAACTACACAGGTTTACAGACATCAGGAAGTGGGAACAACTGCTTCCAGGTCTTTGGGCTGAGGTCCAGGGAAGCCGTAGGAATATACCAGGACCCTCTTGCCAACTGTTTACCAAGGACTTTAAGTCCTATGATGTGACTCAACTGATCTAATTTTTTCTTTTTCAACACTGTCAGGGTTATCTCAGTCCTTTGTATTTTCATATACATTTTTATTTATTTTATTTTATTTATTTATTTTTGGTTTCTTGAGACAGGGTTTTTCTGTGTAGCCTTGGCTATCTTGGGCTCACTTTATAGACCAGGCTGGCCTCGAACTCAAGAGACCCACCTGCCTCTGCCTCCCGAGTGCTGGGATGAATGGCGTGTGCCGCCACCACCCGGCTCATATACATTTTTAAATCATCACATTTGTTTTCTTTGTACAAAGTTCCATGTGGTCTGGCCTAATAAATGGTTCGACCTGCTGATAAATTTGATATTTAACTGAACTGTTTGGAGGTGGTAGGCCTCTGGGAGGTGGGATGTGGTTGAAAGAAGTAGGTCATAGTCTCTGCTTAAACTTTTAACCTCCCAGGATTCTTAGAGAAGTAACTTTTATTCTCCTGGCCCAGTTGTTGTCTGGGAGGCTGCCTCCTTCTGCTGACCTAGGCCTAGTCCTGGAAGCTTCTAGCCTCAATACAATCTAGCTTAGGTCGAGAATGTTTTTAGCCTCTGAGACTTCCTGCTTAATGAGCTCACCCTTACTTGTTCTTTCTGAGCTCTGGGCTGGCTGGCTCAGCTCAGCTGTTCTGGCTCAGTCTCTTCTCCCAGCTGACTTGTTTAATCTGGCTTCTCTCTCCGCCCAGAATTGCTCTGCTTGGCCTCAAACTAACTCACAAATATGCTCTAATCTGGCTTCTTCTCATTTTCTGGCTCCTTCTGTCATCACCTGAGTTCTCTCTCTGCAACCCATCTCTCTATTACTGTCCTGGTTAAAAACTGCCTCCTCTCTCTGTAAAACTGCCTCTTAAGTAGCTTCCCTTTCCTCTCTCTTCTCATGAGAGTTGCACATATCTTTTTCTGTCAAATCTTCTCTGATTCGTCACCTTTTCTGCCACTCAATTAGAATTCACTTTCAAACATGGATGCTGCCTCTACAAACTAACTTCAACTTTGCTTGTGATTAAAGGCGTGTACCTGGACCTGGACCTAAGCTTTTCTTTACCTGGTACTTGCTGTATACCAGGCTGGCCTTGAACTCAGATCTGTTTGCATCTGTCTCCTGGATTAAAGGCAAGCTTGTATTCCAGCAGGATCACACTGATCTAGAAGATCTTTTGGTGTCTTGCCAGAACAGCCATGTTCAGAATTAACATTCATCTACAGATTCTCACAACCTCTACAGTCTTGTCTATGTAATCTACTATCCCCATGTCCTTCATCATCTTCTTCATCTCTCAGGTGTCCCTTCCTGTTTCCCGACTGCTGCAGACACGCCACATCAAACACACAAATCTAAAGTTTGTAGGATGCAGCCATTGTTGTCATTATCTAGGAGGACATCTCTCTATATTGGAAAATCACATTTAAAAAGTGAAGGGGATGAAAGCTTGTGTTAGCGGCTCACTTTCAAACCACTTAGGAAGAACATTCTTTATGCTGGTCCTATGAAATGCGATCATTTTATTTTTATTTATACCATACGGAGTAAAAAGCAGCAGAAGGTTCATAGCATAGAGGGATAGAGTCAGAAACCTGTAAATACACTTAGGTACCTACTTTAAGGTGGGTCCTGGGTAGAAAGGTGGGCTTTGCCTAAATGTCTCAGAATATACTTTTTTAAAATTATATTTTAATTTTTTTATTGTTGTTTTGTATCTCTCTCTGTAGGCTCAATTTTCTTATCAATTATATTTTATTATGAACTTATTAAGCGAGCCTACCTCTCTAACAACCCGACTAGCTGAAAGTATCAGAAAAGAATATTAAGAAACACTACAATGAAATCTTAAGGATATCAGTCCCTGGTGTAGTCAGCAGGGTTTCAGCAGACCAGCAATTCCACCAAAGTTGCTGCTAGAACCTGGAGCAGCAGCTGGAACCTCAAGCCTCAGCTGGAGTCCAAAGCCTTGAAGCTTTCCCTGGAGCAGTTCTCTTTAGGAGCCTCTTGAAGTGCAGGGATGAACAGCCAAAAACCAAGTCCCAACCAAAAAGCCTCCTCTCCTGTTTTGGGCTCATGTGTATATATGTGTGTGTATGTATGTGTGTGTATGTACATACACATACATACACACACACACACACACACACACACACACACACACACACACACACACACATATATATATATCCTCTCAGTCTGTTCAAGGCTGTTTTTTTTCACCAAGCTCCCTCATGAAGTAGTTCGACCTCTATGTGGAAGAGCGTCCTGTTTTCTCACATCTAAGTGGTCCACATCCCTCCCACACTTGGGATCAAAACAGAAACAAGTTTATCTCCCCCTCATCTTTGTTTCTGGTGGAGGGGGTCAAACAACAGTTTGTGGAAGTTAGCTCTCCCGGTTCACCACGTGGGTCCCTGGATCAATCTTAGGTCATCAGGTGTGATGGGAAGTAACTTTACCCCCTGAGCATCTCTCTGGCCCTTGTGATATACTTTATACGTATTTTACCTTTACAGTCACTCAGTAAGGAAGACCGGTGTCTGTGCTACATATTACTAGCTATCCCGAATGCTCGAGGTGGATCATAGAATTAATAAACATGCTCTGACATGCTAACGGTGCTCTTGTCTGTATGACTACATCCTCACAGTCACTGAGGAGATGAGGCAGGTGCCCGCTGTCAGGAGTCAGAAGCTAGGGGGTTTCTCTTAACCACAGTAGACCTACTTTTGGCCCAGTTGCCTTGGGGAGTGACCTAAAACTGTAGACTCTGCAAGAGTCAGAAAGAAAGCACCTTCCAAACTGGAGGTCATTTCCCGTCAAAGAAAGCTAGGACCTGCACGTTCATGCAACACAGAGCAAAAATGCACTTTCTTTTCTTTTCTTTTCTTTTCTTTCTTTCTTTCTTTCTTTCTTTCTTTCTTTCTTTCTTCCTTTTTCAAGACAAGGTCTCTCTGTGTAGCCTTCACTGTCCTGGACTCGCTTTGTAGACCAGGCTGGCCTTGAACTCACAGCGATCCGCTTGCCTCTGCCTCCTGAGTGCTAGGATTAAAGATGTTCGCCACCACGCCTGGCAAAAATGCACATTTTAAAAGACCATGTCTTCATCTGATGTTAATAATCTGCTGAGGAGAAGCGATGAACTAATACACAGGAGAGATGCCAGCATTTATACTCCCCAAGCCAAAGAAGCCCTGTCACTTACCTTTGACTTAGTGCACTTCTTGTTACCTTAAAGATGTTACTCAGCTTTCTTCATCACTGTTCTAGGCCCTTGACAATCCCTTTCTTGAATCTCTATTTTGGTTTTTATGGTAGTAAAATATAGCTTAAGATGTACCAATTCACTATCTGTAGTGCGCCCTTTGGTTGCATAAGTAAGTGCATACTGAACAACGGGCACCACCATCCTTCTAGAATTCCACCATCTTCCCCAGAGAAAACTGTACACTAAACACTAGTCCCCTGCTTCCTGCTCTCCCCAAGCCTGGAAATGACTTTCTGTCTCTGTGGGTTGGATCGCCTTGTAGGAGTGGAATAAAAACTATGTGTCTTTTCGTGGACACAATGATACATAAGATGTGTTAGACTTCTCGTGCTCTCCCCCTTACCCCCTCTCTCATTCATTCTCTCTCTCTCTGTCCCTCCCTCTGTTCCTCCTTCAGACAAGGGCCAAGGAACATAGATAGATAGATAGATAGATAGATAGATAGATAGATAGATAGATAGATGATTGATAGGTAGGTAGATAGTAGATAGATAGATAATAGATAGATATATTGATGATGGATAGATACATACAGTCAGTTGGTCATGGTAGATAGATGATAGTTAGGTAGATAGTTAGGTAGAGCAGAAGTGGAAGTCCTGGGTTGGGTGGCAATTCTGCATGTCATTTTGGAGAAACTACTGTACCGTTCTCCTCAGACACAGACCATTTAATGTTCTCCTCAGCAAAGCACAAGAGTTCCAAATTCTTTGTTTCCTCACTAACACTTGTTGTTTTTGAACAACAATAACAACAACAAAGCTGGATTTTGTTTTCTGTTGTTGTTGTTGGTTTTTTTTTCTTAATAGCCATTCCATCGAGTGACTCAGATGGATTTTAGACTGTTATAAGTTGAACTATTTTACTATCCAAAAGATATGTTGAGGTCCTAACTCCCTGGTTCCTTAATATAGACCCTTAATTAAATATAGGGCTGTTGCAGATGTAACTAGTTAAGTTTCGGCCATGCTGGAGTAGAGAGGACCCCCTCATCCCATATGACTGGCACCCTTACAGGAAGATGACATCTGACAGCAGAGACACACAGGAAGAACACCATGAGACAGTGAAGGCAGAAAGAGGAGCTGAGTGGCCGCAAGCCAGGAAACACTGAGCACTGCCAGCAAAGCAGCAGAGGCTGGGAAATGGCAAGAAGGAGCCGCAGTGGGTTTGAGAGAGAACGTGGCACCCCTAATTTTTTACATCTCAAGCCCCAGAGCTGTGAAGCAATGCATTTCTGTTGCTTTATGCATTTGTGCAGTGTGCAGTGTATGTGTGCACACACAGGTGTGTGCAGTTGTGCATGCCCGTGTGCACACTAGAGGTCAGAGAAGACTGCCCAGTGTCCTGCTCTACCACTCATCTTGCTCCTATGAGACACCGTCTCTCACTGAACCTGAGGTTCCTCATTTTGGCGAGACTTGCTGGCCAGCAAGCTCATAGGATCTGCCTGTCTCTTCCCTGTCATGTATGCCCCATCACCTGGCTTTTCTTCTTCTTCTTCTTCTTCTTCTTCTTCTTCTTCTTCTTCTTCTTCTTCTTCTTCTTCTTCTTCTTCTTCTTCTT
>OU015747.1:6663242-6675570 GCA_907169655.1 Acomys percivali | reverse complement strand
TTCTTCTTCTTCTTCTTCTTCTTCTTCTTCTTCTTCTTCTTCTTCTTGTTTTTCGACACAGGGTTTCTCTGTGTAGCCTTGGCGGTCCTGGACTCACTTTGTAGACCAGGCCGGCCTCGAACTCACAGAGATCCGCCTGCCTCTGCCTCCCGGGTGCTAGGATTAAAGGCATGCGCCACCACCGCCCAGCCATTGCCTGACTCTGAAGTGGGGGCTGGGGATTCAAACTCAGGTCCATATCCTTGTACAGCAGATGCTCTTACCCACAGAGCCATCTTCCCAACCCTCTGCTGCCTTTAAACCACCCAGTTTGGAGTCTTCCCTTACAGCAGCCCTAGGAAATGATTTCTTCCATCTGACCATCGAGGCTCACTCACTGTAGGCCTCTTCTCCTGAGGTTCTCAGGAAGCCTCTCATCTCACCTCTGCCCTCACATTCTGCCTCCTTCCCTCCCCCCCCCCCCCCCCCCCCCCAACCCCACCCCCCGGCTTGTGCTTAGCACCTCCATCCAACAAGGATATAGCCACACCCTGCCCTGTGCTGTCCTAGAGCTGGTGAGGTTAGAGTCTTTGTTTTCTTTTCTATTGATAGGTTTGGGTGTTTTCCTTTGGTGTGGCCACTACCGTGTCAGAACAAATTTAAGTTGGGGGGAGGGAGGGGAGGGGGTTGCGTATTTCTACCAGTTATGTCTACCCTTGCTTCCAAGCTCCAAAGGAGACCTCCCTCCAGTCTCAGCCTTGCTTCAGAACTTTCTCACAGAAAATGGCACTTTTAATTTCACAGCCTGATTTCATCAGGTGAAAACTGCAGCATGTTAGAGCTACAGAAACAGGTTCCATTATAACCCACATCTTCACCTCCAACATGGTGTGCTACGATTTCACGCATGCTTCGATCAGTATTTCTGTGACCTGGGGTGTGAACGAGTCACAGAAATGATGTTATTAATTTCTCATTCCCCCTTTTAGCTCGCTGGCTGGCTGTTCACTTGGGGGCCAGGTAGGCCCTTTGCTTGCTGATTCGAACTGAAAGCCCCAAGCCATCCTAGCTGATTATCTGTTAGATGCAGCAGTGGAAACACTAAAGCCAGGTAGGGCGAGCAGGACCAGCTGTACGGGGACAGCCTGGGTAGCGAGCCAAGGCTGGGATGTCTGAGAGCATCCCCTGTGGACATGGACCACGCGGGGAAGCTGTCTGTGCTGATTCTCAGAGCCAACTCTCCACGCATCTTCAGTGAGCCTCTAGCTGCCTCCTGTGCCCACCACAATCTGAAAGCCCATGTGTGCAGGGTTCTCTATTATATTAACCCCTACCACGTGTGCAGGTGTGAAGGTTTTCTGTTGTATCCATCAAGACATAGTGCTCATATTGAGCTTGATTCTGTTGCCGTCTGGAGACAAAGATTAATTTACGGCCGCCGTGATGCCAGCCCAATAAGGAAGACAGACAGCATTTATGTTTCGCAGAAGGGCTGGCTGAAACCCTGCATACACCTGAGTAAACAGAAACTCCCAGCGTCTGACAGATTTGCTTAGGGTCACACATCTGGGGCAAGAAGTCAGGGCCCTGACCCCTGTGCTGAACCCTACTCTCTACAGTGGGACCTGTTGTGGAACCTGTTGAACACAGAGTACAGTAAGACCGAGGGCAGTCCTCCAGAGATGCTCCTCTTCAGAGATTCTGTTCCCGGCTCTTAGGGACAGATACTCTTCCCTCATGTCTCAGCTGGGACATATTCCTTATTTCCAGGACTTGAGCCCAAGTCCTAAGAGATCACCCACCAGGCAAGCACAGCTCGCTCCCAGACCGGCGTGTCTGCCCAGCTGTCTTTGAGGCTAGCCTGACCTTCGGAAGAGTGCTGGATCCTTTGAAGCCAAACTGACGATTAAAACTGACTTCCTGAACTGAGAAATAATTATTTTCATATGTGAACATGGGGGGAAAATGTTAGGTAGAGACGACAATGAACAAATGCAGGCCGAAAACAGTATCTGTTCTGTGCCAAAAGAATTCTTCCAGGATCCTCTCATATTTTCCAAGCGTTTCTGCAGCAAAAGTGCTCAAGGCAAGTTGACTAGAACAGAAGAAATAACACTTAAAGTTTGCTAAAATACAACTTGGATCCCAATTTTATTCATATGCGACATGTCCAAGGATACCATGCTTCCGTTTTGGGTCTCCTGGATCTGCACCATGCTCTTGCATGTTAAAACTGTGTGTGCGAAGTGTGTATAAGATGTCGGGGTCATCCCAGCACTCGGGAGGCAGAGGCAGGAGGATCGCTGTGAGTTCAAGGCCAGCCTGGTCTACAAAGAGAGTCCAAGACAGCCAGGGCTACGAAAGAAACCTTGTCTTGAAAACACACACACAAATACACACACAAACATGCACACACACACAAACACACACACCCAATCGCCGTCTAGTGCTTCACTTTAGCTGTCATCCCTCTCGCTTTCCTGTAGCCAGTCCCTCCTCTCCTGCTGCCATCAGCCACTTAGATCCTCTTCTCCCAGCTCCATCACTCTAGACTCTGACCTCTGTCTTCACAATTCTGTTTTGACCTCTCCTCAAACCTACATTTATCATGAAGAAGACTCCACACACCTGCTGTCTTTGTAACTGCCCCTTCACAAGCCTCCTGCAGAAGACCTCTCTGCTACTCTCCATGGTGTGTGTGTGTGTGTGTGTGTGTGTGTGTGTAAAATCCCTATACATTTAGAGTCTTTTTGTTTGTTTGTTTGTTTCAAGACAGGGTTTCTCTGGGTAGCCTTGGCTGTCCTGGACTCACTTTGTAGACCAGGCTAGCCTCAAACTCACAGTGATCCGCCAGCCTCTGCCTCCGGAGCACTGGGATTAAAGGCGTGCGCCACCGTGCCTGGTCCACATTTAGAGTCTTAAGAGCATTCCTTTGCCTTGTGGCTTAAGTTCTCAGAAGGCAGAGAGAACGCCCGTGCTTGAGTTTATTTGTAGAGCAGTGTTCGGTCGGCTCTCTAGAGCAGCAGTTCTCAACCTGTGGGTTACGGTCCCCTTGGGGGTCAAGTGCCCCTTTCACAGGGGTCACCTATGACCATCAGAAGACACAGGTGTTTACATTACAATCCAGAACAGCCGCAAAAGTACAGTTCTGAAGTAGCAATGAACACACATGTGTGCTTGGGGTCACCACAGCATGGGGAACAGTATTACATGGTCATGGCATTGGGAAGGCTGACAGCCGCTAGATAGTGAGGAGGCACTACACTGCAGTTCAGCCCGCACACTCTTTGTACCCACACCTTTAGAGAAGAGTCTCCCAGACCCACCTGGCCTTAACCCTGTGCCAAGCTCCCTGGTGTGTACAAGCTCTCTGCTCTCTGCTTGTATTTTTCCATTTCTTTCTATGTTGATACCATAGTCCTAGTGGAAACTCAGTCCACATCTGAAACCTTGCTACCAGGAGTCCAGCCCACGCTGACACCCTGAGCAGCGCCAACCAACTAACCTGACCGCCCTTGGCCATGTCCTCCAAGGGTTCGCAGCCTCCTCCTGCCTCTCCAGTCTGCAGACTCTTGTAGGAGTAAGTCAGAGACCAGCAGGTGTGCCTCTCTAATCCTCTTGGGATCTTTCTAGTCCCTGCTTAAAGAACTTCACTAGCCTCAGCTCGATCTTCATAGGAAATGATTTCCATTTGAAAAAGAGATGAATGTTATTTCCCTTGCATAGTGTATTACTTTCTGTGATTCAAAATTCTTTTTTTCTCTCTTTTTTTAAAAAAGATTTATTTTTCCTGCCTTACAAATATGTCTGTTCGATATACTGGGCCAGAAGGCTGAAGATGATGCCCCAACATTATACAGAGTTTTTGGGTGACTGTTCAGGCAGCAAACTGTCTGTCATCTTCTCATTTGGGAAGCTGCTAACCTGCACTTCCTGTTTATTCAGGTAATAAATTTTATTCCTTCTCCAGTCTCTGATGGGGTTGAAAACCAAATAGTTTACTTTTACAATTAAGCTTAGTTGATAGGGGTTAAGATGTTTTTAGGTCTAGATAGATGTTTTAAGTTGATAAAGATGAGATATGATAGATACTGATTTTCATTCAGAATTTTAGACACACCAAGACAGGAAATATGTTCTCTTCAAGGTTGCCAAATTCAAATAGCCAAAACACTATGAATGTAACATTTATATAATTCCTGATTGTTTCATGGTTCTTCTTGCTGTAGGTAGTTTATTATATATGTGTATAATAATAAAAATGTATATGTAAAAAAGAAAAATAATTTTTAAAAAGGTTTATTTAATTATCTATGTATATGAGTGCTCAATCTGCATTTTCACCTATGTGCCAGAAGAGGGCATCAGATCACATTATAGATGGCTGTGAGCCACCATGTGGTTGCTGGGAACTGAACTCAGGACCTCTTGGAAGAGCAGATAGTGCTCTTAACCACTGAGCCATCTCTCCAGTCCCGATTCAAAATTCTTTTCACAGGTAAAGGTCACTTTCTAACCTTACGCATGGCATTAGAGTGTGTTTTGTTGGACTCTCAAAACATTAATGGAGTTTATAGATGGATGAAAAATAAAAACAAAACAAAACAAAACAAAACAAAACCCGCCAAACTGAGAAAATGCTTAAAAGTGAGATGACAAGAATAGCAGTGAAAAGAGGCACCACCACCACCAGAGTTCCCCGAACAATGAGCCAAGCCCACCTGACCCTGCTTGGGTAAGGGAAAGATTGCCCTGCAACACCTGAGCAGGGCCACAGGACATGCACAGGCTTGCTGATTCCTGTGAGTTACACACAAAACATCAAATCTGTTGTGAACAAAGATAAAATCTGGTGTGTGTGTCCTGGAGACGCTGGCTGCCCCTTAGAGCAATGACTGATCTGTGGCCATTCTCCAACCCCGGTGTAGCAGATACCAGCTCAGGTACCAATCTTGCTGCCTCAGTTTACCCCACACCCCACCCTGCCCTCCATCCGATGTGTGACCTCGTGTGAGTCCAGAGGCACTTGGCTGTGGGGGAGTGTTTTGCTCATCTGTCAACTACAGAGTGGCGCCATGCTCTTAAGGTAGGTCTGAGGGTGGAGTGAATGTGAGGAGACTGCAGAGCAGCCATGTCTCCTGTGTTTGTTAAGACCAGTGTGAGCACTTATTAAGTGAGCTGTCTAAGTCATGAGAAGAACAGTGGTTATTCTGCCCTCTAGTTCAGGACAGGGGAAATAGAAACCAACCTTCAAGCAAAGCCTAGATGTCTCTCTTCGCCATCTTTCTTCTTCCTGGGCAGCCAGGCCTTGCCATGAAGGCTGAGTGGCGCAGTGCTAATAGATACAGGACAGATATCTCTATTGCATGGATGTACCTGCTATTCAGGACTTGATGGGACGTTTTCCAGTCTTATCACAAACCACAGGTCTTCCTTTCTAAGAGGAACTTTTGACAGAAACAGGACTGTTCTCTACAGAAGAAAGCACACACACACACACACACACACACACACACACACACAGGGGGTGAGGGACAGTTGGAATAAATGCTAAAGCAAAGAACCCTTCCTGCAGTCAGACACCAGCAGGTGCGTTACTTGTTGAAGTAATGGCCAAGAGGAATCAGAAACAGGAAGTAGAAGATGAACGAAAACAAACCATCGGGGCTGCCAAGGGGGCAAAGAACATTCATCTGATGGCTAAGAACCTCAATGGCCGCTGCTCAGACTCAGCAAGCAAGCCACGAAGCAGAAGCCTGCAAAGGCTGTGAAGGTTTCTGCTCCTCAAGTTGGTGGGAAAATGCTAATCTAGTGGATCAGATTCTTAAAGAAAGATCCATCCAAAACTCTAAAATAGCTGGGCAGTGGTGGCACACGCCTTTAATCCCAGCAATTGGGAGGCAGAGGCAGGCGGACCGCTGTGAGTTCGAGGCCAGCCTGGTCTACAGAGTGAGTCCAGGACAGTCAAGGCTACACAGAGAAACCCTGTCTCCAAAAACAAAACAAAACAAACAAACCCAAAAACAAAAAACCCTCTAAAATAATAACAAATAAAAGATTGTTTGCTCATCTGCACATGGATTTGATGCTCACAGAGATAATGCAGGGATGCCATCCCTGTGAAAAACATCAGCCACTTTAAGAAAACCAAGAATGGCATCCCAGACTGGGGCAGAAAAGGGAAATGTGTGAAATACACAGACCAGAGCTGCTGATGACCCCTGGAGCTGAGAGACGGCTGGAGGACCACCCGGGATCAGCTCAGAAGAAGAGGGTCGGATAAACTAATCCCAGTCCCGTGGGAATATCAGCATGCAAGATGGATTTGGAGGCAGAAGAGTTAAAAGCCATACAGGCAAAAACGGCTTAAAAAAAAATGGCTAGATAGGTCCTGCACAAATGAATGATTATATGTGTGCAAAAGTCCATTGAAAGGGTTAAAATTAAAAGCAAAGGCCTCCAAGTGTGGTTTCAGTTAATCAACTAGGAGCTAAGTAATGAATCTCATATTCTCTCTCTCTCTCTCTCTCTCTCTCTCTCTCTCTCTCTCTCTCTCTTTCTCTCCCCCCCATATGTAACCCAGGCTGGCCTTGAACTCATGGTCTTCCTCCCAAGTGCTGGTAACATGCTTAGCTGCATAGTCTCCTCTAAATAAAAATAGATTATTTGGAGAGATAGCTGAGCAGTTAAGAGCACTGGCTGCTCTTCCAGAGGACCTGGTTCAGTTCCCAGCACCAACAGATGCTAACAACAATCTAACTGCAGTTCTAGGGCATCCAATGCCTTTGGCGTGCTTGGGCTCAGTGTGTACATACACAGACATACATGCAGGCCAAACATCAACACACATAAAATGGAGATTAGTAAATCTCTGAAAAAATAAAAATAGAAACTAAAAATGGGAATCTGAGTTAATGAAAAACACATGTACTCTTTCTTAGTGTCCCGAGGACTCTGAATACAGACTTATATAGGTGTATATGTATCCTTGTGCATATCCACATATTGCACACTCATATTCAACATATATACTTCCTGTCTATATACTTAAGAATATTCTCCTCTTCATTTTTAAGTTCTTTTATGTATTTGACAGTGCTGGAGTTTGGACCCAGAGCCTCACACACATAGGCAAGCATTCCTATCACTGAGCCACTCCCCCACCACCACGCCCACCCTTAAGTTCTTAACAAGTGAGACGCAGAATGTCAACTGTACCAACTAACTAGACACATTAAACTAGCCGGTAAGCCACACCCTGGACAACAGAGATTATCTACAAGCTTGAGGCTCTACTCTTGTTCCTGAAGATAACTGGCTCAAGACTAACGGGGGTGGGGGTGGGGCCTCTGAGTTGGAGCTGTGAACACCGTGGGTGACGGGGAGGCCCTGTAACGTCAGCTGTAGCTTTGTGGGGAGGCAGTGGAAAAATGCAGCCCTGGCCAGATGGAGGCCCTGCTTTCCCAAACTGCTCTCTGCCATGTCTCATGTGTGCAGCACCCCCGCTGTCATGCAGCAGTGTGGGGTGCAGACAGATGGCCACAGGTGGCCCCTGACCTTTCAAGATCAGCTCTGCTCTAGCAGCAGCCATGGAGAGAGGACTTTGGCTCTCAGGCCCATTTCTAGCTTGCTTTTGATTTCTGTTTTCCCTCTTTTTCCTCTGGGTCTGCACAGATCTCACTGATTGTTCCTTCCAACTTCTTTGTTCATGCCTGTTTTCATCTTCCGGTCTCACCCCATCTTCCTTCCTCAGCACTTGTTCCTTTCCAGTTAGTTCCTCTTTGTCTCAGTCTGTTTTTCTTCTTATTGAAAGGGGGGGGAGGCTTCCCAGGCACTTCTCCTTCTCCCAAATGCAGATTATGTAGTTTCAGAATCACTCAGGTTAGGGAGGGCAGAACAACCCACAGGTTTTTTTCCCCTTTGGTGCTGGGGTGGTGTGTGTGTGTGTGTGTGTGCGCACGATGTGCATGTGTGTATGAGGCTGGAGTTCCAAGGTTGATCTCAGGAATTTCCTCAAACACCCCCCCCCCCCCAACACACACACACCTGATGGAAGCATGGTTTTCATGGGACCCAGAGTTTACCCTTATGGCTAGTCTCACCCGCTAGCTTGCTTCAGGAATCTCCTGCCTCCATATTCCAAAGCTGGAATTACAATGGAACCACTAACTCTACACATCATTTATGGGGATCTGAACTCTGGTTGTTTTGCTTGAGTGGCAAACACTTTAGCTAATGACCCAACTCCACCCCACCTCCACCCCACCCCACCCGCAACCCCTTCTTGAGGCAGTCTCTCATTGCCCTGGAGCTCAACAATTAGACTAGGCTGTCTGGATGCTGAGCCCGCAGGGGTCGGTCCCCTTCTGCCTCCCCAGCATCGTGATTGCTAGCGTAGCCACCATACTTGGCTTTTTTTTTTACCTGGGGTCTGAGGTATTCATACTTGCAAAGCAAGCAGTTTACCAACTGAACCATCTCCCCAGTCCTCAGGGTTGGTAGTGCTTTTGAGCAAAGCTTTATTTAGTTCAAGATTCTGGGAGCCAAGAGCGGCACAGCACGAGCCTTCTTCTTAATGAGGACTGTCCAGTGCCAGGAGCTGCACGGCAAAAGGAGAGCATGAAGGGCAGAGACTAACTGGCCTTGCTGATATACTGAGTTAGAGCTAAGTCATCAACCCATCCATCGCTGCAAGAATGCTTAATCCAATCATCAGGCACCGCCCTCCCCCTCCGTGACCTAGTCACCTCCCACAGCTTTAGTTTGTTCCTTCAGCTAGATGCCTCGCACCAGGGCTTAGATTTCACACTGAGTATTGGTTAGGACATTGGAAATGTGAAAAGAATCTTCTGAATGTCTCCCCTGTCTTATGCTCCAATAAGCCAGGCACTAAAGCTGCCTGCATTCCTTGGCTACTGACTCCTTTCCGTCCAGTTTTGCTTTCCCACTAGCATCCTGTCATTTTCCTCCATTGAATTGTCCTGTCTGATGCTCCTTTAAAATTTGTGATTCTATTAGAAAAATCCAGGGAAATCTTCCCACATCAAGAGCCTTCCTCCTCATCCTCCTCCTCTTCCTCCTCCTCCTCCCTCTCTTCTTTCTCCTCCTCCCCGCCCCCCTTTTCTTCTTCTTCTCTGTTTTGTTTGAGTCAGGGTTTCTCTCTATAGTCCTGCCCGTGTCCTGGAACTCCATCTGTAGACCAGGCTGGCCTTGAACTCACAGACCCACCACCTCCCAGGTCCTGGAATTAGTCTCATCGAGAGTCTTGATAAAGTCACATCTACAAACATTTTGAGGTAACATATTCACAGGGTCTGGAAATTACACCGCAGCCATCTTTTGTGGTGAGTGTGAAGGCATTCTTCACTCTACTACATGGAATTCTTTCCAGTTTTATTTTTTAAAAACCACAAGGGGGGCTGGAGAGATGGCTCAGAGGTTAAGAGCACTGGCTGCTCTTCCAAAGGTCCTGAGTAATCAGCTGGGACTCCAGCATCTGAGAAATGCTTACAATAGAGGATTATATTGGTCAGATTAAACTGAGGTGGGAAGACCTGCCTACAGTGGGTGGCGCCATTCCCTGGGCTAGGATTTTGGACTGAATAAGGAAGAAAGTGATCTCAGCAAAAGCATTCACTGCCTCTTGACTGTGGATGAGCTATGACCTGATACTTCAAACCCTGCCTCCTTAGCATCCCAGCCACAACGGACTGTACCTTGAATCTGCATCCTAAACAAACCCTTTTTTGGTTAGGTTGCTTTTGTTGGGGTATTTCACAACAGCAACAGAAACTAGAACAGATGGCAAATTCAACTGTTCGTAGTGAGTGGGCAAGTGAATGAAGCTGTGTGGGGACTGCCATGGCCTTGGAAAGAGAACATAGTTTTCTTCTGGTGAACTTCTAACTGCATAAGAGACAGCAAACATCCAACCATTTCTGTAGAACTCTCCCGTTTTTGGAGTGTGGCAAAAAATCCTTTAAAACTGTGAACACATACACTTGCCAGCCAAAGCCAACAATTCTCTCAGCTGAGACTGGTCTACTTTCACAAGTAAATTTTGAATTCTGAAATGATTTAAGGTTTGTGGGGTTTATAGAAAAACTGCAAAGAGTTCTTACGTGTTCCAACCCAGTCTCTCCAGTGTTGGCATGTTACATAATCAAGGTACGTGTGGAAAAGCTTAAGACAGTGTCACTGCCACATACGTCGTTAACGAGATGCTTCATTTGGATTTCATGGATCCCACTCCCCTCCCCAAGTAATGTTCCCTTTCAGTCTAGGATGCTGGCTAGTTTCCACATTGCATTTATTCAACTTTTTAAGTCTATATCAAAGGGGAATTTTATATAGTTTATATAGTCAACAAATACTAGCAACTAAAGAAGACAAATCATATTGTAATGAGGTCATTGAGTCTCAAGGAGGCAACTGTGTTGGGGAGTCCTCCATCAGCTGCATTCATGGTCAGCGTGGCACTGATACCATCTAGACTCTAGAGATCACTATACACTCTTGGCATCTGTCCATTTTCTAGCATAGTGTGATGTGTGAGGCGAGTGTACAGGATACACAAGCTGAACAGCTACTGTTTGGCCATGAACAAGAGTTAAGAACCAAGAAACTGGAAGAGAGACAGAACAGTTAGCTACTTCTTCATCAGAAATCTCTATCTGATCTGTTTCGTTGTCTGCCTAAAATAAACACCTACTTGAAATACCACTGTTGACAATAGTTTGCGAAGTCTACTGTAACAAAGTGCAGGATACAGGGTGACTTAAACAGCAGAAACTGACTGTCTCATTGTTGCAGGGTATTTGATCACAGTGTGAACCCTGGGACTGTGTTGCTTACTGGGGGGAAAACTGTTCTAGTTGTGGTGTGGCTCAGGCCTTAGCACACATCTTTAATGCCTCTGGCTGGAATACAAACATACCCATAGAACATGCTTTTAATCCAGGAGACAGAGGCAAGTAGATCTGAGTTTGAGGCCAGCGTGGTATAGAACAAGTTTCATGTAAAAAAAAAGCTTAGGTCCAGATGTGGTGGTTCAGGCCTTTTATCCCAAACAATGAAGGTAAAGTTAGTTTGTAAAAGCAAGCACCAATATTTGAAAGTGATGTCTAATTGAGTACCAGAAAAAGTGAAGAATCAGAGAAAGATTTGACAGAATAGGATCCCCCAACTTTCATGAGAACAGGGAGGAAAGGGAAGCCACTTAAGGGGCAATGCAGAGAATGAGAGAGGTGGTAGTTTGACTGGGAGAGTCTTTGAGAAGTTGAATGAGAGAACAATCTAGAAGCAAGCCAGAGAATGAGAAGGAGACGGAAGATTAGAGCAGATTGCTGGAGTTAGTTTGAGGCCAAGCAGAGCACTTCAGAGGCCCAGAGAGAAGCCAGATTGAATAAGTCAGCCAAAGGAGTTTGAGGCAAAACAGCTGAATCGAACCAGCCAGCTTTGAGCTCAGAAAGAACAAGAAAGGGTGAACTTGTTAAGCTTTTAAGTCTCAGAGGCTGAAAACATTCTAGGCCTAGGTTAGATTGTATGGAGGCTAGAAGCTTCCAGGACTAGGCCTAGGTTAGCAGATGGATGCCGTAAGCATCGGAAATAAAATTTGAAACAGGTGAATAAAAGTTCCTTTTACATTTTATAGTCCCATAGCTGGGAGTCCGAGATCAACATGACATCACTTTAGGCTGGTTTCTTCTGATGCCTGTCTCTGCCAGATAGAGATAGATAGATAGATAGATAGATAGATAGATAGATAGATAGATAGAGATATAGGTATAGATATATGCCTTACAATGTCCTTTGACTGTACAGATCTGTGTCCTATCTGCTCTCTCTCATTAAGGACACTAACTAGATGAGTCCTACCTATATGAACTCTTAAGATTAGCTGCCTTTTCAGAAAAAGTTAGCTACTACTTACTTATTATTTTCTTCTTTTGGACTGGGGAGAGTGTGCGTGCCATAGTGCAGTGTGGAGGTAAAAGGACAATTTCAGGACTCTGTCCCCTTTTCCACAGTGTGAGTCCTAGAGGGCCATCTCACATCCTCAGGCTTGGCGGCAAGCATCTTTACCTCTGAGCCATCTTGATGATCCATCGTCATCTCGGTCACCACTTTAAAGAGCCTGTCTTCAAATAAAGTTATGTTCCTGCTCTAGAAATTCAATGCACACTGGGGGGTGGTGGCACACATCTGCAATCCTAGCAGTTGGGGGGCAGAGGTAGGTAGATCTCTTCAGCTCAAGGCCAGCCAGGGATACACAGAACCTTGCATTAAAAAGCCAGAAAGAGGAGAGAGAGAGAGAGAGAGAGAGAGAGAGAGAGAGAGAGAGAGAGAG
>OU015747.1:6631395-6655933 GCA_907169655.1 Acomys percivali | reverse complement strand
CACACACACACACACACACACACACACACACACACACACACACACACTCACGAGTACACACACACATTTAGAATGGTTATAAATGATGTAAAAGCAGAGGTTTTTGGTTCCTTGTTTTAAACTTTCTGATCCTTAGACATGGAACGCCTGCATGTCCTCTAAACTGGGTCATGATGGCCTAAGATCAGGCTGCCAGGAACAGAGATCTGCCAATATGGGATGTGGATTTGCACAGTGGGCCTCTGAAAATCCCAGAGAGATCCACAGAGAGTGGTACCTCCCTGCACACACCCCACTTCCTACCGATAAGCTATTGTGTTTGTGCCTAGAGGTCCCCCTTTCTCTGAGCAGCCCAGGCTGGACCCAATATTGATGCCTCAGTCAAAGCAACCAGAGGTAGACAAGACACGAGACAGACATGTGGCCGCTGAAGTTCTCCAACCTCAGAATCCATTTTAGTAGAGAAACCACGGTTTCTCTCAGGGTCATAGTGGAACAAAAGCAAAGATTTAAAGAAGTCATCTGTGATTTTCTTTTGAAGTCTACCTCATAATACCTCCCCCGCTCCCCAAGTATTTTTCTGAGTGAGTTGTATGGGTGTTTAATGAGAGGCAATGTTTAATGTGCAGTTTGTAGACTAAGAATATAAAGCAATCTCTAAAAAAAAAAAAAAAAAAAAAATTCAACATGATTTTGGCTAGCCTTCATAACCAATGAATAAAGACATGTTTGTAGAATTTGAATAAATTTCGTGCATTTAGCTTTTGATCAGCTTAGCTAGTCCCTCAGCTTACTCCTGAGTATTGCCAAAGTGACAGAAAGTTTAAAGAATCCATCAGACAGAAAAGGCTGCTTATGTGTAAATACCAGTAGTGATGGGTCTGGTGGTGTAGCGGGTCCTTGGCCCCTGGAGAGTCAGAGGTACTGTAGGCCAAACTGTGGCCCTGCAAAGTGTGTGAGTTGAAACTTGAACAACCTGTGTTTGGAACTAGAACATCTCAGGAGAGGGTAAGCTTAAAAGGAGGCCATTAGAGTGGGTCCCAATCCAATAGGGCATGTGTGTGTGTGTGTGTGTGTGTAATGACATCCCAGAGATAGAACATATGGAGGAAAGACCATGTGAGAACCCTTAAAAGCCAAGAGAAAGGCCCGAAGCAATGCAGGTCTCACACGTGCAGCCTTCAGAACTATGCTGTTGTGCAGGCTAGCCCTTCTATGGTTTTTGTTATGGCAGCCTGGCAGACAACGTTACAGGCAGTGGATAGAAGGACCCAGTCTCCAAGGCGTTGATTGTGTCCGTGATCCAACTGGAATGTGCTGGTGTCTTTCCGAAGCACGCTGAGCACAATGAAGGGAGAAGGGCATGTGGGCGTCTGTGGTGGGAGACATCCCCTGGAGAAGCCGCAGAAGCAGGTGAAGTAATGGACCTGCCTCCTTCTGCAAGTGAATTAAATGTCACTTAGCAGATGAAGCATCAGGTCCCACTTCTCAATGAATGTCTGGTGATTCTGTCCCCAGAGTGGACACCCAGAAGTCTTCCAAGAGGGAAGAGTCTGGGTAAAAGTCAGACTCCAGATGGCCAATGCAGAGGGCCACTCAATGTCAATAAGCATGGGTGACACGTCAAGGGCGGCTAGGGTGACAAAGCCAAGCAGCTCAGCCCTTGAGCTCTGAGGTACAATCAGGCCCCCGCTGTGTATCCTCTGGAAGACCTTGAACCAATCATCTTACCTCCTGGCCCTTCTCTTCCCTACCCATGAAACGCTAATGACTTCAAACCATATTTGGGGAATTAGATGATCGCCTTTGAGATAATTATCGTAAGATTTATATGCCATAATTATCATAGCCAGGGTTCTGGGGGATGAGGTTAAATAATTGGCACACATGACTGGGAGGTCTGGTGAACCCAAAACCCTGCAGCGGAAATCAGCAGGCAAAAGGCTCAAGAGCGACTTTAAAGGTCACAGAGGCAAGAGCAGGCGATATTCTCCATGGCGTCTCAAGGGGGCTGGGTGCCCTCTTGCCTCAGGAGGGTCAGCCTTCTGCCCAGAGTCCTGATTTAAATGTAAATCTTACTGGAAACCACCTCAGAGAAGCATGATAAATAACGTTTGAGCAGCTACCCGGGACCGCTGGCCCAGCCAAGTGACTACCACACAGGGCTGGGCTCACAGTAAGTGCTCAGAACGTGCTGCGTTGAGTTATTCTCATATAAATGAAAAGGGAACATCTTCCCTCCCGTAGACTCGGTGTGGTTAGACATAATTGGCATATTCAGGGTTAAAGAGAGGGAAATGGGTATGGTCTAAAGAAAAAACAGACAGAGCTGACCACACTGTTATTAAACCAAACCTTTATTTGAAAGCCCTTCCTTCAGAAAGTGAAAAGGGAACAAGGTCCTGTATACACAATCGTTGTTCTATACCCTGTCTGGGAAAGAGATTATCAATGTCATAATTACCAGATAGGTTTGAGAAAGAACGCAACTGACTTTTCTAGACGAGCGGGTCCTTTCTTTCTGAGACAATGTGGTCGGACCTTCCCCTCAACTGCTGCCCCGTGGGATGCTGTGAGCCAAATCTCTCATTCATGGTCCTCAACTACTCCTGTCACAATGAAGGGTTTTGGCGATTTTGGGGTCGGAGCAGAAGTGAGATGCTGAAGGAGCCACAGCCCCCAAAGGACAAGGACCAGAAGGACAAGGACGAGGTAGTTTAAGCTCACTTGTGATTGTTTTTGTTTGCTTGTTTGGCTTGGTTTGGTTTTGGGTTTCGTTTTGGTTTTCTTGGTGGTACTTCTGAGGTGTAATATTAGAAACTCATACATGTGTGCAACATATGAAGGTAGAATCAAAGTAATCTCTATTTCTGTGTCTGCAAGTTTTATTTCAGTGTTGAGAACTTTCATGGTTATTCTGAAATCTATAATTAAATGTTGCAGATCGTCGATAGGCTGCAGCACTATGGACATTAGTTCAGCCAGCTGATTATATTTTTTTGTTTGTTTTATTTTTTCCAAAGCAGGGTTTCTCTGTGTAGCCTTGGCGGTCCTGGACTCACTTTGTAGACTTGGTTGGCCTTGTTGAACTCACAGCGATCCTCCTGCCTCTGCCTCCCAGGGTGCTGGGATTACAGGTGAGCACCACCACGTCCAGCTCCGGATTGTATTTTTCCACTGTGGTGGTTTGAATGTGAAACGTTCCCCATAGTCTTGGGCATTTGAATACCTGGTCCCCAGTGGGTGGCGTGCTTGGGGGAAGCTCGTCAGGAAGTATGTCACTGAGGGTGGCTGTCTTAGGGTTTCTATTGCTAGGATGAAACACTGTGACCAAAGCAACTTGGGGAGGAAAGGGTTCATTTGGGTTACACTTCCACATCACTGTTCATCATTGAAGGAAATCAGGTCAGGAACTAAAACAGGGCAGGAATCTGAAGGCAGGAGCTGATACAGAAGCCATGGAGAGACGCTGCTTACTGACTTGCTTCCATGGCTGGCTTGCTCAGCCTGCTTTCTGATAGAACCCAGGACCACCAGCCCAGGGGTGGTGTCACACACAAGGGACTGGGCCCTCCCCCATCAATCACTAATTGAGAGAACATCCTATAGGCTTGCCTACAGTGAGATTTTATGGAGGCATTTTCTTTACTGATGTTTCCTCCCTTCAAGCGACTTTAGCTAGTGTTGTACCGTGGGCTTTAAGGGCCACACCCTGCTTCCAGCTCACTCCTGCTTCATGGCCTGTATTTGAAGATGCAGGTTCTTAGCTTCCTGTTCCTGCTGCTATGTGTGCTGCCACGCCCACTGGCTGCCATGCCTCCCCACAGTGATGGACTCTTAGCCTCTGAAACTGTGAGCCCAAACAAACTCTTTCTTCCTTACGTTGCCTTGGAGGAGGACTTTTATCTCAGCAGCCCAAAGGTAACTAATACAGGTGCCCGTTACCCATTCCCCCCCTCCCCCCGCGCCCCTTCCCTCTTGCCCCACTTTTGCTCCGGTTCTGTCATTCTATAGTTACCTCTATAAGATCGGCCGTTCTCCCTGGCACAAACGAGTACCAAGTTTACGTCACTGAGCATCAAACAGTACACACGACAGGTTCAGCCCATCACATCTGACGCTCCTAGGTCCCTGTTGAAAAAAGGGCTGGTTGTAGTAGCTGCTTGCTGGGATAAAGGCTGCCTGGGTTATGAAACAAATTCAGCTGCACTTTTAGGGAACATAAATGAGCAGAAAACACTTGTTCATGTTGAGGCCAGGGGTGTTCCTGTGAGCCCCGAACTGTTACGTCTGTTTTCACTTAAAGAGAAGAAAAAGAAACAGGATGCAAGAAGAAATCAAGTGCAAAAGAGAACAAGTCATATCGTTCCCAGCAGTGGGTCCAAAATGTAGGATCTCAAGCCTCCTGAGCTGTATTGCATTTAAGGAGGTATAACTGTGGTCGCACTCACCTGTCAGCTCAGCACCCGGGAGGCCGAGGCAGGAGAACTGAAAGTTAGAGGCCAGCCTGGGCTACAGATACAGCTTCTGTCTCATAAAGACAAAACCAGAAAAAGAAGGAGGAAGGGAAGGAGAAGGAGGAAGCGGGGTAGGGGTGGGGGACAGAGGTATAACTGACGTGTAATACACTGCGCATGTTTAAAGAGCAGAGTTCCACGGGTTTTGACGTGTACACACCCATGGAACATTGCCGACCAACAGTCAAGACACAGAGCACAATCATTCCCAGGAGTTCCCTTTTACTGAATCATCATCAGTTTCTCCCACTCCTCTCGGACAACCCCTGGCAGACAATCCACTGACTCGCTTTCATAATGTGTTTTTATGTAGGTCTGTGGTGACCCTCTGAGTTAACGGGGTGTCCAGAGTGAGATCTCTAGGCATCGCTCCCTCTAACCTGTTAGCCACTGCCTTCCCCTGCTTTTGTCCATGTTCCCATGGATGCACCCATCAGGGCCACCGGTTCATAGCTGGAGTTTTCTGGAACATTCTCTGGGTAGCCGTCTTCTCTCTCTGGTCCATGAACTTCACTATCTTGGCTTCCTAGACTCTTAGTAGTGACTGTCTTACACTCCTTAGTAGTGACTTTTCCATTGTTGTGATAAATTACAATGGCCAGAGGCAACTTTAGGCAGAAACATTATTTGGTTCACAGCTCTAGAGGGCTACATGTCCATAATGGTTGTGAAGGCATGGGGGCAGGGCCCTGGAGCAGAGAAGCGACATCTCACATATACACCAGAAGCGGACAGGAAGGGGGAGGGGAGGGAATGAGAGGGAGAGGGGAGAGAGCAGGAAGTAGGTCCTCTCAAAGCCCACCCCAGCGGCATGCTTCCTCTAGCAAGATGGCGTCTCCCAATAGTTCTGTAAGCTCCCTAAGCAATGTCACCAACAGAGACTACGTGTTTAAATCCATGAGCCTATGGAGAACAGTTCTCATTCAAACCTCCACAGACACTCGGATCTGATGGTGTGGCTCACAAAAACTACCATTGCACCCTTCCTGGTCCCCATTTCGACACCATGACCTGGAAACTCTTTTTAATCGTCTCCCACTCATCAGGGATCTTTAGTCTTCTGACCCGGCAACTGCTTAGCATGCACCAGTCCTGAGAGGGAGCAGGACTATCCTGTGTTGCCTGATGTTGAATATCCTAAACACTTGATTCATGCGCCAATTCTCTTAATCCCCGTTAGTCCATCTTGACTACACATAGAGATGCCCTTTATCCTTTCTTTCTCTGGAGCAGGAGGGATGCTGAGAATCAGACTAGGGCCTCTCACATGCTGTCGGCACTGTACCACCAGCTGCACCTTCAGCTCCACTTCTGTTCTTTTGATAGGTTTTGTTTTGTTGGATTTTGTTGTTGTTGTTGTTGTTGTTTGGTTGGTTTGGTTTGGTCTGGTTTGGTTCTTTTGAGACAGGGTTTCTCTGTGTAACAACTCTGGCTGTCTTGGAACTCGCTTTGCAGACCAGGCTAGCCTCAAACTCACAGAGATCTATCTGCCTGCCTCTGCCTTCCAAGAGCTGGGCTTAAGGGCATGTGACACTACCACCCAGCTCTTCTTGTTTTTATTTTAATTTTTAATTTTTATTTTGGGTTTTTCAAGACAGGTTTTCTCTGTGTAACAGCTCTAGCTGTCCTGGAACTCGCTCTGTAGACCAGGCTGACCTTGAACTCACAGAGATCCACCTGCCTCTGCCTCTCAAGTACTGGGATTAAAGACCACTACTGCCTGGCTTCTTTTCATTTTTAAATAACCCCTCCCTCCCCAGGAGTACATTTTCACGTGCCCCCTCTTTACTTGGTGGTCCTGGGAACTGTACCAAAGGCCCAATGCATGGCAAAGACTATCACTGAGCTATAACCCCAACACCCCCTACTATTCCTGTTTAACATTTTTTGAAAAGCCTTAATTTTTCCTTTGTCCTAACATCTGTAAGGATGCTGTCACAGATTGGAGAGATTCTGACTCTAGCTTACTGCAGAAGAAGAAAACAGACATAATGTTAACTGGCTTGACTGTCCAACACTACAACACCCCTAATTACCATACACCTCTGTGGAACCCATACCCCTGATTGGGCAAAGATAGCTAAACATATTCAGCTGAATTAGCCCAACCCACCCACTGCCCTCCCCCTGAGTCACACCATGAACACAGAGGACTCTGGGAAGTGGTCCATCTGTTCTGTGTGCTATTTGTCAGAGTTTAAGCTTTAGAGAGAAGGAACTATTGTATATCAAAATCACACAAATGTCTATAAAAATCCTAACCTTTGGCATGTTCCAGAGTTTTGTAAGCCAGCTAACACCTGTGGCAGCATCCTCCAGTGACTGAGTCAAGCCAAGAACCAGCCCACACAGGTGCCTAGCAGGCAAGGCCAAGCGACCCTCCCCCTCCCCTCCCCCCCCCCCTTCCCCCCCCCCCCCCCACCTGCACCCGCTGTGCTCAGCTCCCGAGCTCCTCAGCTCTGGAGACCCAGGGATTTGCCTAAGGGCTGATGGTGACAGCTAGGCAAGGGTTGCAAGATGAGGAAGGGATCTGCTGAATTCTTCGGTGGAGCTGTTTGACACTGTGTGGGATGTCTGAGGAAGACAGCAACAGACTTTTTTTCTTTCTGACACATTTTGACGTTGTCTCTCCTATGTTTATGTTAGAGGAAGAAAGTGGCAGACAGACGAGAGAACAACAGCTAATACTGTAGGCACAAGCCCCCGGCAAGGAGGAACAGTACTCTCTAACAACCACACTCCCTTCTAAAGAGTCACAGCCTTCCAGAAGAATTCTAAATGCCTTCAAATCAGTTGCCCAGGAAAGGGCCAGTGGGCTCCCCTTTGCCGACCATTGATTGTGTTACTGCAACTACCTATACCAGAATGTGCAAGTATAAATGGCCGGGAGTATGTGGAACTAAAAAAAAATTTTAAGCAGTGGGTGGTGGTGTGGGGGTGGGGAGAATGCCTCAGAAAGACACACCCACATTGTAGCTTAGTTGATAAATCACTTACCTAGGCTGCAGGAAGCTCTAGTTCAATCCCTAATGCCACATGAGCCAGGCATGGTGACGCGTCATCTTAGCACTTGGGAAGCAGAAGCAGGAAGACCAGTGTTGAGGTCATCCTCAGCTGCATAAAGAGTGTGAGGCTAGCCTGGGTTACATAAAACAGTGTCTGTGTGTTTATGTGTGTGTTCACTCGTGCACTCTGGAGTGCGGGTGCATGTGTGCATGTGTGTTGTTTGCTGGAAAGAAGGACCTTGGCTTTGTAGAGAGCCATGAGAGATGTAAAGTGTCTGAAGGTGACTGCCCAAGTGCTAGGGGGGTTTCATTAAGTGTTCTAAAGTTTCTGATTTGTAAAACTCATCTTCAGCCAGGCGGAGGTGCATGCCTTTAATCCCAGCACTCCAGAGGCAGAGGCAGGTGAGTTCAAGGCCAGCCTGGTCTACAAAGCGAGTCCAAGACAGCCAAGGCTACACAGAGAGATACTGTCTCAAAAAACCAAAAACCAAAAGCAAAACAAAAAATCATCTTCAATGAAAACTTCCGAAGAATCTAAACAATATTCAAATCTATGAAACGGAGCAGGAGAAGGGCTCTGCTGTTTTCTGAGGGAGAGAGAGACCCATTGAACCAAAACCTAACAGGACTTTCCTTACTCCAACTTCAGTTACCCGACTCTCAGAACAGGCTATTGAATCTGGAAGTTTCCAAAATGTCAACAAATGAAAAAAAAAAAAAAACACCAAACAAACAAAATGGGAGCAATAAACATTTTGAATCTGGAGTCGGGTGGGTGTGATTACTGCGAAAAATGCTATGTGCCTTCGCTGGTTTCTGGGGTATTCAGACTTTTCACAAGTCGTGGGCGGCAAATCAATGAAAGTACTAACAAGGAAAAGAAGCCCTGAGGGTAACTGCATAAAACACCGCTCAGCTTTTAATAAAATTCAAATAGCAACATTTGCAAAGAAGGATTTATCTCCCCCAATATGGTAACAACAATCAACCCCGATAACCCAAGAGTTTGCCCTACTGAGAGCGTGGCCCTTGTGCCCTTGTGCCATGGTCACTAATTTCATTGAGTTTGCAATGCACGTCACATGGTACAAGTCACCAATATGAAATGAAAGCTGATAGCGAGAGTCCAAGCCCAGGATTACCTGGAGTGGTGGGCCCCGCGACCTAACCTACTATCTGGCTGAATTTACTTAGGCAAACATTCTACTAGGATCACTTTTAGAAAAGAACAGGTTTTCAAATCTGAAACCACACTATTGGATGGGAAAGTTGCCATTTTTCTCAACTGAGAAAGGCTCTATAGAAAAAAAAAAAAAAGCAAAACAAAACAAAACGATGGGAATTTCAAAATCAATGGCAAAGCCCGGCTAGAGAAAGCTGAATTCGCATCTATTCTGTGGGGTTGCTGTTGCTTGTAAGCCCCCACCACCACCCCCAGCAACAACCGCCAAGTACTTCTCAAGAGCCTCCTTCCAGAACCTGCCTTTGAAGTCCCCCTGCACACCTGTGTAGATTATAAAACAAGGAGGCTGCGCCTCCACACCCAAACTCTAAATTCACAATGCACCTCGACAGTTAAGACATGCCCTCCAGCATCTTGTATAAAAGTTAAACCCAAGCCTGATCTAATCTCCTGAAGTGGTTAACCCTTGCCCGGATTTAGCGCACACTCCCAGGGCCAGGGAGAGAAAAGCCTCTCCTTCTAGCTTGTAGCTCTGTCGTCAGAAATTCCCACCATCCGGGCAAACAAGCCTTTGGGATAGGTGCCCTCAGAATAAGGATCTGATGGACCCTTATTTTCATTAGTCCCTTGTTCTGGGACTAAGAGTGGGTTAAAGATGGACTTCCCAGTGGCTCCCCCACCCACCTCTTTAGTTTCTTGATTTTTAATGAGGCTGTGAACGAAGGATCATTCTCCTAGCGTTGCCGGAGTCACAGCTGTGTCCCAAGTCATTTTCAAGCTGAGGGCCTCCCCAGTTTCTGTAGGAAGACGCCAAAGCTTCTTCCTTACCAAAGGCTAAGCCTGGCTTGGGTTGGGGTAAAGAGAGCTGGAGGTTGGGGCACCACCTCAGAGCTGCTGTCCGGCTGGGCACAGACCAGGAAGGGAAGTACTGGGACCGGAGCTTGAATCTGAGCCAAATGCTTGCCTTGGGCAAGAAGCGCCTCACAAACCTCCCGCTGGGGTGGGGCTAGGTCCTGGCTCAGCCAGCCCAGGTCTTGCAGGTGCTGGCAGGGAAGTGGCTGCACCTGGCGCAGGAGGGTGTGTCAGAGGAAACCACAGCAGGCACCTGGTTCTGATCCCATGCCACACCCTGACCCCTCTGTTGAACTCTCTGCTCCTTCCGTGGAGTCCCAGGGTCTCTCTCTTCCCAGTTCACTTCTCAATCTGGCTGTGCCACGGCTCTGGACCTTCTACTGTCACCCCCAGGGTGTAAGACCACTCCAATTCCAGTGCCTGCAAGGTCTGTTGAGGAACCTAGTCATCTCCTACCTCCTGAACAGGCAGAGCTCTTTCCTTTCTGGGCCCCAAATCTGCTAGTTTACAACTTCTAGTTTAAAACACAGGAAATGGCAGTAGGTTCTTCCTTGATAGCAAGAATCCAAGTTTCATCTGAAAAAAACTCCTTGGTTTTTGTTTTTGTTTTTTTCTGAAAGTACCTGCTGTGCAAGCATGAGATGTAAGGAGCTGTGTGTCTGTAACCCTGGCTCACTGGCCAGCCTCGCCAAGATGACAAGCTCCAGGACCAGTCAACGATAAATGCAATCTCAAAATCCAAGATGGAGGGCTGGAGAAATGGCTCAGTCGTCAAGAGCACTACCTGCTCTTCCAAAGGACCAGGGTTCAATTCCCAGCAACCACATGGCAGCTCACAACTGTCTGTAACTCCAAGATCTGACACCCTCACATCAACGCACATAAATTTTAAAAATTAAATAAAAGAGTTTTTTTAAAAACCAAGATGGAGAACAACAGAGGAAACTATGTGCATGCATACATACATACATGCACTCACATACAAGAAAATTAATTATGTAATAAATAAAAGAACGCTTTGCCATGGTGCTTTCCGTCTCTGGTTCTGGTTTTTATGCAAAGTTAAAAAAAAAAAAATCATGATAGTCCCAGAGACTGGCCAAGGTCCTCAGTTAATTTTAATACCTCCAACGATAGAGCCCCTGAAGATGCTGGGAACACCTTTCTGGCAATCTTTCTGTCCTTCTCTGGCCTCCTCCCTTGAGGTTGGATTGAGCTGTATGTGGACCTATCAGCCCACAAATAGCCTGAGAGACCACCTGAAAGTCCTTTTCCATGGTGGGTAGCTTCCATACTCCCTCCAAACCGCTCTCAGCCTGTTGGGCATGCCTGGTGATGGGTACTCAAACTGCAGATAGCCAAGGGACAAGCAAGCCCATGTTACATTCAATGTTTTCTTTCTTTCTTTTTCTTTTGTTTTGTTTTGTTTGTTTGTTTGTTTGTTTTTGAGACAGGGCTTCTCTCTGTAGCAGCCCTGGCCTGTAGCCCAGGCTGGTCTTGAACTCACAGAGATCCACCTGCCTCTGCCTCCCAAATGCTGGGATTACAGGCGTGTGCCACCACGCATGGCTACACAATGTTCTCTTATAAATTACATCTCCCTGCTGTCTGCTCTGCTCCCAGAACAGAAAGCTTCTACACATTCTATCCTTTATCATGTCCAGGGGTTCTGAGCTCTGTGAGCAGAATTCCTCATGCCAGAAGACCAAAAAAAAAAAAAAAAAAGATGCACAACTTGCATATACTGATAATGTCAAGAAGCCTATGGAGCCCCTAAAGCACTCCGAGAACCCTGAATCTTAATTCTGCCTTTGGTAATGGAATACATGTGACCTGAAAGCAGAAGGGGTGCTCCTGGGGAAATACAGGGGACCAGCAAGAGCATAGTGAGGGGACAAGAGGGCAGCATAGAGAAAAGAATAAGGGGACGTCATAGCGAAACCGGCTACGTTATACCAACAACAACAAATTTAAAATGACTTAAACTCTCTCACTAGGCCTTTCCTGTCCATGTTGACTTGGTGGCATTTTCCAGAAAGCTATCCTGGCTTCTTGCGGTTCTTCTTCTTCCACACCGTTTCTTTGACAAGACCCTCTCGGAGATACGTTTGCAGGGGAGATCTGCTTGTTGACTTGACACCCAAAGGGAACTTTCAAAGCAAGAGCATGCAAAACAGCCTTGCTATTAAAACTTCGTAAAGCTGTTAAACCAACATAGACCACGTGCAGGCATATCTTGAGGCCCCTCACTGTGGCCGTGGGAGGGCCCATGTAAAGCCAGGGCCTGGAAGCTTGGGAACCAGCAGTCCCTTGTGAAGTCTGTCTCTTCAAAGGAACTCAAGAAAACCTCAAGCTGGCCTGACCCGGAAGCATCTGCTCAGAGACTCACCATCTGTTTGGAAGATCGGGAGATTTATTTATTTGCTTACTTACTTACTTACTTACTTATTTATTTTTACATACGCAACTCAGCGTTCCCGTAGTTCCTTTTTCTCAGAAAACCTGCTCCCTGTCCCCCCTCCCATGAATATAGTAAAAGCTTATTTTGATTAGATTTTTAATTAATGGCTTAATTAAGAAAGATTCCCTAGGAGTGAAATTCCAAGGAAATATTCTTTCTTTTATTAATCCTCTGCCAGATAGCACAGGAAGAGATGAGGCAAGTGTGTTGGTTTTTATTCTCTGGGGAGGTTACAAAGACAACCTCAGGTTCTGATCTCTTTCTATGAATCTGTGTCACTCTCTGGGATGCTCCGTGCCTTTTCCTCAAAGGTCTTTCTACGTTTTCGTTATCCGACTCATTTCGGTCCAGCAAGCAGGGCCTGAGAGATGACTCAGCAGGTTAAGACGCTTAACGTCAAGCCTGATGACTGAATTGGATCCCTGAACCATTACAGAGAAAGAAAAGGGACACCCCAAAGTTGTTCCCTGACAAAATGAATAAATTAAAAATCTTAATCCAGCAGCATTTAGTAAGCAGCTCCTGGGTACCACTGCAGGGACATGGAAGAGACAGAATATCACCATCTGCCGAGGACTCGCGCATTGTAGCAAAGGGCACCAGGGTAAAAAACTGGGTAGCGCATGCCAGGCGTGGTGGCGCACGCCTTTAATCCCAGCACTTGGGAGGCAGAGGCAGGCGGATCGCTGTGAGTTCGAGGCCAGCCTGGTCTACAAAGCGAGTCTAGGACAGCCAAGGCTACACAGAGAAACCCTGTCTCAAAAAAAAAAAAAAAAAACTGGGTAGTGCAAGTGAAAACAATCTAGAAAGACCTATCCATGAGCAATTATGCAGCTTGAAATGGGCTGTGGTGACACTTTCTCAAGAAGCACCCCAAAGCTGGTTTGAGTAGTCACAGTGTCAACAGGGACGGGCACAGAGCTAGGCACTTCCTACCCCTTACCCCACTCCCACAATTTAGAGCGGAGGACCAAGACAGCACGTGGGCATCTTGTCCGTGACGCCTTCCCCTGTCAGAATCCCATTTCATCCTCCATAGCACCTATTGGTTACCTGTCTTCACTCACAGCTTTGTAAGAGCTGGTCAATGTCTTCCCTGCTACAGGGACCATAAGCAAAGGGACTCTGTGCCCATTCTCTTTGGTGACTGAATTTACATAAACAGGGAAGGGGGAAACAGGCAGGGAATTAAAAACCAGAGATAGAGAGGGAGAGGTAATAAACACAGAAAACCACTAGTCGGTCTCAGATCTGACCTTAGGAGGCCCACCCACTCTCTCCTCTACTACTCTGGTCTTCAGGGTCAGCAGGACCTCTTCAGCCTTTCACATGACTTCTGGGAAGTAAAAGCTCCAGCCTGCTTGACAATGTTGACAGCCATCTTCAATTCGGGATTTTTTTTTTAATCCCTCTGTGTAATTCTGTGCTTGCATGAACAAGCTTGTTCCAGTCCAGAGAGAGAGTGTGAGAAAGAGACAGACAGACAGACAGACAGACAGACAGACAGACACACACACACACACACACACACACACAGACAGAGACAGACAGACAGACAGACAGACAGACACACACACACACACACACACACACACACACACAGAGAGACAGTGTGTCTCGATGTCCCCGGCACTAGAAATGATCTGGCCCCAATCTTCCACAGCTGACCTCCAGAGAGTCACAGAAGCTCTGTGTACATAAGTCAGTGAAGCAAAGGGCCTCATGCTCACTGTTCAGACATGAAAATGCCCAATCCTCTCAATACATTTTAAACCAAAGATTGGAAGAAAGGAAACTGGAGGCAAGTGTCCCAGCAACCTGGAAGGGGCAAGCTCACTGTCTTCTCATCTGTACCTCAACTAAGACGGATTGCAGTTTATCAAGGTGATTCCTGTGAGTGAGTCCACTCACTAAACTAAAATACTCAGTTTTTCTCCAGAGCAGTTTTGGGGGACAAATCCCCTCATCTGATGAGATCCGTAAGCATATCCCAGGTCCTGCTGTTGAGCCCAACCTCTTTTGTCTGGCTCTGAGCTGGGACAAGCTCTCTCATTTGTCCCAAGCTCATCTCCTTGGTGTGGATGGTGGTTGTGCTTAGCACCGCGCTCAGAAGGGCCTCCTCCTTGGGTTCACCCCAGAAGGAAGCAGGTGTCACTGTAGGAAGGGTTGGGAGACCAAGCATCATTCCCTACAGTGCAATAGGGCGGAGCCTAGCAACAGGCATCCTTGCCCCAGGCTGTGACACCATAGCACCTGCACTGAGCAGGTGGCACAACAGGACAAGCCTCTTACCAGTTCTGATCCACTGCATGCTGTATGTTTTGCAGAGGCAGTATCCTGGGAGCTGTCTATGCCCCACGAGTCGGGGTGGGAATCAGTGGCAGAGGAGTGGCTGCTTCAATGCCTACCTGGCCATGCCCAGGGCTGGTGTCTTATCTACAGACAGACCAGAGAAATGGAGGGCTTGGGAACAGGTGGGCTATACTCATGTACTCTGAGTCAAAGGGCAAATAAATGTTAAGAGCTGCCTTTAACCCTCTTACAGGCACTCCTGAGTTCCCAACATGGCGTCAAATAGCAAATCAAAGGGGGGCGGGGGCAATAGAGCAGCCAAGATAGAGCTTATCCTGCAGGCATGAAGATGTGAGTTCAATCCACAGAATCCGTGTGAGCTAGCTGGGTGTGATAGTGTCTGTTTGTAATCCCAGCTGGATGTGGGGAGAGGGGGGAGTGTTAACTGACCAACCAGCCTGGTCTACTGACAAGAATGACATTCAAGGTTGTCCTCTTTCCAGGCACTGTGCACATGAACATGTACATACATGCATATGATAGACAGACAGATGATAGATAGATAGATAGATAGATAGATAGATAGATAGATAGATAAAAACAAAACAAAAGGGCACCATGCTGCTATGAGAGACTCTTGCTCTTGAAAGAGGTAATTTCGATTTTGATTTTACATTGTGCCCTTAAAGTCCTGCAGTTGGTCCTGCTTGTCACCATCTCTCTACCCTTCAGCACCTGGTCTTCACTACCTATGGTATCTCTATCCTTTCTGAGAGAAGCCTCTAGAGTAAACATGATTGACACTCTTTCAAGCTCTACCCACTTGTCCAGTATTCTCGTCATGCCTGCAGTCTTGGGCTCCCAGTGGAAGATTGAATAAAGTGCTTTAGTGTGTATTAAGAGTTACACTTGCCCACACCCAGGACCATAAGAACAGAACAAATTGGATCCAATGGATTCTTTCTTTTAAGAAAAATTAAAAGTTGGGAGGTGGGTGTGAGGGAGGTAGGAGTAGATTGGGAATATGATCAAATACATTGCATGAAATCCTCAAAAATTAATAAAAATGTTGCTTTGGAATAATAAAATAAGCTGGGTGATGTGGCTCATGCCTTTAATCCCAGCACTCAGGAGGCAGAGGCAGGAGAATTTCCATGAGTTTGATGCCAGCCTGGTCTACATTTCTTACACTGTTCTGAATAGATACATATATTCGCATCCAAAAATCAGGGCATGTCTGTGGAATGGACTCCATGCTTTCTTCTTTTCCTTTAAAAAAAATTATGTCTTCATTTATTGTATGAATGTTTTGCCTTGCATGTATGTCTCTTCACCATGTGTGTGCCTGGGACCTGTAAGGGTCAGAAGAAGAAGGCATCAGATCTCCTGGAACAGGAGTTACAGGTTGCTGGGAAACCAACGTGGGTCCTGGGAATTGAACCCAGGTCCTCTGCAAAAGCAGCTAGTGCTCTTAACCGATATGCCATCTCTCCAACCTCCCTCCCTCCCTCCTTCCCTCTCCCTCTCCCTCTCTCCCCTCCTCTCTCTTGTGCTTTTAAATGCTGTGCCATCTCTTTCTATGTTTGACCATCTCATGTAGGCCAGGTTGCCCTCAAATGTGCTAAGGTGCTATGTAGTCAACAATGGCAGTGAAATTCTGATTCTCCCAACTTTACTCCTCCAGTGCCAGGGATTGTACACACAGTGGTTACTCCTGGTAATGTGGCTGTGTGTGAAGGGGATTAAACAACTCCTAGGTAAGAACCCTGACAACTGTGTTACTCTCCCAGCCCAACAAGAGATGTGTGTGTATGAGGAATGTGTGTGTGTGTGTGTGTGTGTGTGTGTGTGTGTGTGTAGAGTGTATGTGAGTGTGTGAGAATATATGTATGCGTGAGTGTGAGAGTGTGTGTGTGGGGGGGAGGGTGGTACTAAGTGTTGAACTCCGGACTTTGTGTATACAAAACAAACACTTGACCACTAAGACATATCCCTAACCCTGATTTCCACTTTTTCATGAGAGGCAGAAAGCAATAAAGTGACTTGTTCAAAGTCACCAAAGTAATACTTGTTGGGGCCACGATTCAAACTCAGATCTAGTCCCTGTTCCACACTCAAACACTTGGAGGTACAAAAGTGGGGGATAGGGGTGCAAATAACTGAGAAGGGAAAGGTAGGTGTCCTGACCCCCAACCTCCACCCCAACAGAAGACCATGGCTGGGTTTTAGAAGAAAGCAGAAAGGTAGCAGGTTTCTGAGTCAAAACCGTGGGGTGGGCCCAACCATCTGTCTCAGCATGCCCGACTGAGCTGCATGCTCACGGTTGGGAATTCCTGCACACAGGTCGGGTGCTGGGGAACATGCCTGGTGCAGTGACTGTCTCATCCGGCACAGAATGTTAGTATCAACTGCAGGCCCTGCAGATCTCCCCCAGAGGGCCTGAATCCACCCAGGCCCTGCCCTGCTTTCCTGAGACCCTCAGGGCTCTTCACCCGGGCAGTGTCAGGTAGCTAGCTGCTTTCCTGCATGGCTCAGCAGCCTGTCTGCAACCCAGTTAGTTCACCCTGTGCCTGAGGTTCTGGCCTAACTATCTGCAGCCTGCATTCTGTCCTCAGGCACAGCCTCCCTCATGAGGCCACACCTCTTCCAAGTCCTCTGTTGGCAGATGTTGCTTTCCTTGGAGCAAAGCTAGTGTTTCCCTGGGGCCTTGTTGAGAAAAATGTTTCTCTGCCTAAACACCTACTTCTAGCCCCTACAGAGGAGCTCAGAGCCAGGACCACTGCCTGCCAACGGTCTCCTTTCTTCGAGCACTCCAAAGCCTTTCTGTATAAGCATAAATAAATAAATAAATAAATAAATAAATAAATAAATAAGTTTAGTTTTGGGTCATTTGGAGAAACATTAGGGTAGACCACTTTATCACATAATCCATTCAACTACTTATTTTCGACTAGTCAAGTCTATGTGTTTAAAACACACGCAGCTTCTCTGTAATTTGAATGTGAAATGTGCCCCCATAGCCTCTTGTATTGGGACACTTGGTCCCCGGCTGATGGCGCTCTTTGGACAAGTTATGGAACCTTTCCAAGGGGAACTCATGCGTGGAAGCAGCTCACAGCGGGGCTGATCCAGAGGCTTATGGCCCATCACTCTCCACTCTGATAGACTGTAGGCCCTGAACTGTTAGCCAAAGTCAGCCTCTCATCCCTTAAGCTGCCTCTGCCGGGCATGTGGTCAGCATTGGAAAAATAATACAATCATTTGGCCACAGTGTGACTCCAGCCAAATGATAAGCAAATAGCACCAATGGGAACCCAGCAAGGGCTGGAGCCTGCCTTCTGGACCTGGTCCTCTCCAGGGGCAGCGCTGTGAGAACAGACCAAGCAGCCTCTGTTACTGACAGATACGGGGACAACTTTATAGTCATTGCTTTGAAATTTTCTTAATTTCTTAGCAAAGAGTCCTGTACTTTCATCATGGGCCCCACAGATTATAAGCTGGCCCTGTGAAGAAACCAAAAAAAGCACAGTTGGGTTTTCATGTCAAGATTGTCATTAGGGGTCAGAGAGTAAAGGGGTTTGCTGCCAAGCCTGATGACCTGTGCTTGATACCCAGAAGGAGAAACTGTCCATTGTCCTCTGACTTCTCCTTCTCCTTCCTCCTCCTCCTCCCCCCTTCCTCCCTCTCTCCCTCTCTCTCTCTCCCTCCCTCCCTCTCTCTCTCTCTCTCTCTCTCTCACACACACACAAACACAAATAAAGCAATGTAATTTAAAATTTTAAAGATGACTTTTATCCATTTACTCTGTTTCCAAAGCGTTCAGCTTTAACGCTGAGACCATCAGCGGATGATGACACTTGTTAGACAGACTTCACACCATCACACCTTAAGCTCCAAGCCCACAGACATGATAAATTCTTAAGGAGATGCAGATGTCAACACCCCTGACTTGATCATTTCCTAGCAAACTATTTCTCTGGCATCAATTTGCATGTTGTCTGTTATCCCATGGCATCCAATTGGTTATGTGAAAATTACCTAGGAACCCAATACAAAATGATAGACACACATGACACAGAGCAAAAACAAGTCAATCCCTTGAATGCAGCTGGGGCCTTAACTATCCTCTGCCAGGGCTGAGCGGTTCAACAGGCAGAAGATCAGTAAAGACAGAGCTGGCATGAACTGCCTGCCTATCACACCACTCTGCTCAATTGAATGCATGCTTTCGGATATTCTGTCTAAAAACAGCCCATTCTTTCCAAAATCACATAGAACAGGCCATGAGAAAGACACCCCAGGCCATGAGGAGATAAACACAGTGCTGATCGCATGCAAAAGGCTTTAAAAGGTTTGTTTCAAAGTACGTTGGTTAGAAGTAGAAAAAAAAAAGGCTGGGTGATAGTGCCTCACTCCTGTAATCCAAGCACTCAGGGAGGCAGAGGCAGGTGGATCTCTGTGAATTTGATGCCAGCCTGGTGTACAAAGCAAGTCCACAACAGCCAGGGCTACACAGAGAAACCTTGTCTAAAAAAAAAAACCAAAAGAAAAAAAAAGTAGGATAAAAGGGCCAGCAAGGTGGGTTCAGCAGGCTACATCGCTCACCAGCAAGCCTCACACGATGGAAGTGAGTTGTGCTCAGACCTCCATGTATGTGCTGTGGTGCATGTGCAAGCACCTGATCTGGATTGAGCAGACAGATGAGAGTCTGCGGGATGAAGTGTGGTGACTGGTTTGCTTGCTTGCTTGCTTGTTTGTTTGTTTGTTTGTATAAATATGAGCTGGAGGTTTACAAAACTCTGGGTTTGATGCTCAGCATCCTATAAAGCAAGCATGGTTGTACATACCTTACAGCTCCAGCACTCAGAAAGTAGGGGAAAGAGGACTGGAAATTCAAGGCTATCCTTGGCTACATAGCAAGTTTGAGGCCAGCCTGGAATACGTAATACTCCATTAAAAAAAAAAAAAAAAAAAAAGGGAAATGATGCCAACCATTTCTCAAAAGCTGTTAAGAATGTTTCGATACTAAACAGGCATTAGTTCTAATCTTATAAACAAGACTTATAAATATTTAAATATTGCAATGTACATTTTCCTGAATTTACTACCAAACAGCCAGCAACATCTCTAATGTAGTGTGTTCCAACAGTGTTTGAATAAGCTCTCTGCTGCTGCTGTTGCTGCTGCTGCTGCTGCTGCTGCTGCTGATGATGGTGATAATGACGACGACATGATTATTGCAGTAACGCACTAGGTCCTTTTCCTACCCTGTCCATGTCGAGGACTCTTAGGAAAACTTAAATTATCCCCTTTATTCTCAGGTGGTTTTATGAACTAGACACTATTGTTATCCCCATCTTACTGATGAGGAAACAGAGGTCCGGAGCTATTGTTGGCTGGTTGCTGTGCAATCTGTACACAGACTCTGAGGAGAATGAATCCCCAAAGCATATTTTGGCTTCTTCTAACTACAGTTCTCTTGGGTGAGGGCTCTCTAGTCATGAATTGCAGAGGAAAGGATCTCTCCCTTACCTGTTTCTGAAAGCCCACAAGGACAATCTTTTTTTCCTTATTTCTCTGTTTGTTTTCTAGGACTTTTATAATTGCTTTAAGTCCTGTGTGTGTGTGTGTGTGTGTGTGTGTGTGTGTGTGTGTGTGTATGTGTGTATGTGTGTGTATGTGTGAGTAAGTGTGTGTGTGTGTATGTGTGTGTGTATGTGTATGTGTGTATGTGTGTGTATGTGTGTATGTGTGTGTATGTGTGAGTAAGTGTGTGTGTATGTGTATATGTGTGTGTGTGTGTATGTGTGAATGTGTTGTTCCTATAGAGTAAATGGGAGCTTCAGAAAGAACTGCCAGTCACCATCTGGCTTGGTATCATCCTTCTTGTTCACTGTCCTACCAAGTCAGAGTCACACCTAAGCTCATCAAGCTGTAGAGGTGGGCACTTGGCCCTGGGCCCTCCATATCTTCCCCACGCACCGCTTTCGACTCACAGGCTTCTCTAAGCCAGCAGGGAGAACCATAGGGGTGGCCACAGTCCATACAGGACTGACCAAATTTCTCCCGCAGTCTCTTCCCTTTCAACTCAGAGTGACTTCTATTTTTGTGCCTTTTAATCAGTGACATGTTTAATGGGAGCAGAATGGTTGTTTTATATAAGAAGCTGATCAGACCATTTTCATGGGGGGGGCAAGGGGAGGCAGGATGGGGGTGTGGGATGGGGGAGGGGGGAGCACAACTGCACAAAAAGACCCTGTGTAAGACCAGGCTTCCATTTCAGGCAGGTGTTCTCCACGCCCTAACCTCCCTGGGGCTTGGCCCACTTTGGGAAACTGTTTGCTAAAATCTCTGACTCTGCTCCCTGGCTTTCCTACTTGGCCCCAGGTCCTTGGCTACGTTAGGACAAAGTTTACATTTACCATGACGCAGATTATAAAATGATGAGGTCTTATTTTTCATCTTTTTGTTTGGCATGAGATCAGCCCAAACCTTGTTTTTCCACAAACATGTAGTGGAATCGCTAATTAGCTATACCACTGAAGCAGGAACAAGGTAAGAGACGCGTGCTTAGATTCAGAAGATAATCAATGACCAGAATGGGCTGCGTTCGCCTAGATTTCTTTTCGTATAGTATTAGGAGAGTCTCGCTCTACTCCTAAACAAGCCATGAAACAGATCATTTCAACACAAAAGTTATCACGCACCATTTAATGTGATGTGTGAACTAAAATGCTGACAATTTCTGGGCAGCCCAGGGCCCTGCTTTTCAGCAAAGTTGAACATTCTAGCACCGGTCTAACCAGCACTATCCTGGGCTGAGCTGGTGCCACCATGGTCCTTCCCTACAAAAATGCTAACTCTTCCTTAATAATCACTCTGGTCAAAAGGCGACTGATTGCCTAGTATTTTGTTCATGGTTCACAGCCTGCTTCAGTGTGCAGAGTAATTGAGCTGGGTGTAGCCAAGCCGAGAAGAAGCCAGTGTATTAAAGAGACTGCCGCCGCCAGGCTCAACCCAGCCCGGCCCGGCCCGGCCCAGCCTGGCCCCACCCAAGGCTTGGCCCGGCCCCACCCAAAGCTTGGCCCCAGCCACACCTCATCAAGCTTCTAGTTGTCTTAAGGGAGGGGCCCAAAGAACTCTGTGCCAAAGCCTCCTGTCAAGACCTGCCATTCCCTGAGCCTGGGCCGGCCACTGCTGGGGCTTGTCTCTTAAGGCTACAAGGCAAAAACTATGTCTTAATGTGGCCCTAAGCACCTTGCTGATGGTAATGTTAAACAATGATAGCAATAGATCTGAAATGTTCAGGGATGTTTTGCAAAGGTTCAGTGGTATGTGGCTTTTAGCAACTATACTGGGATCATATAGAAGCCATACAGGTTAATTTTCTAATGACGAGTACATCATGGCTTATTTATCAAGTATTGTATGTGTCTCAAGGCCAGAAAAGATGGTTCACTCAGCAGGGAAAGGTGCTTGCTACCAAACCTGACAACATGAGTTCAAGTTCCCAGAACCCACACAGTAGGAGAGAACTGATTCTCACATGCTGTCTCCTGGTGTTCATGCATGCACCATGGCATGCGTGTGCACATGTAAACACACACACACACAAAATTAATAATCCGAAAAAGGAAACCTCATAACCTTGTAAATAGAAGTAAGAGATGGGTTAGATTCTGTATTAGCTGCATTTACAGATCAGTGACTTCCTTTGGCTTGTACTTTAGTCTCTCACGGCAGGGAAGGGCTGACAGACAGTCTGGGGAGATGGGAGTGTGTGGTAGAGACTGTCTACACGGCAGCAGCCTAAGATCAGACAGAATGCCTGCAACAAGGGCCAAGGTACTGTCTTCTGAGGCCTCTGTCTGGTGGCCCATGTCAGCCGCTTGGGCCTCGTCTCCTAAGGTTCCACTAGCCCACTAAAGAAGCACCCAAAGATAGGAAACCGCCGCTTAGACGTGAGCCTGCCAGGGATATTTCAGATGTAAATCATATCAGATCTCAAAGGAAAACATTCCATTTTGATAGAGTGGAAATGTTCTTAATTGATCCATAGTGTGTCAGAGACTATCTGTTTACCAAGCCGTTTCCTCCTCGGCCCGGACACACAACTAAAGTACTTCCCAGACTTCCTTGTAGTTACCCATGACCACGTGACTAAGTTCTTATAATGGAATATGAGTCAAATAAAATGTTCACCCCCTCCAAGCCTGGCCCAGAGGGTTCTAGTGCAGCCAGCCCTCTATGGCCTCCCCTCTCTTCACCTCTTAGTTGAATGCTGAGGACCAAGACTCCATGGCATGAAGGAGCTGCTGGGGAAGAGAAGCAGGCGCTCGCTGCCATATTGGACTACGGTGTGAGCAAGGGACACACTCGTGATTAATTAAGCCACTGAAATGTGGAGGGCTTCTGATTTGGTTAATGGGTTTTTTTGTTTGTTTGTTTGTTTGTTCGTTCAGAAGTGCTGGGCTTAGGGCATCATGAATGCTAGGCAAGTGCCCTACCATTGAGTGCCCTACCATTGAGTGACACTCAGCACCCTCTTTCCATTTTTCTGTTTTGAAGGGAAGTCATCCCCTTCTTGCTGAGGCCAAGACACATTGAAAACAAATGGGAAGTCTCCTGTAGTAAGGTTACCTTGGCCCTTATGCTGAAGTGCCAGGGACATTTGAGATTGTTCTTTCCAAAGATTTGATCACTGAACTCTTTACTATCTTGGACTGGTAACGAATAAACGTCTTTCTGATGTTTAAAATAACTGTAATATAAAAGCATACGTCTGGCTATTTTATTAATAAGAAGTATGTGTTAGCAATAATGAAGCATAAATGCAGCTATATATTTTCTTAATTATAAGAAAGTGTTTCCTTTAACACAGTACAAGACAGAGATTGCGTCTTCTTACAGGTCGTGTTGAATCTCTGCAGTCAGTCCTGTGAAAATTTTGTGTCTCATAAGTTCAGTTATAATCTGTGTTTTGGTAATTCTCTCAGCTCTCTAGCTCCAGCCCTGACCTACAGCTCTAGTTGGGAGTCCTCTCAAGATACCAACTACGTATTCAGTTACTTGTCAGGGGTTTTCACATGAGTGCTTGATATAACAGGCCTTCAACTAAGTGAGTCACTGAGCTGCAAGAGACTGGCGACACCTTCACTGGATCCTATTGGTCAAGCCTTCCCCACAACCCTCTTCTCCTCCCAAAGAAAATTCATGTGACTAGCTCCCCCAGTCTCTGGTGGAAGCTCAAGCATCTCCTCTTTCAACCCTAAATGAAGTCTGTTTGGGCCAAGAGTTATCTAATTGGTTCAGAAATCAGTGTGAGCCAATGAGAAACAGGAGTAGTCAGCTGAGAGGCTTCTACGAAGCATTGGTACTCCTCCAAGAGACCTATAGGAAGGCAGGAAGCGACAAGGAAAAACAAAGTGGAGCCCAGAGACTAGGTTCACAGATCCTTGTGCAGGTCGACCTGGGTTGGCTTTGCTACTCAATAAACAGGCAACTGTTGTCAAATTACTAGGTGTTTCAACGCCTCAGTTTTCTTAACAGTAAAATGAGTTGTGAGTGGAACAAGAGCTAATGTATGTAAATGTTAGTGCATAATGAGCCTTCTGTTTATCCTTAAGCCGCTCTCCCTGTTCGCGGCAGCTGCTACCGCCATCTTGCTATCAGCCTGGGAAGGCAATGAACTCCAAGGATGCAAAGAAAACTGAAGCAAGTTTCTTGAAACTCCACCAAAGAAAAGAAATAGGAGCCGAGTCTTGGGCTGGTCAGATCACTCCCCAGGAAGAAACGGTTGTGGCAAAGCCTGATCCTCCATAACAGATGATTGGGACAACTGACTCTACCGAGTGGTCATCTGACTTCCACACACATCACACACATACCCACACACGATGATGATGGTGGTACTTCTTTTTTATGCGCATTGATGTTTTGTCTGCATGTATGTCTGTGTGAGGGTGTTGGATCCCAGGAACTGGAGTTGCAGACAGTTGTGAGCTGCCAGGTGGGTTCTCTAGAAGAGCAGCCAGTGCTCTTAACCACTAAGCCATCTCTCCAGATGCAATAATAATGAGAGAAGGAGGAGGAGGAAGAGAAGGAGGAGGAGGAAGAGAAGGAGGAGGAGGAAGAAGAGGAGAAGGAGAAGGAGGAGGAGAAGGAGAAGGAGAAGGAGGAGAAGAAGAAGAAGAAGAAGAAGAAGAAGAAGAAGAAGAAGAAGAAGAAG
>OU015747.1:6604851-6616145 GCA_907169655.1 Acomys percivali | reverse complement strand
CTCTCTCTCTCTCTCTCTCTCTCTCTCTCTCTCTCTCTCTCTCTGTCCCTCTCCTACCCTCCACCCCCAAGTATTGAATTGAGGCCAGGGCCTTGACCAGACCTTTCAAGGTTTTATTGTGTGCGACAGGATCTTGTTGAATTGCTCAGGCTGGCGCCAGGATTACAGGAGCACACCACCACACTCAGCTGGAGCTACCTTTAAGGCAAAGGAGCCCAGTCGCCAACCTTGCCCCTCCCCCACCATGCTGCCGCCTGGCATGGTGATGGAAGTTAGGGCCAGCCTGGACCTCACAGTTGAAAAGGATCATTTTAGGGCGTGTACAATACCAAGGTTGTTCCGGTTTCTATAATGTGAGATTTGAGGCCACCTCTCAGGCTGTGAAAAAGAATTGTCTTATATTTTGGGATTTTAGCATCTCCTTTTAAAAAATATTTATTTATTATTTATTAATATGCATATTTGACAGAAGAGGGCACCAAACCGCATTATAGATGGTTGTGAGCCACCATGTGGTTGCTGGGAATTGAACTCAGGGCCATCTCTCCAGGCCCCAGCATTTCTTTTATATAGCATCCATTAGCTACCTTCTCTTTAGTTACTCTTTGGTCTGACAAAATACCTGGCAGGAGCGACCTGGAGCAGTGCTTCTCAACCTGCGGGTCGTGACCTCTTGTGGGTTGAACACCCTTTCACAGGGGTCACATAGCAGATATCCTGCAGATCATATATTTACATTATGATCGACAACAGTAGAACAATTACAGTTATAAAGTAGCAACAAAAATAATTATATGGCTGAGGGTCACCACAACACGAGGAACTGTGTTAAAGGCTTGCAGCATTAGGAAGGTTGAGGACCACTGCCTTAGAGGATAGATTTATTTTAGCTTAACAGTTTCAGAGGGGCTTTGGTTCATCACAGCAGGGAAGGTTCCGTGATGGCAGCAGCCTGGTGGAGCTTTGTTCACATCCTGGCGGGTCAGGAAGCTGAGCCTGCAGACCATACTCAAAGGCTGGTGGACCGGAAGACCCACTCCCGAGGACCTCCTTCCACCAGCATCACTCCATGTCTCACACATTCTACAACCTCCCAAACAACACCAACAGCTGGGGTCAAGTGTTCAACACATGAACCCTCAAACCATAGTAACAGCTGAGCTAGAATTGAGACCTGCTTCCACCCAATTCCAAATTCCTACTTTTCCCTACCATGGAATTACAAGACCAAATGCTATCATCAGGGGGAAAAAAAGTGCAATTGGGGCTGGAGAAATGGCTCAGCGGTTAAGAGCACTGTCTGTTCTTCCAGAGGTCCTGAGTTCAATTCTCAGCAACCACATGGTGGCTCACAACCATCTATAATGTGATCTGGGGCCCTCTTCCGGTGTGCAGGTGTATGTGCAGGCAGAAGACTGCATAAATAATTAATAAATAAATCTTTTTTAAAAAAAGAAAAAAAAAGTGTGCAATGTTTGTAATCTCCTCTTCAAGACCCAAGACCAGCCCTTGACACTTGATTCTGCAGAGTAACGGTTTCCCAACAAAAGGACCTTCTCAGCAGGATGCTTTTACAAAAGTTTGTGTGGCAATCCTGGGTACCTAAGACCATCTCTGATGCCCATGGATATTCATAGTCACGGTTCCCATGAAACAAGGCGTCTGAAAAGCCCTGACTCTCGTTTTTCTGATACAGCTGAGTGCAAACAGTGTGCCTAGAGAAAGCATTGAGTGTGATGAATGCAGTTGGGTTAATATTTGGTGACTGCCAACATTATGGTTTGAAAGTGAACCTCAAACATTCATAGACTGAGAACCTTATCCGAATGTTAATGCCATTCAGACACCTTTGGGAGAAAATCAGGATTAGGTGAAGGCACTGGAGTGGTACCCATGATTGTATTAGTGGCTTTATTACATATGGAAAGGAGGCCCACGCTACTCCACTGGTATTCCACTATGAGATGCCCTCTGCCACATGATGACAGAGCAAGAACATTCTCACCGGGTGACACCACCACTCCCACACCTCCCAGCCTTCAGGAACCATGAGCCTTTTAGCCCCTATTTACACATTACCCAAGCTGTGGCCTTGAGTTATAGAAACAGAAAACTCAGACGCCCGTCCTATGAGCCCTTTCCTCCTTCACTGGACTGCTGTCCCCCTAACCCCCCCCCACCCCGATCCTGGCATGCTGTCCTTTTCCAACTCTCTTACCCTCCGCCAAAATAGAAAAGGCTCTGGCATTCAGACTCCATCATTGTCTGTGTCCTTGCAGCCTCTGGATCCTGTTCTTTCTTCCAGCCCAGCTGTGCCAGGGAAGTCTGTCTGACTCCTAGGAGGTCCATAGGACACTAACACCAGTGTCCATCCCCTCTGGAGGTACGCTGTGGAAGCTAGTGTGTGTCGCTTAACTGTGCTAGTCGCTAGCCGTGTAGCCACGGGCAAGTCTGCAATCCTTGAAGTGCAATCGTAACAGACCTCACAGGGCTATTGGTTGAGAGAAGGAAGACGATGCGTGCAAATGGGCCTGCGTGTGGCAGATGCTCAATAGAACACCGTTCCCTGCATTTCCTTGCTTCTCCCCCTCCTTTTGTGACTATAGCTCCAGGAGAGGCCATCTGACGAGAGAGAACCACCCTCTTATCTCGCCTGATGTTCTCCATTGGCTGAGCCCAAGTGAAGTGGGAGGAAAGCAAGAGGAACCCACTTCTCCTATCCACACAACCTCTCTCCCAGGGTGCAGAGCAAAGTAAAAGAATGGAAGGTAGTGCTGTTGCCAAGTAGAGATGGCAAATAATAATAAGAATAAATAAATAAATAAACATATGAGTCAGTAAGTCAGCAAGGACTTGGCGCCTGATTGGAAAAGACGAGCGTCTTCATCTACGTGTTTCCCGTGTCACTCACTGTCTGTAGACAGGGACGCTTCGGCTTTGGAGGCTCTCTCTCTTCCACAGCTGCCAAGAACCATCGCTCACTCACTCTGCTGGTGGCCACATTTGGAACTCTTGAAGGAACATGAATTTCAACAGATACCGAGCAAGGACAAGTCTCACAGGAGTGTCTGGAACTTATGCAGACAGCACGATGCACAGCTAATCTCCAGACCCAAAGGCCAAAGATGGCTGTCCCCTTCAGGGGCATGCCACAGTGTCACCTGCATGTCCAGCTAGCTGCCTGGTGCAGGTAGGATAATAGACAGCCCCAAAATATCTGTTGCATGAAGGAAAGAATTAACTAAGTAGGAGACTTGGCTTCCTCGGTCGCCTGCGCTCTGCGATCAGAGCTTGCAGATAAGATGGGTCTATTCTTTCAGACTTGATTGTACAAAGCACATGTCACTCAATTCTCTTTACTTCTCTGGCTCTTCATGTCTCCAAACAGTCTGTTTTGTTTTATGAGACAGGGTTTCTCTGTGTTAGTCTTGGCTGTCCTGGAACTCACTCTGTAGACCAGGCTGGCCTCAAATTCAGAGATCCACCTGCTTCAGCTTTCTGATTTTTTTGTTTGTTTTATTTTGTTTTGTTTGTTTGTTTTTCAAGACAGGGTCTCTCTGTGTTAGCCTTGGCTGTCCTGGACTAGCTTTGTAGACTAGGCTGGCTTTGAACTCACAGCAATCTGCTTGCTTTTGCCTCTTGAATGTGCCACCACACCCAGCTTGCTTCTGAGGATTCTTAAGATCCAGTCCTCTACAAGCCTGGTGTACTGTATGTGTGTGGCTTTGGCTGGCAATGCCCCTACTGTCTACCCTGATATACCCCATATGAAGAGGAACACACTGCTAGGAATGTGAAGCATATCCCAAGACAATTTGGCTTTGAAACCTTGATCTACCTAGTAATCAATATATTTATAACCCTTTGCCCCAGTCTTCTTGTCTACAAAATGGGGACACAGCACAGGACCACTTGAGAAATCTATAAGTGCATATATGTAGGTCACTGGCGTGAATGCACCATAAATGCTAACCATCATCATCATTGGTATCCTGGCCTGCCAAATAGTCCAACAAAGCACTCTCCAATAAAACCCCTGCGAAATCAGATCATGGGAGCCGTTAAATAGGCACAGAGTGCTTTCTATCCTCTACATGGTAGTTTTTCAAGTTGGAAACTTAAGAGATGAAGCAGGAGAATCCTAGGTTCAAGGCCAGCTTGGGGCAGACACACAGTGAGACCTTGATTCGAAACAAAGAGCAATGGAGGAAGAACTTGGTCATCTGACACCACCACTTCCCTGAATGTATTAAATTATCATCTTGACCCAGCTAACTTCTACCAATGATTACCCCATTATAGGCCAACTCCACGTAGGTATTTGAAGTCCCATTCTCTAGTTTAGTTAACCAATGACTGCTCTCCTGCCAATGGCATTAACATTAAAAATATAGCAGAAATTAATTATGAAAATGCTTGCTGAAATTTATTTTAGTCTTTCCCAGTCCAGTTTGTATAAGGTTTACTTTTTAAACAGCTTTCAAAAGACAGTACCTTTTCTCAATAGGCAAGTTATTCTTGCCAACAAACATGTCTACAGGTGTACTCTTTTAGGTCAAAATCAATCCCCATCAGATAACTTAAGGATGCATTCTCTCACCTGTTCATCTAATGGCAGCCTGCAAACACTGCGCCGCTAATGCAGCATACATAGAAAGAAAACTTCTCCCTGTGATGTAAATAAGATGTTTAGACCAGAACTCAAAACTGGTTGACACTTACGTTTTATTGCAGTTACATTGGAAGTTATTAATGGAAAGAACAAGCTTAGATAGAAAATCCTTTGCTAAAATGTATCTTGTCTCATGTCATTTAACCCAGAGGAAATAATATAAAATTAAGTAAACACATGTCTTCTGCCAGCTAATGAAGTTTCATCCTTTCAGGCAACAGATAACAGATTGCTGTTTGTAGTTTTTGCACCCTAGAATCTTCCAACTGCAGGGCTGGAGACACAGTTTAGCTGGTAAAGTGCTTGCCTATCATGCATAAAGCTCTTGGTTTGATGACTAGCACCACCTAAGTCGGGTATGGCGGTCATGGTCATGTGATCCCAAGCACTCAAAAGGGGCAGCTAAGAGAACCAGAAGTTCAAGGTCATCCTCTGCTAAGGTTAAGGCCAGCTCATTATAGCTGAGATCCTGCTTTTATGAATGGACGAATGAATTAAAAAAAGAAAAAGAAAAAGTCTCCCACTTCATTACCACCAGTTCTTCTATTGTTAGAAATACTTTTAAATCCCACAGCAGTCAACTGTGTGACATGCGGCTTAGCAGGAAGCCACCCAGGTAAAGTCCACGGTGATGGCTTCACGTGGAGACACAGGAACCATGCCTGGCTGGCTCCCTGGCTGGGAGCGGAGCTCTGGTACCTTTGGTCTCCAGGAACTGTCAGCATAATACAATTAAAAATGCAGGCTCCCAACCCCGCGGGGACCAAAGATTTCACACTGAGTCAGTTTCCCTTTGTTCTCAAAACCATATCTCCTTTCTGTACTTTTTTCTTGTTTGACTCAAATCAGGAAGTGCTCGGGTTGCACCTAAACTCCCCCCCATCTCTTCAGATAGTGAGGAGGATGCGGTAGTGAGAAGAAATTGAAAGTAGGGAGTGGAAAGTTGGAGCTTTGTGATGGGGTCCCCTCACCAGTCCCTGGGGGAGGGAAAAAAAAACCACAGTTTCAGTTGCCCCTTAGTAATTTTATTTCTAGGATGTCTTTTTTCCATAATTGTTTCCGCCACAGTCCCCAAATTCCAAAGTCTTTAATTGCTGGATAAACACACACACACACACACACACACACACACACACACACACTTGTGTTCTCGCTCGCTTGTACCTTTGTATTTGTTACTATAAAACTAAATTATTCCAAGATAGTTTCTATAGTTACTAGTTACTTTTTTTTTTTTTTTTTTTAAGCAATAGCTGTCAGAAAGCATACTGGCTTGTTCTTCTAAACAGACCAGAGATGAAAGAAAGAAGTTTCAGTTCTCTTGCTAAGATCAAAACTTGAGGAGTCAAAAGCTACTGCACTGTGTCTCCCTCTGAACGCTCTGAGCTCTGTAAACCATCTTCATGCAAATGCAGCCCCGCTTCATTAGGAAGCATTAGTTCCCTTTTCAGCCACAAGCATCAAGGCCATTTGTCATAATTACTATAATTAGACCAGGCTGACGACACACCAATCGAACAGGTTGTTGCTTCATGGGTGTGGTTGCAAGGGTATCCACGACCTGAAATTCCCACCCATGAGGTACTTTCCTTAAGTTACGATGTAGTTTTTGTTTTTCTTTAAGTATATGAACACATATGCCACAAAGTGTCTCATACCACTGCTCAGCGCAGGCTCTTTGCCATGTATTTTAGTTACTGAGGAAATAAATATATGTGAACTTTCTGTGTCCAAATAGGACTATGGCTAACTGTGGTAGCTTACGCTAAGTTGATCCCTGGGATGCCGATGGTAGAAGAGGACTGATTCCACTCCCACATGTCGTCCTCTGTCTGCCATGCATGCACTACAGTAACCACGCCAAATCCTCATAGGTGTATGCTCTTCTCTGAGCGTAGACATTGACTCAGTCTTCAAGACTATCAACTCTCCAGTTGCTTTACAAGCCCTTTTCCTCCCGGCTCCCCATCATTCACTATTTTTCTAGGTGTCCAACAAGGAAAGACGGATTCATCCAACGGCTCCCAGTGAGAGGATACCCATCCATAGACATATGGCAACATCTAGAAACAAAGTATCTTATGCCGGGTAAGGTAAACCACAGAAGGTGATTTCTAGAGTTCTAGTTGGGCAGGCCAGGGTTATCAGGGTACCAGCAGATGCAGTGAGTGGTCCCCTTCTTCTCCATCCTCACACAGCAGTGATGCAAAGGGGGCTCTATTGCTGTGACAAAGCACCCAACAAAAGCCCTTAGGAAATGACAGCTTGAAGTGGGCTCACAGTTTGGTGGGCTCACAGCCCATCACAGTGGCAGGGGCATGAGGCAGTTGGCCACACTGCCTCTGCATTAAACAAGCAGAGAGAGATGAGTATGGTGCTCGGCTAGCTTTCTCCTTTATATAAAGTCTGGGACACCAGCCCATGGATCAGGACTGCCCACGTTGAGGGTGGGTCTTCCACCTCAGTTAACCTAGCCTAGGTAACCTCTTGCAGACACACCTAGATCTTAGGTCTTTGGTGACTCTAGATTTTTTGCAGATGGCAATTAATATAATCCATCAGAGGAGCTAAAGAGCCCCTTTGGGTCTCCTTTATAAGGACATTAATGGCACCTTTAACGGCTCTGCCTTCAAGGTGTAATTCTTTCACCTACCTCTCTAAACTCTGTTGCCTCAGAGATGCCACTTCGATTATATGAACTTTTTGTTTGCTTGTTTTTCAAGACAGGGTCTCTCTGTGTAGCTCTGGCTGTCCTGGAACTCACTCTGTAGACCAAGCTGGCCTCAGACTCAGAGATCTGCTTGCCTCTGCCTCCTGAGTGCTGGGATTAAAAGTATGTGTCACCACCACCACCACCACCACGCAGCCCAGTACGAGGACCTTTGTGGCACACACACATTCAGGCCTTCTCAGGAAACACATTCCATAGACAGGAATGGGGCCAAATCAGCTGAACTGACACCAAATCTTAAACTGCTTCTCAGAAGTTGACAAGAATTTCAGCCAAACAGCAAACCATACTGCGGGTCCATTTTTCCCACAGGTCTTTGCAAGCACATGGTGGGTGAAGGAGCACGCAGAAGGGCTGGCTGGAGGAGACAATGAGGAGACGGCTATGAGAGACTGTGTTCAGATAAAGGATCTTTCTAGAGCTCTCTGGCTGAGGTCGCCCAAGGACCATTGTAAGCAGAGGTGGGCAGGAGAGCTATGGAAAACTTCCAATTGTCTAGGAGAAGGGAGGGGAGTTGGGGGGGGCGGGTGGACTGGGGGGGGCGGGAGGGCTCCGGGGGGGGGGGGGAAGGGGCGGGGGGGGCGGATGGACTCGGGGGGCGGATGGACTGGGGGGGTCTTCGAAGGCACAGAAACCATGGTGATTAATCAACAAGAAGTGCCCAATAGCCCCAAAGCTAGCAGCCAGGTTATGGTGCAAGGAGTGAGAGAGGGTGAGAGGGTCACGGGCATTTTGGGAAGGGTGGGTGTTTGGGCTCCTAGGCATAAAGAGCTTTCTTCAGCCTCCTGGAGGATCAGGTTCATACAACCCCCTCACACTGCCACTGTGGGATACCCGTTAGGAGGACAATGGTGGCTGTATGGTAAAAACACCACGCTCATCTCCAGGTTTTGAAAACCTGAGCTCAAAATCCCACCAACCTCTAGGCTCGACCCCAAGCTTGAAATTCCACCAATACCCACCCTGGAAAATTCTGTCCCCACGAAACCCGGTATAAGTCCGCCTCCAGCTTAATTCTCTGCACAGGACTGACCTAGGCCCTCTGCATATGTGCTACAGTTGTGTAGCTTGGTCTTCATGTGGGACTCCTAACGGTGGGAGTGGGAGCCTAGTCTTAACGTAACTTGATATGCCATGGCTGGTTGAGATCTACAGAAGGCCTGCCCTTTTCTGAAGAGAAACAGGGGAGGCATGGAGGGGGGGGGGGAGGAAGAAGAAAGGGGGGGGAGGAGAGGAGGGAGGGGTAACCGCAGTCAGGATGAAACAAACAAGCAAACATAAAAATAAATAAATAAATAGATAGATAGATACATTTTGTCAACCTCAAGCCAATGACAGGAAATAAGCACCTGTAAAGCAACAGACAACTATTATGATGATGGATTTAAGTCCAAACATCTTCATAATTATATTTAATGTAAATAGAATAAACAGTTCAAGTGGCAGACAACAGAATGGAACCCACCTACACTGTCCACAAAGTTAACATTTGAAGTATAAAGACGCCAGTATTTCATATCTAGGAGTACACGCCAGCATTACTTTTTTAAAAACTATTTTGTTGTCAAAGTAACTTCAGGGAAAAGAATATCACCAGAGATGAAACAAACCAACAAATGTCACCATTCACCAAACAGATCTAACACCCTAAACAGATGTCCCTCAGTCACAGGAGCTCAAAATAGGAGGGGGTGGGGGTGTGGATAGGAAATAGGAAGGGACAAAAAAAAAAAAGGAAATAGAAGCTGGGTCCCTGGTGGCTCATGCCTTTAATCCCAGCACTCAGTAGGCAGACGCAGGTGGATCTCTGAGTTCGAGGACAGCCTGGTTTATAAAGCAAGTCCAGGACAGCCGAGGCTACACAGAGAAACCCTGTCTCAATAACCCCGAACAAACAAACAAAACAGGAAACAGAGCAACTGATAGTGTTCCCAGAGCTGTGCTTCCTAGTCAATAACAGATTAAACCACTAGACCATAGTTAGAAAAGCTAGAGAGAGTTTGAACACGGCCACCAACCAATTTGTCGTAACTGTCCTATGTGGAACCCCACATCAAACACCTCACAGAAGTCATGTGAGAGTCCAGGGTGCCAGAGAGTCGGCAGAAGAAGAAGATCGAGGAAACGGTGGCAAATGAGTGGAGTCCTTGGCTGGAGGTACACGTGACCAAAGAAATGATCAAGGACGGTTGTGTGAAGTCATCTGCTTCCGTTCCGGTGGGTGTGTGGTGGAAGCTCTTCTCTCCACTTAATAATCTTCTTGCTGATTTACCCTCCAACTGCCCCAAGACCACCTGAGGCCCGGCTGCTCCTCAGTGTTCCTGCCCAGCCAGCTGTGGTGGTGACCACTCACACCGGATGTGGAAGCGCCCATCTGAAGTCTGAAGGAGCCAGGCTGCCTGGTCCCGAAGGGGGTTCACTTAGAATGAGGACGGACACTCATCTAAATCCCAGAAGCATCAGTTCCCACAAGGTATCTTCTTACAGAGATATACCTGATAGTTAAGTCAACAGTAGCAAATATTTACACAGTAGAAGATGTAAACATGGGGGCTGGGGGTAGTTTTCTTAGCAGGAGGAGAAGCCTCCAAGAAAGATTCCCCTGTCTTAGAAGGCCAGAGCAGAGGTGGGCCACTGGTGCCAAAGATTGACAGTATCAAACAGCGATGTTGGGGAGCAGTAGGATCCACTGCTGGAGGGGACAGCCAAGGGGAAGCCTGAGGGACCACAGTCATCAAGTTGTTTACTGTTGATGCCTATTGGAACCACCTCTCCTTACAATCCTCTCAGTAAAACCCGAAGGAGAGAGGACTCACACAGCTTGCCAGGACCCACCTTTCAGGGAGAGATTCACTTTGTTTTTTTTTTAATCACTTAACTCTTAAATATAAGCATACAAACAGATTCTCAAAGTCTTTCACTTTGGGGGAGACAAGTGAGAAAGAATGGCCAAGGGTGACAGCAGCACTGGCAGGAGAGGGGGTGCCTTTGGCCTCTCCTCAGCTTCTGGAGTACTTTGCTTTGGGCTGTCACACAACGTGGCTGTAGGTGGTGCAGGCTAGGGGGGCCTTAAAACTAGCAAATTTGGCTCCCCCCCGCCGCCCTCTTCACAGTTCTGGAGGCTCCGAGTACTGGTTTCCTGTCCTCAGCTTGCAGGTGGTATCTGTCCCCATGTCCCCTCAAGGCCTTCCTCTGTGCATGTCTGTTGTCTGCATCCGAACTTTCTTCCAAGGAAAGCAGTCAAACTGGATTGGGGCCATCTCCATGACCTCATCTCACCTCACTGACCTCTATAAAGATTCTGTTTCTAAATGCAGCCACATTCAGAGGCACCTGGCTTTGGGGCCCCCACGCATGAATTTTAGGGCTCCATTGGACCACAGTACACTCTGTGCAGAGTGGCTTTTGTCTGCCGAAGTTCCTGGAAGAACAGTTTTATTCAGTTAGGTCATGACCCTGCATCTGTTTCTCCTTCCCTGACTCCTTTCCAGAAATTTCCACTCATATAACCCCCCCTTTTTTTTTCTAGAAATAATAAAAACATATCCTTCTATATTTCCTGCAACTACATAGCATTCTCCTTCCAGAAATTGGTTTTCTGAGAACTGTATGCCTCCAACCCATGCACAGACTGTGACTTCATTTAACCCTTTAGAAAAGGCCAAGATGCAGGCCGTGGGGTGGCACACCTTTAATTCCAGCACTCCAGAGGCAGAAGCAGGCACAGATCTCTGAGTTGGAGGCCACCCTGGTCTACAGTTCCAGGAAAGCCAGAGCTACATAGACAAATATTGTCTCAAAGAGAAAGGTAGGAAGGAGGGAATGAAGGAAGGAAGGAAAGAAGGAAGGAAGGAAGGAAGGAAGGAAGGAAGGAAGGAAGGAAGGAAGGAA
>OU015747.1:6583139-6604841 GCA_907169655.1 Acomys percivali | reverse complement strand
GAAGGAAGGAAGGAAGGAAGGAAGGAAGGAAGGAAGGAAGGAAGGAAAAGACTTTCAGGCTAAGAAGCCTGAAGCCTGCCCATCTTGACTATAGTGCCTCTTTCATGTCTTTTCAAGACATTTTCACTTGCTGACCCTCTTCCAGCATCTGCCCCACCCTTAATCCAGCCTATTGAGCAAGACTTTGGGAATGCATCTGAGAATGTTCTGGAAGGGTTAGCACACACAGCTGTGCAATGCCATGTTCCAACACATCATGCCTGAGGAAGGATAAAGATGAGCCAGCGACTCACAAGGCTAAGGAGGGCAGTTCCATGGGGACAAAGCTTGGGAACTGATGCTTGATCTAAGTTTGGATTCCACAGCACCCACGTAAAAGCTGCACGTCTATAGCCTCCCAGAGCTCGGAAAGCAGAGACCGAAGGATCCCAAGAATTCACTGGCCAGCTAGCCTACCTAGCCAAAATAGTAAGCTTTCGGGCCAATGGGAGATGCTATCTCAAAAACCAAGGTGGAGAAGCAATTGAGGAAGAAATTCTGACGTCAGTCTCTAACCTTCACTTACATCCAAATAGCAAGCATGCGCGGGCGCGCACACAAATGCACACACACACACACATGCGCACATACACACATGCAGACACACAGAGATGTCAACATCAGAACACAAATATGATGTGGGTGATATTTTATTAATTTTACAGATGAAGAGTTAGTCTCAAAATATGGAGTAACGAGGCTGCAGGCCGAGGGACAGAGCCTGTTTTTGGACTTGAATTTGTCTACGGCAAGCTTCGATCTTGCTGCTCACATTCTCCTCCCACCTCACTGTCAAGCACCAGTCTTTCTCTCTACACTGGGCATCTTGAACCCTACACACTGAATCCCATTTATGATTTCTTGTGTTCTCACCAAGACAACACTTACAGAATACATCTATAGCCCGGTGTGACTGAGGGTTTAGGAAAAGAAATCTCTTTGAATGAGAAAAAATTTAAAGTAAATTTATCAATTTAAAACATTTTAAAGCTTCCACATAAACCTCAGCTGTTCTTCCTGGAATTATATTGATAGTTGAGAAGAAATGTATTATATTTTCAAAATAACAGCGATTACACTGAAAGGTATTTTCTCCACAGTTCTGCTCAGCGGTGGCAGTAAAGGAGGAAAAGAGCCTTCCCATCTATGGGGACAGAGGTTTGGCCTCGCAGAGCCTGGCCAGTGACACACGCAACACTTCTCTCTAGCTGTGGATTGGAAGAAGAAGCCTCCAGAAGTCAGGCTTAAAGACAAGAGCCCCCAGATGGCAACCTAAGCTTAGGTTCCCAAACTTACCTCCAAGTTTGAGTCACCTGCCATCTTTAAAAAGTTTTTAAACTTACTATAAGTGTGTGTGTGTGCGCGCGCGTGTGTGTGCGCGCGCGTGCGTGCGTGTGGTGTGTGTGTGTGTGTGTGTGTATACATTGATGGAGGATTACACGTCATGGTGCTCTGTAGAGTTAACTCTTTACTTCCACGTTTATGTGAGGACTAAACTCAGGCTTTCGTGGGGCCACCGCTTACAGGTACAGGTGCTTGGGTGTGCCTCCCACCCCCAGAGTCAGGGCGAAGCCCAAGGGTCGGGAGTCATCACACATTCCCAGGTGTGTTGATGGAGCAGCAGGTGCAAGCCACCCAGGCATTTTAATGGCGCAGATTATTGGTAGTTGGGATATAAAGTTGTAAAGTTTAGTAAATGAAGTGACAGCTGTGAGGGAAAATGGCTAACATATGACTCAGATCAATAGGAAAAAACGTTTGATCCATATTTATTGATCAAAAACTAATAGGTTGAAAAATAAAATAATATGTAATTTATGCAATGCCATGGTTGTGTGTATGCAAATATAAACCAGTAAGCACTCTAAGATTGGCTTAACAATGAGTAACAAGTTTAGCTTTATGTGAAAGCAAATGCACTGATGTAATATTACTTTGTAATTAAGAGTAAAGTAGTGCTGGACATGGTGGTGCATGCCTATAATCCCAGCATTTAGGGAGGCAGAGGCAGGTGCATCGCTGTGAGTTCACGGCCAGCTTGGTCTACAAAAGGGAGACAGCCAGGACAGCCAAGGCTACACAGAGAAACCCTATTTTGAAAAACCAAAAATGAATAATAAAATAATAAAAATAAAAATGCAACTACACACACACACATTTGTGCACATACATACATACATACATACATACATACGTACGTACGTACGTACATACGTACGTACATATGCATATGGAAGCAAGAGTCAGTCCTTAGACGCCACCTACCTTGTATTTTGAAGCAGGACCTCTCATTGACCTGGATGGAGCTCAAGAAGCAGGCCAGGCTGATTGGTCAGCAAGTCCCTGAGGCCTGCCTCTCCAGCACTTGCATCACACACCATCACACCCTCCCCCCCCCCAAATAAAAATCTAGGTCCGCAGACTTGCTCTTCATGTTCTGAACTTTCTCCCCAGCCTGAAGAAATGTATCTTTTTCTGTGGTTTGCTTTTTTGTAGTTGTTATTTGTTAGTTTGACCTCAATATAGATCTCACTATCTGGATCAGACTAGCCTCAGACTCACAGCAATCCTCCTGCCTCAGACTCCCACAGGCAGGGGTTACAGGTATGAGCCTTGAAGTAGGTTTTTTAATTGATTGAGATCTGCTGGCTGTTTCTTTGGGGCAACAACCTCCAGACTGAGAAAGGAGACAGAGCCCAGAAGAGGCGGTCACTATACAGTTGATGGAAATAAACAAAAAGTAACTTAATTTTTTTTCTAAATCTTGGTGTAGGCATGAAACTAGAAGGCCTTCTGTTTCCTAAAAGACAGAACACTGTATCTCTGGATGCTCGCTTGTGAAATCTCTTCCATCTGCTTTGGAGAAAAGAGGCAAGCTGCTTTTTTTTCCCCCTTGAACATCATGCACACTTTGCACGTGCATGCACACAAACACACATACAGGCCATACACTGGATGGCAGGTCCTAAAATAGTAACTGTTCTCAAAAAGGAGTACCTTAAAGCAGGGCATGTACACCGGAGACCTAGAAGAAGAAAATAATAACAAGTGTCACTTATTGGATGATTACAATATTTGAGTCACTGTTTTAAGCACCCTGCCTTAATTATGCCATTGTATTCCCGTGGGTCAATGTTCTGTGGCCAATTTGACTTCCCATATGAAGATGAGATTACAAACTCACTCAAGGTCATAGTCTAGTGGGAGGCAGTGTGACACCATACAGAGACACACATGCACAGGGCTACACTGCCTGTGAGAATAGGGCAACAGGTGACATTTCAGCTCCGATAGCAGAAAAAGACTCATGGTAGGTTTGTTATAGAAATCTGATTTCTTCCCTATTTCCATTTTATTGAAAATAAAATTTTCCCCTCACATAATATTCTCTGAGTATAGTTTCCTCTCCCTCTGCTCCTCCCAGATTCTCCCCACCTCGCCTCCCTCCCAGATCCACTTCCTTTCTGTCTCTTTATTAGAAAACAAACAAGTTTCTAAGGGATAATAGTAAGACAAGATAAAATAGGATAAAACGAAAACTAACACGCTGGAGTTGGACAAGACAAACAAACAGAAGGAAAAGAGCCCAAGAGGAGGCACGAGAGTCAAAGACCCACTCTTTTGCACAGCCAGGAATCCCATTAAAAACAACAACAACAATAACAAAAACAAACAAACCACTAAGCTGGAAGGCATAGCATGTGGACAGGGGACCTCGTGCAAACCTGTGCAGGCTTCCTGCGTGCTGCTTCCGTCTCTGTGAGGGCTGATCATGCCGATTTAGAAGGGGTTGTTCTCCCGTGTCCTCCACCTACTGTGGTCTCTCACTCTCTGCATGATGTCTGGCTGTGGGCCTCTGTATTTGTTTCCATCTGCTGCAGGAGGAAGCTTCTCCGAAGGCTAATCTATTAGTATAGCAGAATGCCATTAGGAGTCATTTCATTGCTACACTTTTGGGTCTTGCTTGTTGTTTTGTGTTTCAGACCAGTAGTATTTGGTTTTACTGTAGGTCCCTGGGAGATGTAGTCTGTGGTTCTTGGCCACCCAAGCACTGTTGGGTACGGGTTCCATCTCATGGCATAGGCCTTAAGTCAAATCAGATAATGATTGGTTATTCCCAAAAGCTCTGTGCCACCATTGCCCTAATGAATCTTACAGGCAGGACAGTATCATAGATCAAAGGATTGTGGCTGGATTAGTGTTTATTTTTCTCTTTTGGTAGTGTGCAAAGTACCTTCCTGTAACAAAGACACAAGTACATAGGATGAACGCTCTATAGACAACAACTGGACTTCTTCATGTTCAGTGAGTGGTGTAGGTGTTGTCTTCAGCAATGGGGCCTTGCTGTCAGTTTGTGAAGAGAAACCAATATTCTTGGCAACAGCCTGGGTTGTTTGGGGATTCCCATTGGACTTCTTTGGCCAACAACTCAGTTAGATGTCACCCAATCCCAGTACTGGAAACCTCATTTGGTAACAAGAGATGGCCGGATGGGTCTTCCTCCATTACTTGGCAGTTTCATTTAGAAAGCCTTCATGTATGTATTTTAGGAAGCTTCTACTGTGTTAGAGGTCCTTGGTACCCCTCAAATGGCCTTTAATTTTATCTGTCTTTCCTCACATTTCCACCTTTTCCCCTTCTCCCCTCCCTCTACCCCACTGGTCCTCCCATTCTACCTATCCCACCCCCACCCATCCATAACTATCTATTCTATTTCCCTTTCCTAATGAGATCTACTTGTACCCACTAGTCCTTTACTCTAGCCCTAACCCCTGTGGCTCTGTAGATTGTAGCTTGCTTATCGTTGACTTAACAGCTAATATTCACATGTAAGCAAACACATCTCATATTTGTCTTCCTGGATCTAGAATATCTTACTCTGCAGTGGATGTAAATGTAGTTTTGTTTTGATCCCAAGTATGGAATGGGAAGCTGGTTTCTATGATTGGCGCACTAGAAAGGGAACGGCCTCGTGTTGGGGGGCATGGTCTTTGGCAGTTGGAAAACATCCTGTATGGACTTTGGAAGGGTATAAAAATAGCCCCCAAAACAAAGAGAGATCACTTTTGCGTCACTTCGCATCTCTCGCCTTCTTCCCTTGGCTTCGAGATGCTTCTAGAAAGAAACGTTCCAGAGAACACTTCGAGTTTGCTGCCGCTGTTTGCTGTTTGACTTGACTGCTATAATCCTGACAAGGAAGAGTAGAATTGCCCCAAGGAACTGAGTCTAAAAAGGTCTGCCTCCCCTGGCCCTATGAACCTTCTTCCTCCCCTACCCAGCGTCAGTGGGTTGGAAAGGAGGGAAATGCATTAAGGAGCCCCAAATAAAATTCGTTTAAAAAAAAATCAAACCTACATCACGCAGGATAATATTTTTATTTTTAACAATTTGTTTCAATTTTATTTTTTATGTGCATTAGTGTGAAGGTGTCAGATCCCCTGGAACTGGAGTTACAGATAGTTGTGAGCTGCCATGTGGGTGCTGGGAATTGAACCCGGATCCTTTGGAAGAGCAGACAGTGCTCTTAACCTCTGAGTCATCTCTCCAGCCTGATATTTTTCTTTAGTTCCATCCATTTACCTACAAATTTTCACTCTTCTGTTGAGGGACATCTAAGTTGTTACCAATTTCTGGCCATTATGAATAGAGCAGCAATACACATGTTTGAGCAAGTGTCTCTGTTTTAGGATGAAGCATCATTTGGGTTTATGCTTAAGAGTGGTATATCTGGATTTTATTCTCCCTTTGGTTTTCTGAGACAGGGTTTCTCTGTGTAGCCATGGCTGTTCTGGACTTGCTTTGTAGACCAGGCTGGCGTTGCACTCACCTGTCTCTGCCTTCCTAGTGCTGGGATTACAGGTGTGCGCCACCACACCCAGATTCCCATCTTCCGGAGGAACCTCCATGTTGATGTCTATAGTGGTGGTACAAGCTTGCTGTCCCACAGCAATGGATGAATACTCCTCTTACTTCACGTACTTTTCCAGCATTAGCTGCCACTTGTTTTATTGATCTTGGCCATTCATTCTGACAGATGTAAAATGGAATCTCAAAGTAGTTTTGATTTGCGTTTCCCTGATGACTAAGGATGGTGAATATTTCTTTAAATCTTTCTCAGCCATTTGAGTTTCTTCTTTTGCGAATTCTCCATTTAGATATGTATCCTTTTAAAAAGTGTTTTCTTGATATCTATTTCTTTCTGCGCCTTGGACCTGGGTTTCTTCTCCTTCCTCTATTCCCGTTATTCTTAGATTGATCTCTTCATAGATTTCCTAGATGTTTTTGTGCTAGGAGTTTTTTTCAGATATAGCATTTCTTTGACCAAAGTATCCATTTCTTCTTCAGTGTCTTCAGTGCCTGAGAGTCTCTCTTCCATTTTTTTGTATGCTGTTGGTAAGGCTTCCTGAGGTCCATGTTTGATTTCCTAAATTTTCTGTTTCCTTCAGTTTGGGTTTTCTTTATTGATTTTATTTTCATTTCCAGGTCTTTAGTTGTTTTATCCATTTCCTTCCACTGTTTGTGTTTTTATAGATTTATTTCTTTAAGGGATTTATTCGTTTTCTCTTTAAGGAGCTCTATCATACTCATGAAGGCTGTTTTCAGGTCTCTGTCTTGTGCTTCATCTGTGTTGATACTCAGTGCCTGCTATGGTAGGCTTGCTGAGCTCCAGGGTAGACATGCTGTCCTGGCTGTTGTTGGTTGTGTTTTCACTTTGGTGTCTATGCACCTGGAATTGAGAAGACTGTAATTCATGGTGCTGTTATCTGGCCTTGTGGTTTTTTGTTTGTTTGGTTTTGTTTTTGTTTTTTGTTTGTTTTTTGTTTTTTGAGGGGGCATTTTGTCCCTTGGTTTCTGTTGCCCTCGCTGGTTCTTAGGAGTGTATTGGCTATGTTGCTGGGATGCTGATAGATTTGGCCTCTGGGAGTTCCAGGTAAAATATGTTTCTGGGTATTGGGAGCTGATACTTACACATCGGGCACTCAGGGGCACTCAGGGGCACTGAGGAGGTCCACAGTGGGAGGAAAGCAGAGTGTTCCGCTGGAATCCACTTAGTCCCTGGAAATGGGAGCAGAGAGTGAGGAAAAGCCACTACAGAAAGGGATCAGACTGAGGGAATGGGCTTCGAAGAATGGAGCGGCAGGATGGAAATGAACTTGGAGGAACGTTGAGATGGGAATTGGGAACTGGACTTAGAGAAAATGGGAGAGGTGAAGATCCGCAGTTAGCCTGCCTGTTGCCCTGGCCTCAGAGGGGAGTGGATTTCTTAACTGAGGCTGTGTCAGTGACATATTAGTACGAGTGAATCATCTAAGAGAGATGATCTGACACAGACTATTTTCACAGCCCATAGAACCCATAGTGTAGAATATATGAAGAAAAAAAGCCATTTAAGGAGGCTACAGAGTTTTTGGGTTTTGCCACTGGTGTTGATTAATGGTAATACAAAGATGAATCTCCCCAGCAGAGGTAATGATGAAGGTATCTGGTGCTGATGGCCCAACTTGCCCTAGAAGGACTCAGCCAATGGGGGGCTCCAGGTGGGCTGGGGAGGTTCCAGATGGGCTGGGGGGCTCCAGGGGGCTCCAGGGGGCTCCAGGGGGACTCCAGGCAGCATGGCGAGGCGCAGAACTGTGAAAGGAAGAGAGCGCATAACTGAATAGAGGGGGTTGGGGCAGTAGAGGGAGAAGAAGCAGGAGATAAATATGGGGGACTGAAGCAGAGCTCCGCTCAGCACCAGGGAGGCTTGTGAAGAGAACGAGGGAAGATGCAGGGTGGAGGACGTTTCTAGAACAAGGAATCAATTGAAAAAAGCTCACCGTAGGCAAAGCTGAAGCAACCCAAAAAGAGAAAAATAAAGTAGAATTAATTAGAACCCAGAGTATAAAGTCCCATGAGTCCACACTGACACTAATGAATGATTGGATCAATTAACAACCGCAGAAGACAAATCTCTGCGTGTGAGTGTTCTGTACAATTTTATGCAGAGACTCCACTCTTGAGGAGGAACACAAGTCACAAACCCCCTCCTGTGGTGGGGGGGGACATGGTGGGGCGGGGGACAAACTGTGGTCAAGAAGCTGCTACACCCAGGTGGCCCAGGCCACTGTAGAGCAGCAGACCCGCCACCCTCCTGCTCTGCAGTGGGAAGGTCACCCTCTGTGATCAGCCACTCTGACAATCCCAGGTCCAGGCAACTCAGAAATAAAGGGAAAAGGTGGGCCTGGAGAGGTTTTAAATAGCTCAGTGCTGGAGTATTTATTTACCACGCATACATGCGTAAGACCCTAGGTTTATTTCCTGAATTAAAAAAAAAAAAATCAGAGATGATTAGGTTAGGGTACTCAGGATGGTATGGCACACAGTTGGGTAGGGAGGGCAGTGGGGGAAATCTGGGAGGAATTGGGGTAGGGGAAATTATTAAAATATATTACATAACATCTTGGATTAAAAACAAAAATAAATAGATTAAAAAAATTTTTTTTTAATTTAACACAAACAAGAAAACAAGCAAATGTATACTACACTAAAGGACAAAAATGTTCACAAGTCACAAACCTGATAGGTGTTTAGTGCTGAAAACACAGAGCTTGCAGCACGCTAATTAAAGAAACAAATTACGTCCTTAGGATGTTATTAAAGCTGTAAATATGCATCTCTACAGAGAACAGACAATAAAAATTATCACTAAAAAATTGCCAAAGTCATCAAGCAACGGAAGCCTGAGAGAGTCACCATCAAGAGGAGGAGCCGAGCAAGTGCAGCGTGCGATGCGGGAAGCAGTCCCGAGCAGCAGAGGAAACCGAGGAAATCAGAATGAAGTGCAGACTTGAGTTGATGGGGTCGATGGTGGCTCATAACTGCAACAGATGTGCCATGCGAACAGATGTTACATGTACGTTAAAACCAGGTGAGAGCTGCACAGGAAGTCTTACTATCTTTTCAATTTCCTTGTTAATACTGTTTGTTTGTTTGTTTGCTTGTTTTTTTCCAAGTGAGGTTTAGTGTGTGGCTGCGCATGCCTGTGATCCCCCAAGCCACTGTAACCAAGTGAGACCTTTGACCCCCCCCAGTGGCGAGACCCGGGAGCTGCTGATGCAGAAGGGATGTAGGGAGAAAGCTGCTGGGTCTCAGTCTGGAATAAGGAGAAGGCTAGAGTCAGCAGTGACCCAGGGGTCTTGAGCGACAGGCTCAGAAGTCAGATGAGGTCACAATTTAGAATTTCATGCGGCTTCAGTGTGAACCTGGTAGGTTCTACGCATAATCACCATCCACGTATGATGGAGACCATCAGTAGAACTATTTCTATATGAGCGGAGACCAAGCATAAACTTCTGTGAATGGAGGCCACATGGGATTCAGAGGACCACCGATGACCAGGATGGTGACCACCAGTGTCATCCCTCATTTCCAAGGGCCACCTACATACTCACAAACCTAAGAGGATGGTCTCCTCAACTAGAATGGTATTCATGTTTTAGTCCTCAAAAGCAGAGGCTTGAATGATTTGGTACTTTGACATGTTTGGATTAATGACTGGAGAACAAGTTCAAACCATTTTGAATTGCTGAAAAAACAAAAATCACCTAGAATCCCACCCCTCCATCCCCTTCCAATTAGTCTGTAGTGCCTCAGACCTTGGCTTGATTATACTGGGTAATTTAACACTGGACAAAAATCAGACTCCATTTTACCGGTAGTAGCTTGCTTCCTCTAGGACCATCACTGCAGGCACACGCATGAAAACTCTAAAATAAAGACTAGCAGCACAGGTTGTTGCTTGGGGCTCTTGAGTCCACCAGCTAGAGCAAAGGTCGAATGTGTGTGTGTGTGTTTATATGTGTGTAATCTATGTGCATGCATGCATTTGGGGTGTGTGTGCACATGTGTACACGTGTGTGAAGGCCAGAGGTCAATGTTGAGCCTCTTCCTCTATCGTTCTCCACCCTATATTTTGAGACAGGATCGCTCACTGAACTGATTTGGCCAGCCTCCTGGCTCACCCCTTCCCTCAATGCTGGGGTCCCCCACTGTGCTCCAAGGGGCCCAGCTTGCGTTTAGGGGACTCAGACTTAGACTCTCTTGCTGGTGCGTCCAGCATTTTGCTGACTGAGCCATCATCTCACCAGGCCCTCCTTCCTTTGTTTCCTTTTTCAGAATAAGGGTTATTTCTGATGGCTTCCCTTTTTATCACACCAGAGTTCTGCATCCACTCTTGGCAGGGAGGGGCGGGCGGGGGACGGGGGAGGTGGGGGGGGGGAGGATGTATGGAACCAGCAGGATCACACCAAAGCCACACGAAATTCTATATCGTGACCTCGTCTGACTTCTGAGATTCTCCTTACTCCAAACTGAGGCCAGCAACGTTTCTCTACTTTCTGAAAAGGCTGGTGCAGGGCGCCCACACCTCGCTCTGACATTTCTTCTACGTCAGCAAGTCCCGAGTCTCACCATTGGAAGTCAAGGGGAAAGATCTGATTTGGTTACAGCTGGCCTGCTGGCACTATTTCTTGGTGTGCACAGCAGATTTGATTTCTGATAAGCGTGTGAAACATCACTTTGGGGTTCGGGGCGGGTGGGGTGGGGTGGATGCTGCCTTTTGTTTTGGTGAGGAAGGTGGAACGTGGCTCTGTGTTTTCAGGTGAGAAATATTCAACTTCATAGTTCGATTCTGAAGGAACATGAAACTAGAGAAAAACAAATAAACCTTTTATTCCAGGAAAACCTGAATTTGAGCTTCGGGAGGAAAACAAAGTCTTCCCCGGGAAGTCAGCGCTCCCCTGCCCTGCTGCGGCCCCTCCCCCACCTCCTTTTCCTTCCTCTTTTTCTTTCTTCACCACCATGTCTCGGACTATGTGAGAAAGAAACGGGGAAGAACGGAGCCAAGCCTTCTCTGCCTCTTATGAACGTGGGGGGGGGGGGGGAATTAAAAAGGTTCTAATTCATGAACGCTCTGCCCAGAGCCGGTTCTATAAGGGCTACAGGTCCAAGCTTCGGAGATTTCCGGAGATACAGTGAGGAGGCGCTGAGTGCTGGGAACCACCAGGCTGGCTTTGGGTCATGTGCGCCCTATGGCTTACCCTGGTGTTGAGTCAGCGGTCCTCAGACCACAGAAAGGTCAGGCCTAGCTGCCAAAGTGAAAGTGCTGAATTATATTGAAACTGTCAGGGGGGGAAAAAACAACAAAAAACAAAGAAACCCCGCCCCATATCTCTAAGTATGTCTGTGAATGTCGTGTTTTTATCTAGAATTACCGTAAACTCATTTCAGAATGGTTGAAGCCTGTGGTATTCTGAGCAATTTACTCTTCCACTGAATTGCAACTTAACCACACTTACTCCCAGGCCTTCCTCCTTGCCCTGGGCCTGGGCTTCCCAGGTCTCCTATGGGCACCTCCCATTTGCAAGCCCTGACGTGAAGATTCCCAAGCAGACACAAAGTGAGGGCCTTGGGATAAACCATGGGATGGGAGGAGTCAGGTCATCCAGTCATAAACTGTACCAGAGAAGACAGAGACAACCCTGTCCTAGGCCCCTTGGGGAGCTTCTGCCCCAACTAGGTCTGTGTTCAGATTTAGCCTAGCCCATGACCTCTGATTAGTTTTAGGGTCTCTGATAAATTATGATCATGTCTGTAAGGTACAAAAACTAATTCTTCTTCCTCCTCCTCCTCCTCAGAAGACTGTAGCTCACACATGTAAAATCATTTGATAAAGGGCAGAAAGTCACAAATGTTGGCATCTTTCTTATGGTCCTACTCTGGCCCCACCCCCAACACATCCTGCCCAACAATCCAGGCCCACATCCAGTCTGTCTTTCTCCCTCTGAGACAGCATCTTTACTAGCCCTGGACCCATCTCTTCTCTCCCTGCCCCAGGTCAGAACTCCCCAGCTGCCCGTGATCGCTGTGCTCTGCGCCACTGTGCGTGCGGTGTCCTGGATGACTCCCAGTTACTGCATTACGCTTGGGAATGCCGCTCACTGGTGCTAACCCTGAGGTAGACCTGGCCCAATCATGTACAGTCCTGTGACTTCTGTGCCTTGGACCGTTGGCCTTCTTCCCCAAGCCAGGCCTCTGCTGCAAGCGCAGCACTGCATTACTCCCTATCTCCAGTGAGCCTCAGATCTTGTCAGATCTTCCCAACCCTTGCCCTGCCGTAGACCGCAGCTTCCTCATTCTTATTCCTGGACCTTTTGTGTTCCAGCCCTCCAAGGATAACTAATTTTCAAAGAATCAAAACTCAAAAGCCATACTTAGAGGTTTAAATGTATTAAGTCATGTTGCTCTTTGCCGTCACAAAGGCACCTTAAGACTTCTCAGTGCCTTAGTATCTGCTTCCTCCCTATGAACTTTCTGGAAGGAAGACAGTGTCAGACAGTTAGTGATGCCAAGATACCCCTTGAACACTCTGCCAGCTGTGCAACCCTCTTAACCTCAGTTTCCTTTTCTGAAAAGAGAAGAATTAGCCATGCAGTAGTGTCACACACCTTTAATCCCACCACTCCGGAGGCAGAGACCGTCCGATCTTTGTGAGTTCAAGGCTAGCCTGGTCTACAGAGCTAGTTCTGCGACATCCAGGGTATTTACACAGAGAAACTCTGTCTTGAAAAACAGAACAAACAAACAACAGTAACTACACCAACAACAAAGAGAAGAATTATACAAAAACCCCATGAAACTTCTATGAGGACTAACAATCTCATGCATGTTCAAAGATTTCTTAGTTTAAAACTTCCCAATATCAGCTTGGCATTTTCATGAGAGCAGCTGTTTGGACTTAGTAGTGTCCCATCCTGGAAGGGGGGAGGGCTACCAGTTCACTTTACTGCTGTCTGTAGTCCTGATCCTCTCATAGCCCCCACCCCCCACCCCCTCCCCCACCCCCACCCCCGCCGTGTCTCAACTCTCAACTTTAATGAAAGGTCTCACTACGGAGCCTCAGCTAGCCTTGAATTCACAGGGAACCTCCTGCCTCTGCCTTTTGAGTGCATTACTCAGACTTTTTGTTTTTCAACTGATTTTGTTGTTATTGTTGTTGCTCTGAGACAGAGTCTCAATGTGAATCTCTAACTCTCCTGGAACTCACTATACAGCCTTGGCTAGCCTGGAACTCACAGAGATCCACCTGCCTCTGTCCCAACCCCAAGTGCTGGGATTAAAGGCGTGTGCCACCATGCTTTATTCCCTCGTAGACTTTTAATTCTCAAACCAGGCACTGCATCTGGTTCCTTCATGGATCTGGGTCAGCCCCAGGCTGTTGCTTGACCGAAGCAGACAGCAAGTTCATGACCTCCACCATGCGCGCTGCATGATGGCCATAACTGACGTTCTATAAAGTGGGATGTCTCAGAGGCAACATGGCAGGAGCTACATTAAGTTCCCTCCCTTCCTTCCTATAACCAATACCCTAAGCCAGGGTGAAGACAGACAACCAATGCAGGGAAGTCAGTAGAGCCCAAGGAACTTCCTGTGACTTCCCTAATTTATGAGCTGCATTAACTAGGACGCAGCCAAGCAGAAGGACCCACAAGCGACCAGTATCTAAAGCTCCACTGCCTCACCCTCTCTTGTCATTTGCCCGCCATGTCTCTAAGAGGCCTAGGCAAGTGTAGGACTAATTTTTGAAAGACTATTTGGGAAAGATTCATTCATCATGTCCCATGTCGCAGATGTGCTCAGTGTTGAAGGGGCAAAGCCAGGTTCTTAAAGAACTCTAAAATCCCAGGAAAACAAACAAGGAAGTAGTTGTTGATAGCCCAGTGCACCAGGACACAGGAAGTCAGAGTCTGTGAGAAGGCACAGGGCGGATAGCAATGGCTGTGCAGAACCTAGGGTGTAGGGTGACAGACCTCTGAGAGGGTAGAGTTTAGCTTATTTAAAGAAGTTCTACTCTTAAAGCCAGGCACTAAGTAGAGGAAAAATTAAAAAAAAAAAAAAAAAAAGTGGTGAGCAAGGAGAATGAGTTAGGATCAGGAAAAAGACAACTGTACACAGAAATAAAGAAATGTCGAGCTCAGGGACAGACAGCTAGGCTGGCTCTGGGCCCAGCTTTCACACTCCACTGCTGGAATGGCTCTCGGCAGAGCTGAGTTTCTGGAAAGACAGGAGGGAGGTGGTGGAGAAGCCTTTCCCGCCTCCTGCTTCAGAGCTGGAGAAGCCAGGGTCTGGAACAGGAGAAGCTGCTGAGAACCAGACCCTGTTCTGGCCCCTTCTGATGTGTAGCAGTGAGAAAAGCTGAGCATCTCATATGTCCTAGAGACTCTGGGCTCTATCGTGTTAGAACCCACATTTCTCCCTAAGATAAAGTGCCTTCTCCATGTGACCAAAGATCATAAGGACAAGGAGCTGGAGAGATGGCCCAATGGTTAAGAGCACTTGCAGCTTTTCTGGAGGACCTGGGTTCGATTCCCAGCACCCACGTAGCAGCTCACAGCTGTCTGTGACTCCAGTTCCAGGGGCCATGTCAACCTCTTCTGACCTATGCAGACACCAGCCTTGCATGTGTCATAAAGACAAATATGCAGGCACCCACACACATGACTAGATTAGATAGATAGATAGACAGACAGACAGACAGACAGACAGATAGATAGATAGATAGATGGATGCTAAAGATAGCTATTGCTGCCTTGTGTAGTCTGAATGCTTGTGTGTAGGCTCAATTTTCTTATCCAATATATTTTATTAACAACTTATTAACTGAGTGTACATCACTTATAACCCGACTAACCAAAACAATAGGAAAAGAGGATTAAGGAATACAATAACAAAACCGTTAAGGATATCAGTTCTGAGGAACGATTCCCCAGGCGTGATCAGCAGGATTTCTTCTGCTGGAACCTGGAGTAACCAGAACCCGGAACCTCAGCAAGAGCCGGAGCCCCGAAGCCTTCCCTCCAGCAGTTCTCTCTAGGAGTGTCTCAAAATGGAGTGATTAACAGCCAAAACTATCCCAGGTCTCCAACAAGCCCCACCTCCAGTTCTGGGCTCATTTATATATCTCTTCCCAGAGTCTGCTCACAGGATCTTTTCAGATGGCAACAATTAAGCTCCGGCACCAGGTGGTTGGTCTTCTAGTGGATTAACCTTACCTGTTCTCTCACAAGACTGTACTTGGGATCCTAAAAAACAGATTTATCTCTTCTTCACTTGTGTCTCCCATAACCTCCAAAACTTACAGATTGAAACCCTGATCCTGGAGGTAATAGCATTAAGAGTGACTGAATTATGAGGGCTCAGCCTTCTAAACGAGGCCCAAAGGAACACTACCATCCCTCCCACCAGGAAAAGACCCAGTGAGGAGGCAGGCATCAGTGCTGATGCTGCCTAGATCTTCCTGAACTTCTCAGAACTTTAAGAAGTAAGTTGGTTATGTTGTAGCCACCCAGCCTGTGTGTTTTTGCAGCAATGGTGGTGGTTTTATGTTTTGTTCGTTTTAGACCAGATATGGTTAGCTTCCAGCTCATAATCTTCCTGCCTCAGCCTTTTAAGTGCTGTGATTCTGAGTGTGTGTGTGCGTGCGTGCGCGAGCGCGTGCACGCACGCACACACACACACACACACACACACACACACACACACACACACACACAGAGGCTCTAGCCTGTGGAGTTTCCTTACAGCAGCTTGCCGTGACTGAGGCACTCCTTAGCTGCCATTCCAACGCTTAGCAGGCAGTCCCTTAGGGCCTCTTAGACTGGGGGGTGGAACAGCCAGACCCCAGTCTCTTACCTGTGGAGCCACTCTCTTCTAGTTCTGGTTTTGTCACCTAAACAGACACTCGTGCTTAGCATGGAGGGCTAGATCTAGGTGGCATTAACAGCAATTTGCAGATATTTTCCTGTGCTTTGGCTTTTGGGGTTCCCTGTAACCTACTGGTGTGTCTAGCTTTCCTGTATCCACTCCCCAAGAGCTAGAATTCTGGGTACTGGATGGCCCTGTTCCCATCTCACACTCTCAGTCAGACACAAGACTAAGTAAATCATTCCAGAAACACACTTGTTCTTCTTTTTAATTCATGGTGGTTTCAGTCAAATACAATGTATTTTTTAAATGAAAATGTGTCTCACAGAACAGACAGTACACAATTATTTTAAATATCTCCTTGCTTTTAATTAATTAATTATTTATTTATTACTTTTATGTGTATTTGGCATGTGTGTATGTGTAAGCACATGGATGGGCATGTGGATATCATGGCACTATGTAGGGGTCAGAGGACAACTTTTGAGAGTCAGTTTTCTCCTTCTACCATATGGACTCAAACTCAGCTTGTCCCCAGGCTGGTGTGGTGGCTCACACTTGTGACCTCAGCGTGTGGAAGCTGAAGGAGAAGGGTCACCATGAAGTTAAGGTCAGCCTGTGCTACTGTAACCTCCAAGACAGCCTGAACTACAGAGTAAAACATCCTCCTCTCAAGGAAAAAAGAAAAAGGGCGGGGGGGGGGAAGGATTAGCAAACTCAAATGTCAGATTTTTTTTTTTTTTTTTTTTACTCAATAACTAATCTCTCTGGCCCATTTCTTGATTCAATATACTACAAGAATTAATACGTGTATATATAACATATTATGTGTACTAGTTCATTCACTAGTCCACATATCAGCTACATAATATCTGAGGCCCAGTACAAAATGAAACCATATGGGGTTCCTTTTTCAACACATACACACTTCCTAGACAACCCCGCTAAACGAGGCATTGAGCCCACCTCCCACACAGGAGTCCTCTGCTGACTACACAGCTCACCTGCCTAAAAAGCTGTCTCCGCCCCCCCCCCCCCCCAAATTACCTGCCAGGCCCGGAGAAGAAATAGCCAGCCAAACAGACGTTGTCTGTGCACTCTCACTCACTCTCTCTCTGCAGGCTACAGAAGGAAGGAGGGAAGGGAACATTCTTTCTGACATTTGATGGGGACAGAGATAGGTCCTGGGTCATCTAGGAGCCACCTTATCTCTGAGGTCAGCGGGGACTTGCCTAAGGAAATGACCTAGAAGCTCAAGGCTGGAGAGTGATGCAGATCTGGCAGGCAAAGCCTCGGAGGGAATGCACTCTAGGCCCAAGGAAGACACCATACAAAGCTTGGAGAAGACCCTGCGGGGTGGTGCATCTCAAGAAACCGCAAAGACCATGCCTGGCTACCGCCCAAACGAGACGTGCAAGGTACGGGCAGCTGGGGGAAGACAGAGACGGAGATGGGGCCAGCCTTGAGGGAAGGTTCAGTTTTATCCTAGACGCAGCTAGCTGGAAGCTCTTAATGGGTTTCTTGGCCCCCTCCCAGCTGCATAGTGAGCCAGGATGAGTATCAACCGCTTTATCAGAGGAGGAAAAACGGAGCTGCCCTTCCTGGTTTCAGATGAAGAGTAAAAGAAAACACAGCGAGATGGCGCCTAAGCAGGAAGTCCTGCTGTGCCGAACCCTTCAGCCTTGCTCAGGCCGCGGACTGACCAGGAGGCCAGGAGAGCATTAGAGGGGCAGATACTCGTCCCAGGACGGAGCTCATCGGTACAGCCTCAGCAACAGGGTATCACTTACACAGCATGTGGCAGGGAGCCATTCTCCCTGAAGCTGAAGCCTCCGAGGGCGCATTGTACACCATCATGCCTACTGGGAATGCTCTGTTCGCAGCTTGCCCTTCCTACCAGATACCCAGTGGCCTGAGAACAAGACCTGTATCTTATTTTTTTTGTTTTTTTGTTTTAATTCTAGTTCTTCACAAGAGAAGCCGTATGCCACTGTTTGAATGTGTTCTCCAAAGCTCATGCTGAAGAGAACCCAGAAATTCATATGCTGGTGATATTTGGGGGTAAGGCTCTTGGGGGGGGGGCTATCAGGCTTAGACGAAGACATAAGTGTGGGGCCTCAGTGTCGGGACTAGTGGATTTATAAGATGAAGAGCCCTATGTACCCTGGCTACTGGCAGGCCTTCAGCCTTCGGCGTCTCACCACCACAGCTGATAGTTTCCAGCTGAAAGATTTAACTTCCCAGCTTCCCTTGAGGACTACAGAAGTCTTTTCTACCCCAATAAGAGGCCACATCCCATGTCCTCTGTAGGAATTTTAGCCATCCACACGTGTAAACGACACTCGCCACGGTGAATAAATATGGTCCCAACTCAGGTCAGAGCAAGCCTTATGTCTCTTGGCTTTAACATTCTAACAAATGGAGCCAGGCACCACAGTGCATGCCATTAACCCCAGCACTCAGGAGGCAGAGACAGGCGGATGGATCTCTGTGAGTTCGAGGCCAGCCTGGTCTACAGAGTGAGTCCAGGACAGCGAGTGATATTACTCAGAGAAACCCAGACTTAAAAAGCCAAAAACCAAACCAAACCAAACCAAAACTCTCTAACAACGACTGTGAGAACTAAATTTCATTTCTAAGTTGCTTGGTCTGTGTTATTCTGTCCATAGCCACATGAAACTAAGTCCTCATAAATGTACTGGTAATTTAATTATGTTAGTAAATTATACCACCTAGAGTTGTACCCAAGATACATTATACATTGCCATGTGTAGAAGGGACACTTACTTCTCAGCGATCGTGGATAATTTCTACAAAGATAAAAATGTTTGACTTCAATGCCATTGGCTCTAAAATATATTTTTGAAGTCCATCGGTTTTCTAATTTGAGACTTACCCAGAAGTGATGAAAACCCCCACCAATTTTGACTGTTCTATGCTTAGCAAACAGGGACTGTATGTTTAGGCTTTCATCTCCCACGGGGCGTGACATACAGTGAGTGGGTCATTATTCAGTGACTGTGTAGACCACACCCACATGCACATCAACTCATGCATGTTTCTGTGCTATCATAGGATTTTTTTTTTTAATGGCACAGATGCAGTAGCTTGTTTAAATGTTCAACAGAAGCCCAAACAGAACACACAGCATGATGGACACAGTGCATATCAAAACACACGAGTGTGCAGTCGTCAGATGTCAAGACCCAAGCAGACAGCAGTCTGCAGTTGCTTGGACAAACATCGCGAGTGGAAGCTTGCAGTACGTAGTAGAACAGTACATAGGAAGGAAATAGCCAGAAAGAAACGGGAAAGGGTTCAGGTAAAATGTTGTAACTGAAAAATCAATTCAGAGAGGAAACGAGCCAGAAGTGACTCTCAAGAAGCTTGGCTTCATGACATGGCATCTGAGAAACATCTGGGCAAAACAGAAGGGCTGCCCTACTCCAAACTGTTGCTCGGGAGCCTGCGGGAGGGTATGCAGTGAGTCTAGTGTAACTGGAGATCCAGCCATGGGAAACACAGCATCCCCTAGACCTCACGGGGATTTTCTCAGTACTGTTCAAAGTCAGGCCTTGTATTTAGTAAGCAGGTGCCATTTCCCTTATAGCCACAGAGGGTCTAAAGTTCCAAGTCCCTCTGGGTGTGGTTGCCCACACCTTTAATCCCAGCACTCAGGAGGCAAAGGCAGGTGAGTTTGAGGCCCGGCTTAGTCTACAAAGCAAGTCCAGTACAGCCAGGGTTCTGTTACACAGAGAAACCCTGTCTCAAAAAATAAAAATAAAAAAGTAAAAATTAAAACAAACAAACAAATAAAAAACAACAACAAATAAACAAACAAACAACAACAACAACAACAGAGACCTATGTTATTTTGATTTAAGGGATTTCCTACTTTTCAGAGAAGATAGAAAAGAAAGTGCAGGGACTTCTGAAAGTTCATAGTTGACACAGTCCAGAGTGCTGGGTTCCGGTCCCCTGCACTCCTGGCTGGGGCAGCAGAGGAGGAACAAGGCCAGGCTTGAAGCAGGTTATCACAGGGCATGCGTCTCTCTGTGCGACCCCAGCTCACTAGGGCCCTCGCCCCACATATTACTGTCATGTCCAGGGAGGATGCTGCACAGATCCCGTGGAGCCAGACAACGCCATCCCAGCGCTGGAAACAGAGTGCACAGCTGTGTTGCTCATGCTTGGGAGGTCGAGCCAAGAGAATCGTGAGTTCGAGGCCAGCATGTCATCTAGCGCTGGCGACATGAGAAGACAGACAAAGCCCTGATAGGAAAGAGGGACAGACCGCTCTCCAGACCCATCTGATTGTGTGAGTGCTACAAGCATTGACCAATGCCACCCAGTCCTTAGGGTTAGACAGTGTCACAGAAAGCACAGAAGAGGAATAGCATGGAACCCTGGGCAGAGCAACATTCGGTCAGAAATGGTGGTAGAAGAGTAGGGAACTTGGCCGCTAGATCGTCTGAGACAAGCTGAAGAGCCTCCGAAAACCAAGTCGGCCCTGACCGAAGCAACTCCCTTTTCCACAGTAACAGTCCTGTGGGGGAACCAGACAGCTAGAGTGGCCTGTGGTTGGCAAAAGAGCTTGTAGACCGAGAGCCCTCATGCAGCTGACAGTGAAGACCACAGGCCTCCGTGATTTTCAATTGCATTGTCCTCTTTTTTCTTCATGGCTGGGGTGTAGAGCCCTATGGCATTCCTCCCGTGAGGCTCCTACATGGTGAGCTAGCCCAGAGAAATCCTGTCCAACGAACAGAGAAGAATGCCTGAAACACACAACCCCCCCCCCCCCCACCCACCCCCACCATTTCATAACCCGGACAGGCTGAGCATCAATCGCTGTGTCTGTCAACACTGTAGCAGGAACAGGGAAGGAGGATGCTGGAGAACTCAGCTGTTGGCTACCACTTAATCAAGTCATTTGAGCTTTGCTTTTGTCAGCTTCCTTATTTATGAAATGAGAACCCCAGAAAGGATAAGTCTCTTTTTAAACCTAGTTCTGAGTAGGCGAGCAATCTTTAAAACTTCGCTTGACAGCATGTACCTTTCCTATCTTTTTGTTATAAGGAGAGGACAGGCAAAAGTAGAAATGTCCAGGTTGGGCAGGGGCAGGGGCAACAGCATCACGTACCTAATGCACCTCCAGGAAAGCTGGAGGTGCCTGGAAAGAACTTGGCTCCAGGCCAGGCATGGTGGTGCTCGCCTTTAGTCCCAACACTCAGGAAGCAAAAGCAAGCAGATCTTTGTGAATTCAAGGCCAGCTTGGTCTACAAAGAGAGTCCCAAGGCAGCCAGGGCTGTTACATAGAGAAACCCTCTCTCAAAAAACAAAACAAAGGTCCCTGTCCCAAAGTGCTCCCAGCTGCAGGGCAGAGACATCAAACTGAAAATGACCTGTAAATTTCATCGCTGGTAGCTGGTTTCCATAGTGCTGCGAGGTGCTACACAGCCCACTAAGGAGGGAAATGGCATCCGTGGTCTTGTCCAGTGGTAAATCCTGAATGCTTCATACCCAAGTGCCCATTGGTACAATAATGGCATGAAGGTTACAGAGGTAGCCAACCACTTTATGATTGGGTCTGAGCCTTGTTCCACAAGAAACGATTCATGCCAGTACTATAAACCTGGCCAGAACGCCATGGCTCTGGAGGCCATAGGCCCTTGCGCAGAGAACCTGCTACTGTTGTTTTGTTAAATGGACATGTTGTCAAATGGCCTTCAAAACATTTGTATTTGTATCCACAGATTAGGGTGGCTCCCTAATCTGCAGTGGGTAGGAATTAATACAGAGACTCATAACTGGTCAGGTGTTGAGAAAGTGTATGACTGTTGAATGCTTGTGTCTAAACAGGACAGCTGTATCATTTACACACACACACACACACACACACACACACACACACACACACACACA
>OU015747.1:6562501-6583129 GCA_907169655.1 Acomys percivali | reverse complement strand
CACACACACACACACACACACACACACACACACACACACACACACACCATATGAGTCCCCAGAGAACTTCATGGAAAAGTGGGAAGGAAGACTGTAAGAAAAGGAACTGAGGAGGAGTGCTGTGAAATGCCATCCTTGGGCATGTCAGGCTTGTTGCACAAATGAACTCACTGTAGCTGTGGTCACCTGCACAAAACCTACACAAGGTCAAGCCAAGAAAACCAGTAAGCGTTTCAGTGTGAAGCACTAACTGGCCTCAGTGTATGTGTGTGTGTGAAGGGGCCAGGGGGTGGAGAACAGGACAAGAAAGTAAGAGGAAACATAAAGCATTTTTAACATCAGAAAATTAGCTGGGTGGTGATGGTGCACGCCTTTAATCCCAGCACTCGGGTGGCAGAGACAGGCGGATTGCTGTGACTTTGAGGCCACAAGAGTGAGTTCCAGGACAGCCAGGGTTTCACAAAAAAACCATGTCTTGAAAAACAACAACAACAATAAAACACACACACACAAACTCAGAATATTAATTTACCTTAGAAACCAGAACATGTGGAAAAAGATTTTGGTCTCGCCCTTTCCCCTGGCTGGCAGCGCAGAGGCCGCACGATGCCTGGAGTTACTGTAAAAGATGTTAACCAGCAGGAGTTCGTCAGAGCTCTGGCAGCCTTCCTCAAAAAGTCCGGGAAGCTGAAAGTCCCCGAGTGGGTGGACACAGTCAAGCTGGCCAAACATAAAGAACTTGCCCCCTCTGATGAGAACCGGTTCCAAAGCGCGACACCAGCACCTCCGTGGTGGTGCAGGGGTTGGCTCCATGACCAAGATCTATGGAGGGTGGCAGAGAAAAAGTGTCAGGCCCCACCACTACAGTGGAGGCTCCAAGAATGTGATCCACCGGGTCCTCCAAGCCCTGGGGGGGGGGGAGTGGTGGTGGTGCTGAAAACAGTTGGAAAGGACCAAGATGGGGGCCTATGCAAGTTAACACCTCAGGGACAGAGAGATCTGGACAGAGAGATCTGGACAGGATCGTTGGACAGGTGGCAACTGCCAGCAGGAAGCATTAGAACAAAGGATGCTGGGTTAATAAATTGCCTCATTCATTAAAAAAAAAAAGTACTTGTCTCAAAATATTTTTAAATCTATGTATAGCTCCTGAAAACCAAATTTCAGTGTCCCTAGGATATGCAGCAAAGATCATACTATTTGGATATCTTTTGGACATGGTATCAGCCTCACATCCACCCAAGCTAGTTCTGGAAGACACCAGTGCATTTAGAAAGAAAAGCCTGATCAAGCTGAGCCTGAAGTCCACAAGCCCATAAAATGTTCTGCCGGTAATTGTCTTAGTTACTTTCCTTTGCTGTGAAGAGACACCATGATAGAAGAAGGCTTTTAATTAGGGCTTGGCTTACAGTTTCCAAGGGTGAGCTCAGGACCGTCATGGTGGGGAACACGGCAGCAGGCAAGTAAGTATGGTGTTGGAGCAGTAGCTGAGAGCTTATATCTGACCCACAGAGAGCAAGCAGAGAGAGAGAGAGAGAGAGAGAGAGAGAGAGAGAGAGAGAGAGAGAATGAGATCCTGAACCTGAACCTGAACCAGCCTTTTGAAATTTCAGAGTCTCCTCCAACAAGGCCACACCTCCTAATCCTTCCCAAAACAGTTCCACCAACTGGGAGCCAAGCATTCAAGTATGAGCCCATCAAGACTCATCCAACCCACCACATTCCACCCCCTGGCCCTTATAGGTTTGCAACCGCATCACAGTGCAAAATGCATTCCGCCCAAATCCAAAAGTCCCCACAGTCTGTAACAGCCTCAACACCGTTGAAAAGTCCAAGTTTCTTCGAAGACACGAGGCAATCTCTTAAGTGTATCGCTCTGTAAAGTCAAACTCAGAAAGCAAACTACGTAGCTCCAACTCACAATGCCACGGAGTACACAATACCATTCTAAAAGGAAAGAAATTGGGCCTAGTGATAAAATAGTGGACCAAACCCCAGCAGGACAAAGCTCCAAACCAAGTAGCACTGTGTCCAGTTTCAAAGGGCTTGGATAGCTCTTCAGATCTTCCATCCCTTGTTGACTGCTACACAATTCTTTCTCTTGGACTGGCTTCACCATCTGTACACAGCTCTCCTAGGCCTCCTCACTTTCTGAGACGGCCTCTCCGGCTCATGGACTCCCTTGTCATGTGCCTGGCCTCTGTGGCTTTCCTTTTTTTTGAGTGGTTTATGTCAAGTGTTTTGTCATAGGGACAAGAAATCTACACAATTCCCATCCCCTGTCCAAGCTCAAGAGATCTTTGTCTTTGTGTGCTTTCTGATGCTGTGAGTTTGGGTACCAGCCCTGCCTGGTGCTCAGCCCCTTCCTCCCAATAACTGCTGTTAGATTTGAAGATGTTGCAGATCCAATATGTGCCAGAAGCAAGGACACGTAGAGAGAAGAGAGAGCTCTGGCCTGGGAACCGGAGGGACTTGCCTTCAAATCTGAGTGCCTCTCAGCTGTGTGACTTTGGATAGACCATTCAGCCCCTCCGAAACATGAGTTTCCTTAATTCTTCAAACCAGGTGAAAGTCGCCGAGGGAGGGATTCAGAGCACCACAAGTCAGCTCTGCCTCCTGCCAAAGTCCTTCAGGCTTCTAGAATCATCCTGACCTTTACTATTAAACAAACAAAAAAGCCAGCTATGGTGGCACACTCCTGTACTCTGCATCTCACTCCCTGCACCTCCTGACCCTGGTCACCTAAAACATGTCGTTGTTCACCCTTGGCCCTTACTGACTTCTCTCCCTCCAAGACAGCACAGCTGTGTGCTGCAGAGTCCACGGAGGGTTGAAAGCCGTGAGTCCCTCCACCCTCTTCCTGCTGTTGTAGCAGAAGGCCATGGGCTGGGCAGTTCATAAAGAACAAAAGTATATATTGGAACTATAGTTCTGGGGCAGAGATGTTCAAGAGCACACATTGGCATCGGGCAAGGGGTGTGGAAGAGCTTGTTTAAAACCCTCGAAATTGCCCTTCAGAGACCATCTTTCAAAGACCAGCTGAGCAGTTTCTAGGAATCAGACACCCTGGGGAGAAACTCAGATGAGTTTGATGAGTGATGACTGTGAAGAGGTTTAATTATGAGTAACCTAGAATAGAGCAGGGCCTTTGACAAACCCAAGTGTTCAAGCGGCTGAAAAATAGATGCGACAGATTGCAAGGAAACTAAGTCAAAGCAGAGAAGGGGCAGGGCCACACCCACTTATGTCAGTGACAGTTTCCCAAACAAGCTACTCATCTGGACTCCAGAAAGGCATAAATAACAGGTGCCTGAAGCCAACCCCACACGACTGGGCATCTTAAAAAAAAAAAAAAAAGCAAGCCAGTTTTATGTAGCCCAGGCTAGCCTCAAACTTGCTTTGTGCTAGAGAGTAACCTTGAACTCTGAACCTCCTACTTCTACCTCTCAATGCTGGTATTCCTGGCATGCACCACCCTGCCTGGCCTGCTGGGTTTTACTCTCTGCAGATTGGAACGGCAGTTCTCAGCGTGTACACCCATGACCACTAGACTAGACTGACTCTCAAACATTTGCAATTTGGCACCTAAATTTACTGGCTAGTTGGTTGTTAAGTTTAAGTTCTGGCATGTTGCAACACTGACACTTTTAATTAAAATTATTACAATCTTCAGGGTGGCCAGTGCTTTCTCACACCCTACTGAGAGCTCCCATAATCAACCACTGCTAAGGCAGAAAAATCTCAAATACTTTACATGGCTCCCTTTTCTCCTCCAGCTCAGATGTCCATTCTAATTGCCTGGAGAAATTTGATGGAAATATATGTTTGTATTTTGTTAACAACAACAACAAAAACATATAAATTGCCATTTTAGTCTTTAATTTTTCTTACTATAGAAATCTAAGTGTTAAAGAGAGTTTCTTCTTGATTGAAATACTATTATTAGCTAGCATGATGGCACACACCCTTTAATCCCGGAACTCAAGAGGCAGAGGCAGGCAGATCTTTCTGAGTTCAAGGCCAGCCTGGTCTACAAAGCAAGGCCAGGACAGCTAAGGCTACACAGAGAAACCTTGTCCTGAAAATAAAAAAAAAAACAAAAACAAAAAACAAACAAACATACAAAAAACTAAACAAGCCATGGAAAGTAAAGTTTTAGAAGAAACTTCTTAAGGAAAATGATAGAACCTGGTGTCTATACTAAGAAGTAATTAATTATGTAACTGCATAATGGTTTAATTGACTAAGTTATTTAAATAATAAAATGAACAAATACGTGATGATGTAATTAAATGCAATGCTAGTGATTAATTACAGTAATTAGTTTTTATCAACAGGACAGGATCACGTCTTCCTTTAAAAAACTAAAACAAATGTGTTCGTGCACGTGAACAGAAGAGTAGGAAGAGTCCTGTGAGGTGCTATCTTTGAAGTCCGTCTGAGTTAAAACAAGGTTATTCTAAGCAAAAACACAAGGTCATTCTGAATACTTGGCAAATATCAGAACTAGCTCTGTAGGCTTCCTATCTTTTGTAGAAGGGTGGAACCCCCTCTGACCCACACATGCACGTGGGATACCCTTGTTCTAACCTGCACAGAGGGGTTAAACCCTCTCTTAACTTGTGCCTTACGTGGGACCCCTCAGCTACATCTCTGCTTGCGGCTGCTCGCCGAGGGCTCTGAGAGATGTTTGCACACTGGAGCGCTGCACTCTGGGCAGAGCCCTTTCTCTGTCAGTGCGAGCAGGACAGGCAGTTCCTTAGGAACGAACACTGGTGGACCTTGGTGGTTTGTAAGTTACTTGAAACACTTTCGTGTCACAGACCCTTAGAAGGCTCTTTCCCGCCGGGGTGGGGGAACACATGCCAGCCTCGGCTATTTAAAAGCTTCCTAAGTTGCCCTATTAGTCAGGGACGTTTGTAGGGTGCACTGGAAATCTCCAAACAAGGCCTATTGGAAGAAAAACCAAGTGGAGGAGGGGAGAGGCAAGTGGAGGGGGGGTGAGAGGGGGTGAGAAGGGGGAGGGGGAAATCTGGGGGGGGGGGGATGAGGGTAACAAGGGCAAGAACAAGGCTTGAAGGGCAGACCCAGGAAATTGGAATTGGAATCCAGAGGAGCAAGGCCAACACCCAGGGCATGTTTTGTGCTGGGGACATTTGTCCACGAGGAAGAAAGGCTATGAGGCTGTTCGCTATTGACTTTGTCTGAAGGATAAGAGATACAATTAGAATACTGAAGAATACCGTTTTCTCAGTTACCTGATAAAACACTGCCAACCCTGTCTTCAGTCAGGACCCTCAAAGTGAAAGGGCCTTCACCCAGAGACAGCCCAGGCTCTACAGTTCCGGGACACCTCGATGTCCGCCAATGGTTTATTCTACTTGCCTCTCATCCAGAGTCCCCCACATTGCTATGAACAATGAAGCTTGTCTGAGAAGAGAAGTGGTGTCATTTCAGGCCTCCCTTAGATGCTTAGGATACAGTCAAGTGTGGATAAAAACGAGAGAGAGAGAGAGAGAGAGAGAGAGAGAGAGAGAGAGAGAGAGAGAGAGAGAAGGAAGAGAGGGGAGGAGAGAGGAGGGGAGGGAAGGGAATGGATCCTGTGAACATGAGAAGGACAAGACATCACAACTAGAACCAACAGAAAAAAACAGACAGCAGCAGCAGACCTGCAGAGACTTCCGATATGAAGAGAAGACAGATGAGAAAATGGTTGTATTTATGGTGCTCAAAGATAAGCTGCAGAATTTTTTAAAGATCAACAAAGAGAAAGAAAGAAAGGAAAAAAAAAAAAAAAGGAAAACCCACCACAGATCTTTAAAACAGCAAAATTGAACATTCAAAGGCTAAAAGCAAGAGCTCAATGGCCAGGTCCTCCCACAAGTTAAATGAAGCAGCCAAGACTTAGTCAACTAAATACAAGAGTAGGTTGGGAGCAGTGGCCCACACACACAGCCCCAGCACTTCAGAGGCTGAGGCAAGCCAACTGCTGACAGTTTGAGGCCAACCTGAATTACATAGTACATTCCAGGCCATCCTGGGCTACAGAATGAGCCCATGTCTCAAAGGATTGAGATGCAGCTCGGTCAATAGGGTGTTTGCCTGGCATCCATGGAGCCCTGGGCTCCAACCCCAGGGCCACATGGAGTGTGTTTGGTGGCACTTGACTGTAATCCCAGAACCAGAGAGGTGGAGGAAGGAGGACTAGAAATTCCAGGTCATCCTTGTCTGGGCAAAGAAATCATCCCTAAAAGCACACAAAGAAACGACAACAGCAAAATAAGGAGTTGGAAGCACAAAAGGTAAACTGAGACACGGCTCACAGTGGAGATGTCTAATTGATACCCACCTATAGTCACAGGGGCTGCCAGTAAGTTCTGAGAAGACTAAAGTCACATCATAGAGAAAATGGAGAATCCCCAGAACTGGAGACAGTCATAACGTCTTCAACTTAAAATGAGCTGTCCATCAAAATGTAAAAGACAGACATTCTAGATATTTCTAAGTGTCATTTCATCTTCAGGAGCTGCACACCCAATTTCTTCTTCTCTGTCACAGCGACGAGTTCCTTCTGTTTTCCTCTTTGCTTTAGCTCATTCGTCGGTTTACAGCCTCACCACTCAGTCCTGCTTTAATGTCACCTCCATTCAGGCGGAGGCTGAGGCTGCCCTGTTTTCTCTTCCTACTTCCTATTCTCTGGTTGACCGTGGTGCGTGGCCTGTAAACCCCTGGAGCTGTGACAGAAGGAAAGAAGCTCACTCTTAGAGCGCACACTTCTCAAGAAAACAGACAGGAAGAAGTTGTGGATTCCTGAAGAAATCGTCCACTGACTGGTTGTGTGTGTGTGTGTGTGTGTGTGTGTGTGTGTGTGTATTCATATAGCTGAAATCATTTTCAATCTGCAGCACCCACATGGAGGCTCACAGTCATCTGTAACGCCAGTTTCAGGGGATCTAATGCCCTCATCTGGCCTCCATGTGTACTGCACACACATGCAGTGCACATACGTACAGCAGGCAAACAGCCATACACATAAAAAATCTTTTAAAATATTTTGAGATAAAATGTTTTTTATTTGGTTGGTTTGGTTCTTCTTTCAAGTCAGGGTTTCTCTGTGTTGTCATGGCTGGCCTTGAACTCAGAGATCTGCCTGCCTCTGCCTCCTGAGTGCTAGGATTAAAGGAGTGTCCCACTGCACCCGATTGAGATAAAAGAATTTTAAACTTCAAATAGTATACCCAAGTGCCATGATCTAGGTATGGTTTACCCTCCAGAAGTCCAGAGTCTGGAGGTTTGGGCCTGTGTTGCAGTGTTGAGCTGGTGGAACTCTTTTTTTTTTTTGTTTTGTTTTGCTTTTGGTTTGTTGTTGTTGTTGTTGTTGTTGTTTGTTTTTTCGAGAGAGGGTTTCTCTGTGTAGCCTTGGCTGTCCTAGACTCACTTTGTAGACCGGGCTGGCCTTGAACTCACAGCGATCTGCCTGCCCCTGCCTCCTGAGTGCTGGGATTAAAGGCATGTGCCACCACCACCCACCCAGCTTGCTGGTGGACCTTTTAATAGATAGGTACTGATAGGTGATGAGATCACTGGGCTCTACCCTCACTCATGAATGGCATCTGGGGTGAAATCAAGTCTGGTAGGAGTGGATTGCTCTCCTGGCCCCTCCCTGGTCTCATTTCTTTCTTTTACATGTTTGTGTCTCTTCTGTAGGAAGCTATTTCCTTATACTTGTCTGCCAGGAAGTCCTCAGTGGGGTGCCAATGCCATGCTATTTGGACCTTCCAGCCACCTGAACCATGAGCCCACTAAACCCCCTTTTCTCATAAAGCGCCCAGCCTCGGGTATCCCGTTGTAGCTGCACAAACTGTCCTAAGACACAAGACGCACCTAGATGTGAGAACAGGACACTTTCCTGACCGTGAAGGAGTTCAGACAGTTTGCCATCCTCATCCTTTCTGAGAGAGTCACTTGAGAGTGAAGCTCAGCAAAACGGAAACCAGAAGAGTGTGACAGGGGCAAAAAACTGGAAAAGAAAATAATTAACTAATAGGTTATTTATTACTTAAAATTAAATGAACAATTGCCTTCAAGTATAATCCACTATGTAAAGACTAATAAACCAAGCTGGGATGGAATTGTTTCTGTTTGCTAGGAAGTGAAGAGGATGGGGTGGGGGGAAAATCTGCTTAAGGTTTCAATCTTCTTATTCTGGAAGGGCACATCTATTATTTAATTCTAGACACAATAAAAGCACTAGGGAAAGAAAAGGGGGGCATGGGGGGAGGGGGAACCAGAACTATCAATGTAACAGGTTATACACCTTGTTACAAGACCACTTACATAACTGTAAATTCCTAAAGGATTTTTTTAAAGGTACATGCGTACACTAAATATCTTGCCTTTAGACAGAGGAGGATACCATGAGCATAAAAGGAAACTAATTTTAACTTCTTCATATACTTCTGAGTCATTTAATTTCTTAAATAAGCTTACTAATTACATACTTAAATTTGAGTCTCTAGGACTTTTTTTTTAGTGCAGTAAGAATTTTAAAGGGTTTCAAGGACTTACAAATTTTCTTTTTTTTTTTTTTTTCACCACCACTCGCCTTATTATTCAGTCCAGCGATTTTTTTGAAGGAAGTTCATTTGGAAAAAATAATAGGAGGGCATGAGAGAATGGGGTATCATTAGCTGTTTTCAAGTCAGTGAAGATGAAAGTGGTCCCAGTAATTAAAGGAGAGATGAAATGGACACGCCGGTATTGTGGGATGGAGAAGGAGCCCATAGCTGGGAGGAAGTTAGTTACAAATAAACTTGACAATGTCCACCAGTGTTCACTTTAAACACCATGCTCTTTCACTGTAATTTCCACTTTAGAAATTGTCCTAAGGAAATAAAATCAAATCAGGAAATAGCAAAGCAAAATATCCCAGTAAGTATGCTTAAAAAAAAAGTTGGGAATGTTTTCAGTGTAAATGTTTAGAAAGTGTAACTGACCACGTACACACAAGATACAAGGGCTAGAGTGTAGCTCAGCTAGAGTGCCTACCGAGGAGAGCCCTGTTAGAGTGCTAGCACCAAGCAAACTGAGCATGGTGGTGGCTCTTGACTATATCCCCAAGACCCAAGAGGTAGAGGCAGGAGCATCGGAAAGTCAAGTGCATCTTTGGCTACATAGTGAGTCTGAGGCCAGCCTGTGCTACATGAGATCCTGTCACACAGCATAAATAAAATTTATATTTAAGGGGCTGGAGAGGTGGCTTAATGGTCAAGAGCACTGAATGTTCTTCCTGAGTGACCTGGGTTCAATTCCCAGCACCCACATGGCAGCTTATAACTGTCTATAACTCCAGTTCCAGAAGATGTGACACCTTCCACAAAACCAATGTACATAAAATAAGAATAAATAAAACATTTTAATTTTTTTATATTTAAAAAAGCTATGAAACATTAATGAATCATCATCATCATCATCATAACAAATAGTTTTAATACAATGGGAAATACATATGTTCTAATTACATTTTTCCCCTTGAGACTGAGTCTCACTATGTTGACCTCAAACCCACAGAGATCTGTGTATCTTTGCCTCCTAAATGCTAAGATTTCTTTCCCCAACATAATATATATTTTTATTAATTATTTGGGAATTTCATACAATTCACCCCAATCACACTCTCCTGCCATTCTTCCCAGGCCCACCCTTCTACCCTTCCACCCCAACCCCCCCCAATAAAATTGCACCAGGTCCAATTTGTATTGCACAAATACTTATTGGAGCATAATCAAACCTTCTAATGGCCAACCCCTTAGAGCTAGGTGAATCCCCCCATCCCCACCCCCATCGCTGCAAAGAAGCCGTCAACTCTGAAGAGCTACACTTCAACATCTTTATCATAATTTTTAAGGACTCTCTTCTATAGCTCCGTGACTGGATTATTTGGGGGCGGGGTGGGGGGGGGTGTACCACAGAAGCCATCAGTGTCTCTGGTTTTCAGTGATGAGTCTGAAGTCATCTGTATTACTGCATAAAAAGCTTCCTTGCCCATAGCAGCCGGCTGCCAGCACACAACGAGTTTTTCAACAAGGTTTCTGGAGGCCGCACGGATCATCAACATCAGTGGCCTCTAGCAACAGCACAAAACGCGGACTTCAAGACGCCCTGCGGCGGTAACACGGACCACAGGACTTCAGCAAGGTCCCGACTGTAGCACGGGAACGCGGATCAGGAACCATCAACATGGCTTCCGACCGTAGCACAGATCACAGACACCGGCGGATGTCAAGGACATGGCCTCTGGCGATAGCGCTGCAGCACAGACCACATCCAGGGAGGTATTTTGAGAAGACTTAATCCAGAAAACGATTCAGCTCAGGATGTCTTGTTGCTCAGGGTCAGGGTGCTCATACAGTCTGGCCGCATGTTTGGGGACAGGACCTGCTCAAGCTCCAAGCTGCCCTTGAAGCTGGCCCACCTTGCCAGTACCCCGGGCATGACCTTCATGTTTGCAGCCTACAGGCAGCGCTAAGGCCCAGTCTCTGCGGCCATCAGAGTGGACAGCATAAATGGCAGCAGCGGTGGCTCCATAAAGGGTTGAGGAAGCCCAAGGCTCCTGTCAGCTGGAGTACCAGCCCCACCCCAAAACAGCAAGCTTCTTTGTCGGCCCTCACGGTCCCACACCTGTCACTGTGGCTTCATCTTTAGTTCTCATACTCTCCTCTTCGGGAGGCTCTGTTCCGCCATCCCCCCACCCCCCACCACACACACACAATCCGAGGGAAGCACTTTTTAAAATATATATTTATTTATTTACTTTATGTATATATGAGAGCTCTATGCACATGTACACCTGCAGGCCAGAAGAAGGTACCAGGTCACATTATAGATGGTTGTGAGTCACCATGTGGTTGCTGGGAATTGAACTCGGGACCTCTGGAAGAGCAGACAGTGCTCTTAACCCCTGAGCCATCTCTCCAGCCCCGAGGGAAGCACTTTTTAAAAGCATCTTCCCATAAGATGCTTTCCCCCTTTAATGTTCTGGCAATATAGCGCTCTGCGCTCTGCGTGCTCATCCTTGTCATCCCTCGAGGCCTTGGGTCCTTGGGTCTCTCTGGTTCCTTGGAGGGGCTCCTTGGCCCTCAGATGCTAGGATTAAAGGTGTATATCGTCACACCTGCCTCTCTAATTGTAGTTTGTAAATCAAGGTGAAACCACGCTGTGGGCTGGAGGGATTGCTCAGTGGTTAGGAGTCCTTCCTTCTCCTTCAGAAGACCTGAGTTTGTTTCCCAACACCACCTGTGACCCCAACTCCAGGGGATGGATTACCCTGTTACCCTCTTTCAGGCTTCCATGAGCACTCCCACACACGGTGGCATACATCCATACTGATGGGCGCACCCCTCGGTAGACATGCAGAAACATAATATTGAATTAAAATGGCTGAGTACAACCACCATCTCTAAAAATTAAAGAATATTAGTTCTCTTGGGGAAGTTTGAGTCCATAATGAGGTTACACCATGTGGGGTGTGAGGTCATCAGACCAGAAATCCCTGGTAATCCCTGAAGATTACCCCAGAGAAAGCAGAGAGAAACAGGCATACAAAACGAAACAAAGAAACAAAAACTTCACCACACTCCCACAGATTCAGGGGAGACCTGAGAGCCAAACACAGGGGTAGCCTGCAAAGAACAGGCAGGAGCTGTGGGACAGCTTGGAGACCGTGACAATCCAGTAGTTGTGGTTAGCTATGAAATGTCCCTATGTGCTTATGTGTTTGAGCGCTTGGTGCCCCAAATAGTGGTTTTGGAAAAGTTGTAGAACTTTTAGGAGGAGGATCCTCGCTGGAAGAAGTGAGTCCAAAGGGGGAGGGCCTTGGGTTTAATAGTCCAACCCCACTTCCTGTCAGCTGTCTTCCTTCCTTCCTTCTTTCCTTCCTGTCTTTTTTTTAGAATACATTTTTCAAGATAGGGTTTCTCTGTGTATCCCTGGCTGTCTTAGACTCGCTTTGTAGACCAGGCTGGCCCAGAAGAGTAATTAAGCCACTAATCCTGGTCATCAAATTGGCTGGTTTGTCCCTCTTCCCTCTGTGCTAAGAAGCAGATCTGCGAGAGGCTGGTGCCTCAGGTCAGAAGAGGGGTGCGCCATGGGTGTGAGAGCCAGGAAGGTGCCGTCAGGAAACTGAGGCTCCTGGAAGAGAAAGGAAGTCCTGAGCCTTGAGGTTGCTCTGCTAATGACCCCACCTGACGACCATCATCCATCAGCAGCCAGAACCAACCTTTCGCTTTCCAAATAGGAAAACGGCAGGCATACACAAATCGAAGGATGTTATGACGCAGCCAAGACTTACTGTCCTGCTTCAAGAGCTGGCAGCATCTTGTAGGTCTTCTTTTATATACAGCACTGCTATATTTTCTTTTCATACTTAGTTTGACTCTCTGAAATATAAAGTGTTTTTTTAAAAATTCAACACATGCTGGGCAGTGGTGCCACACGCCTTTAATCCTAGCACTTGGGAGGCAGAGGCAGGTGGATTCTCTATAAGCTCGAGGCCAGCCTGGTCTACACAGTGAGTTCCAAGACAGCCAAGGCTACATAGAGAGACCCTGTCTTGAAAAAAACGAAACAAACAAAAAAGCCAATAACAGCAGCAAAAGTTCAACACACATGCTTCCAAATGATAATAATGAAGCTATAATATTGTAATAACGCATTATAGCTAGTGTCTTCCAAAAGTGGTGGCAGTAGCTTCTCCCGACTTCTGTACCCTTAGTTTCCACACTCCATCAAAAACTGATTCCTTCTGATTCAGGGAAGGCCTTCCACACTCACTTTAATTACACAATGTGTGTTTGTGTGTGCAGGCGACTTATGAGACAAGGTCAGAAAGGCCTCTAAACTTCCATCTTGTCTGTTGGAATGTTTACTCTCCAGAAATTTCCTCATAGGATCCAGTCATCATCCCATGGGCAGTCGAATCACCCACCCACCCCCTGCCCCATGGAAGCCTGCTGGTCAACCACATGGCCAGGTTTTCTTTCTGTGTGGATTCTGTTGATGTTAATTTTTTTGTGGTGGTGAGGATGGCAGCCAGGGCAAGGCTGCACCACTGAAGTATAATCCCTCTCCTCCATTTTTATACTCAATAGGTTACTAAAGCTGAATTAGAACTCACTCTGTGGCCCAAGCAGGCTTTGAACTCATGACCCTCCTACTTTGATCTCTGGGGTAGCTAGGATCACAGGTCTGTGGTACCATACCCATTATAGTTCATATTTTGCTCCACTAAATTATAGGGTGGTTTGTTTCTGACCATGTTTACTCTCCTCTCATTGCTTCTAAAATTTGTCTTCATGGTTGATTGGTTTAAGTTGAGCTTTAGGAGAGGATCTCGAGTTGATTTGAGCTGACATTTCTGTTAAATAGCCTTTGATTCATATGAGTGTGTCGTACTTTTAATTATTTGTGGAGAAACTGGGTCTTTGGTCTGACAGAACACCTCATTCTGCTTTGGGAAACCTGTTAAACACCTAGCGTTGCCCTTTTACCATGCCCTTCCTGTTGCTTCTCTCTGCTGGAAAGTGGACGATGTTTGGCAAACTTTTTTGGGAACCACCCCAAGACTCGACACTTTAGACTTCATCTGCCCTTGCGATCCAAAACAACCGCAGGTGATACAGAGATACCTGCATGAAGCCACTGACAAATTAAACTTTATTTTCAAGATCAGTAGAGGATATATTTGGCCCATTGGCCACTGTGTACTGGCCTTGATGAAATAAAAACAGTAAAATGTATGGTATAGAATACATAATTCTCAAATAATTAACATGGAAAGAAAATCAAATGAAAATAACCTCAGAGCCAACATCTCAGAGGACTAAGTAGGAACAAACAGAGACTTTGAAGGAAGTCCTAGGTGCTGTTCTAGAGAATTCTAAGACTCCATATCCTTTTTCTTTCTTTCTTTCCTTTTTTATTTTTTCAAGGAAGGGTTTCTGTGTGTAACCTTAGCTGTCCTGGACTCACTTTGCAGACCCAACTGCCCTTGAACTCACAGTGATCTGCCTGCCTCTTCATCCCTGAGTGCTGGGATTAAAGGCATGTGACACCATGCCTGCCTTAGACTTCATATTCTTAAATGAAGAAGATGAAACCAGTCAAATAAAAATCTCAGAAAATACATGTAGTCTAATTGTGGCTACAACTGCAAGTGTGGTGCTTGGCTAGAAGGCTGTCATGGTTGATGTGGAGAGACACCATGACCACAGAAACTCTTAAAAAGAAATATTTAATTGGGGCTGGTTGTAGTTCAGAGGTTTAGTTTTTTTTCATCACGGCAGGAATCATGGCAGCACACAGGCAGATATGGTGCTGGAGAGTTAGCTGAGAGATCTACATCGCGATTGGCAGGCAGTAGGAAGAGAGAGTGACACTGGGCGGGGCTTGAGCTTCTGAATCCTCAAAGCCCACCCCCAGTGACACACTTCCTCCGACAAGGCCACGCCTACCACAACATGGCCACACCTCCTGTTTTTCGCTAATATAATATTTTTATTGATTATTTGGGGATTTCATATAATATATCCTAATCACACTTACTTCTCAGTCCTCCAAGATCCACCATCTTCCTCCTCCCCCCAACCCTGTTGATCATCCAGAGAAAAGAAGAAGAAAAAAAATACCAACTCCATTTTGTGTTGCCCATATATTCACTGGAGCATGGTCAAACTCCCAGTGGCTATCCCCTTAAAGAAAACTGATTTCTTCCTCACCTGTACCCCCACCAGAACCCATCAACTATGGAGAGCTACACTTCAGCATCCCTGTCACAATTTTTAAGAGTTCTCTTCAATGGCTTCTTGTCCAGATTGTTTCTTTTTTGGGGGGGGGGGGGCGCAGGGAAGAGGGGAGAAGTTGCCACAGAAGCCATCTATGTTCCTCATTCTCAACTGTGGGTCTGCAGTCATCAATGCCACTGTAAAAAGAAGCTTTCTTGCCTGTAACAGCCAGTGGCAGCATGGATCATGAATTTCTGCATGGTTTCTAGTGACGGCAGGGACCACAGACACCATCACAGCCCTTGAAGGCAGCACAGGCCACAGACGTCAAAAATGGCCTTGGGAAGCAACACTGGCTACAGACACCAACAAAGCTGCTGGTGGCCACATCTCCTAATAGTGCCACTTGCTAGTGACCAGGTATTCAAATGTTTATGAGAACTGTTCCCATTCAAACAACTACAGAGATCATGAAAAAAAAAGAGAGAGTGGTGTGAGAGGTGTTTGGAGAGATGGCTCAGTGGTTAAGAGCACTACCGGCTCTTCCAAAGGACTCAGATTCAGTTCCCAGCACCCACATGGCAGTTCACAACTGTCTGTAACTCCAAGATCTGACACTTTCACACCAATACACATACATTTAAATTAAATAAATTTAAAAAATTGTTCCACAACACTAAACTAAAGAGGGACAAAGAAAAATTTTTAGCTGGGTGGTGGTGGCACACTCCTTTAATGCCAGCACTTGGCAGAGGCAGGCAGATCTCCATGCGTTCGAGGCCAGCCTAGTCTACAAAGTGAGTCCAGGACAGCCAAGGCTACATAGAGAAACGCTGTCTTCGAAAAAGCCAAAAGAGAAAGAAAAAGAAAAAGAAAAAGAAAAAGAAAAATTTTTTAAAGAAAAAACTTGATTCATAGAATTTATGGCCAGAAATTCCAATATCCACTTATGGAAGTTACAGGCATAAGAGAAGAAATAGCAAAGAAGTAAAAGTTTAAAAACATATTCCTATAAAAAAAAAAAAAACATATTCCTGAGTCAAAAATGAACATGGGATGGTGTGTGTGTGTGTGTGTGTGTGTGTGTGTGTGTGTTTCTCTCTATGTATCCTTGACTGTCCTGGACTTGCTTTGTAGATAAGGCTGGCCTCGAACTCACAGGAATCTGCCAGCCTCTGCCTCCAGAGTGCTGGGACTAAAGGCATGTGCCACCATGCCCAGCCTAAGCATGGGATGTCTTTAAGTAGAAGCGGTACACCTGGCAGCAGCTGGGATGGAAGTGGTACATGCTCATGGCCCTGTAGACACGCAGTAAAAAGGCACAGAGCAGCTGGAGGTGTCGCAAAGGGGCAGAACGCTTGCCTGGCGTGTGTGAATTACCCAGTTCAGTCTCTAGCATGCCAAGAGTCCAGCTACAGATGGCCTTGAAATCTCTGCGCACACACCCATTGTCACACTCAGTCACTCTCAGGTAAGACACGGGACTTCAGAGGAGCTGTTCCAGGTAACTCCCAGACGCACTTGGCATCTGCTGTGTCCTAAAGCAGTCAGGTGAGACTAGGGACCATGCTGCCCTTTTCTCTAGTTCAATGCTTGTTACAAAGCCAAGTACTTCCTGGTCCCTCTTATAGTCACCGGGCCCCCCTCCTTCCTCCTTCCTTGTGCTCGAGCCCCTCCCTTGATGGCCCCACTGTTAACCTTCCCCCCCCTCTGCTTCCACGGAACTAGATCCTCTTTCAACATTGTGTCCTGAGACCAAAGGGCTATTGACCACTCCCTTGGCGCAACCTGCAACTCCAATGTGATCTGACCCTGAACTTCTGCACTCTGGACCGGCCAACTCTTGTGCTGACTACCTGAACCATGACTGCTCCTGGCCCCACCACGGCCTCAAGATATGGGCTTTGCCAGGAAGTACTGCCATACTTAACTGAACGCTCAGCTCACAGGGAGCTATACCAGGCTCTGCGGAGGCAGAGTTGAACGCAGCCTGATGTTTGCCCTGCAAGAGTTCTAGCTGAAGACAGAGATGAAAGAACGAAGGTGGACTGCTGCTGTGTGAGTGAGCGGTGTGATCAGAGTTTCTCCAAGGACGACTTCTGCATTCTTTGCCAATCTCCTTAGGAAAGTTCAGATCCTAAGCCCTGCCCCACTTCTATGGGTAGAACTATAAAAGGGTGTGGCTTCGGAATCCACACTGTAAACAATCTCTAATAGCCATACACACACACACACACACACACACACACACACACACACACACACACACACACTGGAGGAAAGAGATCAGGTTTTCCATTTCATCATCCTCTGTCTCCCCTGACAGACCACCATCAGCAATCCCAGCCCAAAGCCTGTGTGAGAGACCCCAGTGACTAGAAGAAGAAAGATGAACATGGCACTTATATTTTGAGATTTTATCAAGCTGGATAAATGGTGTACTGGCTGGCTTTGTGTCAATTTGACACAAGCTAGAGTCATCAGAGAGGAAGGAGCCTCAGCTGAGGAGATGCCTCCCCTCCATGAGATCCAGCTGTAAGGCATTTTCTCAGTTAGTGATCAGTGAGGGAAGGGCCAGCCCATGGTGGGTGGAGCCATCCCTGGGCTGCTGGTCCTGGGTTCTATAAGAAAGCAGGCTGAGCAAGCCATGAGGAACAAGTCAGTAAGCAGCACCCTCCATGGCCTCTGCATCAGCTCCTACCTCCAGGATACTGCCCTGTTTGAGTTCCATGAACAGCAATGCGGAATTGTAAGCCAAATAAACCCTTTCCTCCCCAACTTGCTTTTTAGTCGTGGTGTTTTATTGTAGCAATAGAAACCCTAACTAAGACAAATTGTTACCTTTAATAGTCTTAAACAAAGTTAAACATCCTAGGTCACTTCCCAAAGTGTTCTTAGCTGTTGTTCTTTGTGTTTTGTTTTGTTTTTGAGACAGGATCTCATATAACCCAGGCTGGGCTCAAACTTACTATATAGCCACAGATGACCTTGAACGTCTGCCTAACCCTCCTGTCTCCACATCTCCAGTGTTGGAATTTCAGGCCCGTACCACCATGCCTGATTCACACAGCACAGCAAATCAAACCCAGAGCTTTGTCCATGCTGGTTAAGCACGCTACCAACGTATCTATAGGACAGTCCCGCCATTAGCCTTAAAAAGGCTCGGACCTAAGCACCTCTCTCAGGCGCTCAAGCCACTTCTGAGCAGAAACACTAGCAGCTGCAAGGGCAGACCTGGTCAGCAGACCCTTTCTGGACACACCTGAACACTCATGCAGGAGAAGGAATGTCACACACCCACTTTCCCAAGCAGGTCCAGGTGCCAGTGAACACCACACACTTTTTTTTTTTTAAAAACAAGGGAGATGTGAGCGATCACACCAACAGTTACTCAATCGCCTCCATTTGTCAGGGTTTTTGAGGTAAACCTTTCAAGCTTATGTAGGTCGCCTGGGATTTCAAAAGTAAACGACTTAGAGCTGTACATAGTGGGAAAATGGCAGTTGCTAACTCATCTCAGACACTCTCAGTGCAGCAGTGAGGTGGGTATAACAGAATTGCATGCTTGGGAGCAGACACACTCTGTTTGGAGGGGGGGGTGTACAGAACCACAGTAACAGTTGAAGCATTTTGTACATACAGTCATAGGAATAGTCAGATAGCCGCTGACATTGTACAGAGAGCATTTTCCCCCCTCGTACCCCACTCCAACCTCAAGCGAATCTACAAAACAATTTCCTACTATTCTTTAGATGACTAAACTGAGGATCAGAAAGATTAAGTGACTGACCCAAAGACACATAGCCAGTAAAGCAAGCACATTGTTGTATATTTGTTGCGTAAGTAACCAAAACTCATATTAAATGATACTAAATAGCAAAGCAAGTGGAAATGCTTGGGTCACAGGAAGAGACCATTATTGGTAGGAGTGGGATTCAGGCACAGGATGACCAGAAATCCATTTCTATTCTATATTGTTCGTCTCCCATTTGCCTTTATTTTTATGCCAGCTTTTATTTTTAGTGTTTTTGTTTTTGAATTCCTGTGTGTCTGTGGTTTTGTTTAATTAGAAGCAATCAGTGACTCGAGGCTAGGGATGTAGCCCCAGTTAGTCACAATTCTCCTGGCCTGCATGAAGCCCTAGGTTAAACACACAGCACCGCATAAGACAGGTGAGGTGGCGTACACATGTCATCTCAGAACTCCGAGATAAAAGTGAGAGGATCAGAAATCCAAGGTCACCTTTAGCTATCCAAGGAGTCTGAGGCCAGCCTGGGCTACTAGAGACCTTGTCTCAAAAACACACAGGAAAAGCAGCCACTGAACTAACTTCAGAAGAGGCCTTTCTTTTTCACTTCCACCTCACCGGTGGCCAGGGTAGTGGCACGGACCTATAACCCCACATGCGAGCCCATGACCACGGCCAATCAAGGCCACAGAGCAGAAGCCGGAGGCTGGACCGGTCCCATGTAAACACAGCTGCTTTGCCACAAGGGAGGGGCAGAACTGCAGTCAACCCCAGCATCCGCTACAAGCCAGGGCTGGCATTCGTGTCTTGTGACTCAAAACCCTTCTGTTGCTTTTTCCTTCATGTCACATATGGTTACCCTTCACTTTGGGAGCTGATGACCTCAAGTAAAGTATCTGTGCTTGAATATGCATGCATCTACACAGACGTCCTTCCGGCTGCCGAGCATCCAGACCGGAGTAGTTTTTGAACACACTGCTGCTGCCAGGCTCTGTGCAACCCTGTTTCTTCCACCTCTAAATTCTTTGGCCTCCTTCATCTTTGTTTTAAGTACTTTTTTTTTTTTTTTTGTCTCTTTGTTTGAGAGCCCTACCAGGAAGACAGAAGCCACTCTGAATATTTAAAACAGAGGAAATTTAATGCAGGGAGATGAAAGGAACTCAGAAGCCAAACAAGAGACGATGAAGCAATCCCCAGACTAGCCACAGCAGGAAGTCTCCGCCACTCCTAGGAGGGAGGTACATAGAAGGAAGGCCATGGGACCAGAGCCCAGGGGCTGGCATCGCTCACAGGAAGCTGGAGTCAGGCGGGCTGGTGAGAGCTCATAGAAGAGCCACAGCAGCTGCCAAGGATCCCACCCCTGGACAAAGCGAGAGGGAAAATGCCCTCTTCCTTCCTGCCACTCTCCAGTTCCTGGGCCTCTCACTGGCCAGACCCACCTGGAGGCCCCTGACAGGCAGCTGAGGACTACAGCCTGCGAGGGCAGGTCCTCACTCTAGAGAGCTGGAAGGAAAAGGTGTTGGGCCAGATGGTCCTGGAAACATCTAGGCATTGCAGCGCACACCTATAATTCCAGCCTCCAGGACACAGAGGCGGAATAATTAAAACTTAAAGGCCAGCCTAGACTGACTGGGAAGCAAATTCTAGGATCGCTTAAGCTACTTAGTGAGGCTCTGGTGCTCAGGAAGACATCTAGAACCCTGGTAGAACACTTGGCCCTTATGTTCAAGGCCTTAGGTTCATTATCCAATACTGAGGGGAAAAAAAAAAAAAAAGAAAGAAAGAAAGGCAAAGAAAAACCAGCAGAAAAAAATCCCCAAGCCAGAAGAGTTACATGACAAAATGTCTCAGATGTTCATTGTGAAAATTCTAGAATTAGACAAAGAGAGAGGGGTAGAAACCATGACCCAGTTAGTTCTTAAAGGGTTAACCATCAGCCAGTCCTCAGAATCCACAGGCGGGCGGGCACCACCAATTTCCTCCATAGCCACAGAGTGGCCATGTTCTTCTGCCTATGCTCGTCAATAGAATAAACTCTCTAGCAGTTTGATAGGTGTGTGTGTGTGTGTGTGTGTGTGTGTGTGTGTGTGTGTGTGTGTG
>OU015747.1:6514722-6552027 GCA_907169655.1 Acomys percivali | reverse complement strand
CACACACACACACACACACACACACACACACACACACACACACACACCAAGGAGACCAAGTGCTGCACTCACTAGGCAGAGCTCTGGCGTCAGTCGACCTCATTGGCCACCTGATAGACCACACCCTGCCTATGGGGTCACTGTAGCCCATTGTAGCCTAGGAAGCACCTGCCTGGTACAGATGTCCTTCTGAGCCTAGAGAACCGTGCGCAGCAACTGGGGAGAGGTGGGGGCGGAGGCCACTCACCACTCACCACTGTTGCCTTTGTCGTAGCATGGCCCACAGTGTCGCTGCTCATCATCTTGACTTTCATTATGTCAACTCTTCAGCTTTGCTATGAATAATGCCAAAGTTACATTTTTAAATACTAACTGGGTTACTTTAAATAACCCAGTTTAAAACAACCTGACAGGAAAAATACTTGAATTCTGATTTTGTTGTTGTTGTACTGGGTTTTGTGTGTTTGTTGTTTGTTTTATAGGGTTTCGATACAAGGTTTCACTATGTAGCTCGGGCTGGCATTGAACTCAGAGTGATCCTCCTGCCTCAGCATTCTGACTAGTGGAATTAGAGGCACGTGCCTCCACAACCAATTGGCTTATGAAATGTTTCTAATGAGATATATTGTACAAATTTCTACCAAAAATCATGGTTTGAAAAATAAACTTATGAGAGAAAATGTTCACCAATATGATAATAAATAAAAATCACTATCTGTGGTCTGGGAGATAGCTCAGTGGATACAGATGCTGGCTGCCACCCCTGAGAGCTGAGTTTAAGCCCCTGAGTCCACATGAAAAAGGAGAGAACTGACTTCTAGAAGTTGTTCACTGACCTCCACATGTGAATTGTGGTCACACACACACACACACACACACACACACACACACACACACACACAGAAATATAAAAGGTTTCAATATACACAAGTTAAATATAACTAGTACATTTATTGTATATGCTCACATACAAAGTTATACACTCTAACTTATGTATTGCTAGGGAATTTATACATTCATAAAATTGAGAATAAGTAATCTGGAAAAAGAAGCTGACAGGAACTCGTAACTGAGATGAGTCTTACATTCTTTCTTACAAACTCTTTACATTTCCCTTTTTTGTGTTTTAACCTTTCAAAAGGACAACAGCATCAACAGTTTCTTAATTATAAGACACACAGAGCAATATGCCAGACCATCATTTGCCAATAGGCGAAGCCTATATATATTGTCTTAACAAAAAAATACATCACTTCATGTAAGGACTTCTTTTCTTATCCATGAATATAGTAACAAAGAAAACAGACAGCGGTAGCAAAAGCGCAACAGAGTGAGGGACCCTGGGCTCTCCTCAGGCGTCCTGTGAAGGAGAGGAAGAGAGACAGGGCTTCAGACAACTACAACACAAAGGAATAAAATGTAACAGAAGATATGCAAGTGAGTATGAAGACCTGGAAGACCCGTTAGACATGTTAATTCTGTGTACGTCAGTGAGCGGAGGTGGGAATTTCAAACACTGGTCACACTGAGCCATAGGTTAAGTAATATTTATGGAGTTTACAAGGGACCCCAAAGAAAGAAGAATAAATAGCCATCTTAATCTCATTCATGAATGTTTATTTGAGAAATAAAGATCGAAGCATACAGAAGATGGAGAGACCATCCTTGTTCAATGACAGTGAAGAAGTCAGACCAAATAGCTGCAGGTCCGTGGGTTCTAATCCTGCAGGTAGAACTGTGCTGATTCATCCATTCTTCGACGGGATTCCTAGAAGCAGTGGGCTCCTGATTAATAGCAAGACTCCACGTTCCAGTAGGCCGACTCACTCCCAGGAGAGACAAGAAAGGGGAAGAAGCTAGAAACATGTGCTGAATGTGGAACTACCACAAAGCATACACCCAGAATCTGGGAATGTGACCTTATTTGGTCAAAGGACCTACACAATTAAGTTATGCATGTTGAGATGAGGTCATCCTGGCTTGGCGTGGGCCCTGAGTCAAATGGCAAGTGTTCTTAAAGATAAGGGCAGAAGGCAGACATGAGAGAACTGTCCAGAGAAGAAGAGAGCAGGATGTGGCCACAAGCCAAGGAACACGAGGGATTCAGGGTACCTACCCCCCAAAAAAGGAGAGAGGCCTGGGACAGTTTGCCTCTTGAGCCTCCCCCCCCCCAAAAAAAACCCCAAGCTTGCCCATATCTTACCTGCAGACTTCAAAAGCCCCCAGAATTGCAAAAGAACCATTGCTGTAAGCCACCTGCTTTGTTTGTGTGGGCATTTCTTACAGCACCCATAAGATACCAAGACACTCAGTTACTTCTAAGCTCCATGGTCTGTGCTTGGGAGAGGAGAGGGAAAGGTACCATTACCCCCACTGGGCAGAAGGAACGATTAGCAGGGAACGCCTCCCTCTCCCTAAAAGCTTGGTAGAAGCTGCTAAGCCTTCTTCGAGCACTTGCTGGATTGTTTACAGTGGTTCCATTAGAGATCATACACAAAAGGAATTCTAGGCCAAGCAGTGGGGCGGGGCTCCAAATCCACACAATTCCTCTTTTTTTTTTTTTTTTTTTTTTACCCCCCCTAACCAAGATCTATCCATTCCACAGACATTTGTTCTATCCAGGGCTGCTGTGATTTACAACTGAGTTTTCAGGTTTCCTGCCATCTCTGGGAACAAAATTATGGAAGCACTATTCAATTAAAAATGTGGTGCACGCCTTTAATCCCAGCACTTGGGAGGCAGAGGCAGGCAGGTGGCTGTGAGTTCGAGGCCAGCCTGGTCTACAAAGTGAGTCCAGCATAGTCAAGGCTACACAGAGAAACCCTGTATCAAAAAAAATTGCCTGTGATATTTATTAAGATATGAATGCATTAGAGTCAATAGGATATAGATAAACTTACATATGACCTCCCACCTCAAGTCAGCAAAGGTGATGAATCACAGTTTGGGTCTTTGGGTGGCTGGATCTTCATCCACAATGGAGCACAAAGTGGTTTGATTAAGGCTAATTGTCAGCTCTTGCCCTATTTTCTTTCCCTATTTGTCAGTCAGGAGACACTTGGTTTGCTCCTGCCTTTGGTCTCTGCTGAACACCATCACTGTGAGTGCTGCTGAATAGCACCTACCCAGGTGCCTGCTTTCATTGTTGCTTTATTTATTATTTTAGTATATAGTCGAGTAGAATTGCCAGTGTATATGGTAATTCTGTTTAATTTGGTGGCCCTTTCACAGTGTCTGCTAGTTCCCTGTCCTAAAGCCAGTGTTTTAAAAACATTTATCAGAAGATGGGTTAGACATGTGCCCAACATAACCAATTATTTACATTAATACCTCAACCGCAGCTGCATAGCCCAAAGTGAGCAAAACTCTGCTTCCTCCAAAACCTGTAAATTTATACTTTCATTACCAATATTTTGAACACTGACCAACTACACACTGTTATTTTTTTTCTAAAAGCACTGAGGAATTGTTTTTAAAGGTCACATAGAGGGTATTTAAGACATTCTAGGCCAAATGATTTACAACTACCACCATACACACCTGTGCTCACACTCACGCAAAAGAGCAAAGCCTGTTCAACCAGCTGCAGCAATGCAGATTTCACTGAGAGCCCCAGTGTGGGACTCACTACCCACAGCCTTGGATTTCACTGTCTCAGTGACACTTACAGAAAGAGGAAAGGCTTTTGAAGAGTAAGCAGTTAACAAGGGCAGAAAACAGGAAAACAGATACTCAAACAAACCGTAACAGGACAAAACAACTTTCCAACTGGCCTGCAGGCAAACTTCTTCATTGTGCCCAGAAGTTTCTGTGTGTTGAGATAGGGTCTTTCACCTTTTACAAACCAGCTCTGTGAATTAAAGCTTCAAAGCTTTCAGGTGCTTTTACAACGTGTCGTGCTATGGAACAGAGCATGCACGTAAGCTATGAGACAGCAGGTGATGCTCTCTCAGATTTAAAGAAATATGTTTCCTACTACACATCTCAAGTAGCAAACACGGGAGTCAAAATAAGAATCCTATGGATTAAAATTTTTTAAAAAGTTTATTATCTGGGCTGGAGACATGGCTCAGCGGTTAAGAGCACTGGCTGTTCTTCCAGAGGTCCTGAGTTCAATTCCCAGCACCCACGTGGCTGTTCACAACCATCTGTAACTCCAGTTCTAGGGAAATCTGATACACTCACACAGACACACATATAGGCAAAACACCAAAGCACATAAAATGAAAAATAAGTAAATCATTTCAAAAATTTAAAGCTTATTATTAGTGTGTCACAGTGCAAATGTGGAAGCCAGAAGACAACGTTGTGGCTTCTCCCCTCCCACCATACCTTGGGTCCCCAGGCTTTGCACAGAAGTGTGCCACCCCTGGGCCACCTCGTTGGCCCAATTCTTAAAAACTGTTGATTGTCACTTGCCCATCTTGATATTCTGTATCCACATCGTCTCCTGCCAAAAATGCTTTCCATCTATTACTTTTGCTGTTTGCTTGCTATTTTTACTTAAAACACTGTAAACTGTGGAACACACAGAAAAAACAAGCCCAAGTCTACAGTGCTGGGTAAGCCTGCTTGCCCTACTCCTGGCATCCCTAACCTGCTCTTCTTTGGGTGTGGCAATGTATGCATGAGGCCCACTATCTCCACCTACATAAGTAGCAGTGAGTAGTCGACCATCAGAGCTTTCTACCCAGTAATGCCCAGGCATGCGGTAGGAACATGTGGGCTGCAAAATCACAGTTATGAAGTAACAACAAAATCAGTTTTATGGCTGGGGGGCTTACCCCAGCTTGAGAAACCATATTAAAGGGTCCCAGCATTAGGAAGGTTGAGAGCCATTGCTCTAGGCGGCGTCCCCTCACTTCTAAAAGACAGGCCAGCCGGCCATTCTCCTCTGGACTTTGTCATCTGTAAGCGAAGCCGCAACTGTCAGAGACATCTTGTTAAGACCAAAACCAATACACCAAGAATAACAGTGGGAAGTTGAGTGAAACCTAATCTAGACTCTCGGCTTTACTCTCGTGTCTCTTTCCTTCTGTTAACTCTGATGCTTAAAATCTAGAGTTTAAGACGTCCTTTAGTAAGTCCCAATTCTGCCTTTTAAAATGGAATAATTCCCTAGTGTTTTGTTAGATGAGGCATCTTCATATTTAAACAGCTCGCCAGCGTTTCTGGTACTTAAGGGAAAGGTGTTCTGCGTCTTGCTGAGGAACTGCAAAAGCAGCCACGACTCTTCACCCTTTCCCGAATCTGCAGTCTATGCCGTCAGCTTTGCTTCTCGACAGCCTTTTAACGAGAGGCAGTTTATCCATCTCTGGGACCTGGGCAGCGTTGTGACTTCCCTTGTGCAATACTTTGAGGCAGAAGCAACACTGAAAAGTTCAGAATAAGGGCTTTGGGTGGTATTGCATAATTCCGTTCTCTCTCATCTGCCTCTCCCACCATATCGGGATAAACCACAGAGAAGACCCTGTGGGAATTAACCCCGTTTTCCCAATTGGCCTGCCAGCGGTTCACAGTGAGGCCAGACACATTCAGCCAAGTCACCCCAGGCCAGAGTTACCAAGAAGTCCCAGCTCAAATTCTAAACTGAAAAAAAGATGGGGGTGGAGGGGAGCGTAAATTAAGTTGTCATTTTAAATCACCATGTTACAGCATTGTTTCTGTCTGTCTATTTTTTTAAAGATTTATTTATTTATTTATTATGTATACAGTGCTCTGCCTGCATGTACATCTGCAGGCCAGAGGAGGGCATCAGATCACATTATAGATGGTTGTGAGCCACCATGTGGGTGCTGGGAATTGAACTCAGAAACTCTGGAAGAGCAGGCAGTGCTCTTAACCGTTGAGCCATCTCTCCAGCCCCCCCTTTTTTTTTACACAGTGTTTCTCTGTGTAGCCCTGGCTATCTTGAAACTCACTATGTAGATCAGGCTGGCCTCAAACTCAGAGATCCTCCTGCCTCTGCCTCCCAAGCTCTTGGATTAAAGGCATGAGCCACCATGCCCAGCAAGTTTGGTTTTTATATGGTAGAAATGAAAACAGGTTATAAAGAGTGCTAACCTTCCCTAACAACATGTAATACTAGTCAATCTGAGTAGATATCCATCTTGGTGTTTTAAATAGATTCTGTTTTTAGTGCCAGAAATACAGTACTAAATATATAGTGGACATGAGTCTCTTAAACCATTGTAAAGGTGGAGTAATTGAAGCCAATACTGGCATCCTCCTATCACTTCTATTTTGACCTATTGTAATATTGTCCATACTATCGAGAGAGAAGAAGGAATAACAAATATGACTAGTAACAACTGAGTACACTCTAAAATCATGTATATTCATCATCCAAAACCATGTTTCTATGTCTGCATAAGCCTAGCATTTCCTTCCTTTCTCTGGTTGGCACTGAAGATTGGCTGCATCCTCCAGAGTCCAGTCAGTAAGTGGAGAACCAGGAGACTTAGGAACAACCCTTACTTCAACTGTCCCACTCAATGCAGCCCTCTCCTCCGGGACTTCAAATTCTGTTCAATACTCTACTTCACTTATGGTCACTCTCTCATGCAAGTGAGTCCCGGCACCAGGGAGGTGATGGGTGCCCTCCCTTCAAGGCTACTACTGTCCAATAAAGAAGTGGATGTGCTTATTTAAAGAGACTTAAGTGCCACGCCCTGTAGGGTCAGAAGGAAAGGCAACAGCTCCAAGAGAAAAACAAACAAACCAAAACAGGAAAGAGAGAGCACGGGATGTGGTCCTTGGAAGATGAATGAGTTTAACCCGTGAATGTCACATGGGAAGAGGGAGTCCCACGTGGAGAAATATCACGAACCTATGATATCTGCTACTTTTCTCATCGCTGTGACCAACATACTGGGCAGGAGGTTTGTTCTGGCTCATCTTTAGGAGGGAGGGCAGCAGGAGCCAGCACAGCTGGCTTCGTAGCCTTGGCAGGCTGATGATGTACAGCTGTAACTCAGGGCCTACTTCCAGCGACCAGGCCTCACTTCTTTGGGTCCACAACTTAGGTCTATTTTCAATTTTAAACTGAAAAAAAAACAAAAACAAAAACAAAAGTTCCACAGCTTGGGCCGTGGTGATGGTTCTGTTGGTAAAGGCTTGCCCTGCTAGCATGAGGGCCCGCGTTTGATGTTCTAGAACCCACATTTGAACGGAAGAAGGAGGCATATAAGGAAGAGGAGGAGTCCGTCTCCAGCACTAGAGGCCTGAAGAGATGATGGTTAAGAGTACATACTGTTTGTGCAAAAGCCTAGAGTTTAGTTCCCAGCATCCATATCAGGTGCCTCACAAACACCATTAACGCCAGCTCCAGGGGTTTGTGCTGCAATCTTCTGGCTCCTGTGGGTACCAGTACCCATGTAGACATATGCACACAGAGACATGTACAATACAATAAACAATAAACTAAGTCATTTTTTTTAAAAGTTGGGCATAAGGCACACTTGTGATCCCAGCACTGAGGAGGACTTGTGGGCTCTCTGGATGGCCAGCACAGCCTCCTGGGCAAGTTTCAGACCAATGAGAGATCTTGTTTCAAAAACCAAGGTGGAGCCGGGCGGTGGTGGCGCACGTCTTTAATCCCAGCACTCGGGAGGCAGAGGCAGGTGGATCGCTGTGAGTTCGAGGCCAGCCTGGTCTACAAAGCGAGTCCAGGACAGCCAAGGCTACACAGAGAGACCCTGTCTCGAAAAACCAAAAAAAAAAAAAAACAAACCAAGGTGGGCTGGGCAGTGGTGGCGCAGGCCTTTAATCCTAGCACTTGGGAGGCAGAGGCTGGTGGATCGCTGTGAGTTCAAGGCCAGCCTGGACTACAAAGTGAGTCTAGGACAGCTAAGGCTACCCAGAGAAACCCAGTCTTGAAAAACCAAAAAAACAAAACAAAACAAAAAAAACCAAGGTGATCAACAGCAAGGAATGACAGCCAAGCTTGACCTATGGCCTCTACATGCATCCCACACACATATGTGCACCTGCACCCACATGAAACACACATATACACTCAAAAATAGCACCGCCAGCTAGGGACTCAGTGTTCAAACACAGGGTCTTGCGGAGGAGAATTCCATAGTCGAGCCACACATAGCTCATCCACGCAGAGATGGAAAACAGTAGACCGGCGTATCAAAAGCATCAGATACTGACATAATCTTTAAGCCTTTATACTACAAACATGACACTGTTTTTCAAGCTCACTCTTCTCCTGCCTCCTTCACTGGTTTGTCCATCCACTCAGCTGTGCCAACCAAACCCCAAAAGGCTTCTTTGGCTCGTTCCTTGCTTCCCTCAGGCCTACCCAAACCCCAAGACACTAGCCCCATGTCTACAGTGTAACTCTTTTCTCATGGCTTTTACCTCCAGCTGAACTGGGCCCATTTTTTTCTATGGAACCCTTCTCCTCCAGCTTCCTACTTCCTTCCACTTTCAGTCAGTTCCAGGCAGTCTTCCCCTCCTTAAAGGCAGCCTAAGTGACCTTTGTAAAGTGCAAATCAATTCCTATATGCCTCCGTTGAAAGGAACTATGCAGTGGTTTCCAGCCAGAGTGAGAATAAAATGCTGACTCCCAGGACTTACTGGGTCTGCACTCTGCATTGTGTGGCCTCTCCTGCTTGCTCACTTGCCCACGGTGCCTTAGCCCCAGCAACCACGTTCTCTTTACTGATTCAACAAGTTCTTTCCCTCTTGAAGGTCTTTGTGTGCTTTGTTATCTTCCCTGCTGCTAAGGCAAACACAGCAAACAAGGTAACCAAATGCCCATCTCCAAGGGAGGTCAAAGCAGGAACTTAAGACAGGAACCCAGAGGCAGGCTCTGAAGCAAGAGACTGTGGAGGAAGGTTACTCACTAGCATGCTTTCCATGGCTTACTCTGCCTGCTTTCTTCTACAACCCAAGACAACCTCTTCACAGTGGATTGGACTTTCCCACATCAATCATCAGTCAGGAAAATGCCTTTACAGAAAAGTCCACAGGACAAGCAATTCCTCGGTTGAGATTTCCTCTTCCCAGGTGTCTTAGTTAGAGTTTCTGTGGTTGTGAAGAGACACCATGACCACAGCAACTCTTATAGAGGAAAACATTTCACTGGGGCTGTCTTACAGTTTCAGAGGTTTAGTTCACTATCGCCATGGAGACTGCAAGTAGACATGACGCTGGAGAAGAAGCCGAGTGTTCTACATCTTGATCCGTAGGCAGCAGGATGAGATTGTGTCCCATACTGAGCATAGCTTGAGCATAGGACACCTCAAAACCCCCATAGTGACACACTTCCTCTAGCAAGGCCATGCTTACGCCAACAAGGCCACACCTCCTAATAATGCCACTCCCTATGGCCCCATGGAGGCCAATTACATTCAAACTACCACACCAGGTGACTTCACTTTGTGTCAAGCTGGCCAAAGCTACCCAGCTCAGGACTCCATTACTCTTGCCTGGAAGGCAGATCTGTGGCTTGTCTGCTCATGTCACAGGAACTGGCATGCTTTCCGTAATGTCATCTCCCTGAGATGCCATCTCACAGGGCTCCCACCTCCCTCAGTCGCTATTGCCTTGTCTTGCTTCACTTTCTTCTCAGCTCTTGTCGCCACCTGAATTATCTTGTGCATTCACTTACCCATTGCGCTGGCGAGAGTCATGGTAGAAGAGGGAACCACGGTTGAGAAAATGCCTAAATAAGATTAGGCTATAGAGCATTTTCTTAATGACTGTCATGGGAGAGCCCAACTCATGGTGGATGGGGTCATCCCTGGGCTGGTGGGTGGGGTCATCTCTGGGCTGGTGGGTGGGGTCATCCCTGGGCAGGTGGTCCTGGGGTCTATAAAAAAGCAGGGTGAGCAAGCCAGTAAGCAGCACTCCTCCATGGCCTGTGCGTAAGTTCCCGCCTCCAGGTTCCTGCCCTATTCCAGTTCCTGTCCTGACTTCCTTTGATGATGATCCTTGATGTAGACATGTCCTCCCCAAGTTGCTTTTGTTCATGCTGTTTTATCACAGTAATGGTAACACTGACCAAGACACTCACTGGCTTCTTTTTTCTTCCTTTCCACTGCCATTGAAACAGACTACCACAAACATGGCGGCTTGAATGGATTTATGGTCATACAGTTCTAGAGGCTGGAGTCTGAAATGGCTCTCACTGAGCCACAAATCAAGATTTCAGGCAGTTTGTCTTCCAGGGGCCTAAGTATACAATTAACTATGATACTCTGATAGACTATGAGGACCTTTGAAGTTGGACTAAATGCATTTTGCGTCATGATATGTCTACAAGCCTATGGGAGCCAGGGAGTAGAATGTGGGGGTTTGAATAAAAATGGTCCCCGTAGGTGCATAGGGAATGGCACTGTTAGGAGGTGTGGCCTTGTTGAAGAAGGTAAGTGTGTCTCATTTCTCTTCTTTGCTGCCTTTGGCTCCAGTTGTAGGACTCTAGTCTCTGTCCCCTGCACTGTGTCTGCCTGCACGGCATGCTTCCCGCCATGATGATAACAGGCTAAACCTCTGAACTGTAAGCCAGCCCCAACTAAATGCTTTCCTTTATAAAAGTTGCCATGGGTCATGGTGTCTCTTCACAGCAATGGAAACCCTAAGTAAGACATTGAGGATAGGCAGTTCTTAACTTCACACACACACACACACACACACACACACACACAAAGCTCACATACACAAGTGCAAGCTTGATGAAAGTCTCATCTAAGAACTTGTCACCACATCCCTACTCCAGCACATGACAATATTCACTGCTCCATACATGACTATGACATGAATATAATGACCAAAAATGCTTTCTATGACTTCTCCCAATTAGGTTGTTGGGCTCCTGAGCAAAGCACAATCCTTATCCTCACTTTACATGAGAGGAAATGGAGGCACGGCAGAGTGAAAGGACCACGTAAAGTCGCCTCTGCTGAGTACATGACCAAGGGTTTGGGCTGCAGCAGGCAAACTTGTCAAGTTTGTGCTCTTCGCCACAAGCACACCCCCTCCTGAGGGGCCGTGGGAAAGAGAAGGCAGGCCTTAGGAGAATCTACCCCTAATGAACTCCAGCTAAATGTTAACCTATAACCCTCCTTCAGAGGGAGCCATCTTGTCACCGTTAGTGCAGACAAACTCACTACCTGAAGATGCTTGTCTGTCCATCTGCTGGTGGGGACTCATCTTAGTTCAGTTGTCAACAGCCACTTGGTGGTTCCTATAGGTGATTTCACCTGAAGGCAAACCCTTTGTTTCCCCTGAGGCAGCCTTAGGCCTAGAGACCCTCTGATTTCCACTGTGGGGTGGGGTGGGGGGGTGGGGGGGATGGGGGGGTGGGAGGAGGGGGTGGGGGGGTGGGACTGGGCAGAGCCTGGAGGAAACTCAGGAGTCCGCCCCACCTTTCATTAGAGGCAAGATCAGAACAGCCTTAGCAGCCACTCTGGTGGCCTTCTCCTGACTCTCACTCATCTGGTCTTCCTCAGACACCCACACTCTCTCTCCCACAGGCAGCATCCCTCGCTCTAAAGCTCTGCACCCAGAACGCCCTAGGGAACGGGGGATAATAGGAACGCATCATCCGGTTTCTCTCCCTGCCTGCTCCGAATTTCTCCTCCCTAGCCAGGAGAGTGGGTGGGTGAGGCATTGTTCGAGGGTGCCCCATTGTGAGTCTGATGAATACCAGGGCCCCTCCCTCAGGAGGCTGGGGAGGAAAATGAAAAGTGGGTGGCCAGCAAAGGACTTCTCTTTTTCTAGCAAATAATCCAGAAAATGGATAATTCCCACAAACGTAATCAAGTTAGCAGTCCATGTGTAATTTAGCAAGACACTCACTAGTCAAATAATGGCTTTAATTGCATGTGGGACTTTTAAAGGAAAATGTGCTCAGTCACTTTAATACAGTTATTTACACACAAAGTTTCTTTTCTTTTCTTTCTTTCTTTCTTTCTTTCTTTCTTTCTTTCTTTCTTTTTAGTGTTTTTTGAAACAGAATTTCTCTGTTACATAGACACAGAGCTCTGGCTATCCTGAACTCTCTTTGTAGACCAGGCTAGCCTCGAACTCACAGAGATCCTCCTGAGTGTTGGGATTATAGGCATGTGCCACCATGTCCAGCTGGCAAATTTTTCAAAGAAAGCAAAGGCGATAAAAGAAAAGTCAAAGTGCAGTCACTCTGTGTCAAAACAGCTGTCCAGGGCTGAAGCGGTTATTAGCAGTGTCCATCTTGTACTCAATGAAGGGTATCAACTATATGCCTGGTACTGTGCTAGGCACTTGAAATACAGCAAGAGAAAAAGAATCCTGCTCTTGGAAAGCTCTTCATCTACTTAAAGGAAGGAAGTATCAAAGAATCAAAACCCATCATTATAGATAAGTGTTATTACAGCAAAACACAGCAGTGTTATACAAATACATAGGGAAGATGTAGCATGCAGCTTCAAAGATACCACCAATGGTCCTAAGGTCACAGTCACACCATGTGTGTGTATGTGTGAGACAGAGAGAGAGAGAGACAGACAGACAGACAGAGCCAGAGACACAGAGACACAGAGCCAGAGCCAGACAGAGCCAGAGCCAGAGAGAGACCCTAATGGAGTTATCTTTACACGGAATGGGCTGAGTGACATAACCACAGGTGTTGTGGAAATGGCAGGGCATGCCTTCCAAGGTCATCAAAGACCTATAGCTGCTACTGTATCTTGGATCACTCATTTAGGGGAAGCCACCTGACAAGCTTTGAGGACATTCCAGTGGTCTCAGGGACAATCCTATGGTGGAGGGATGAAATATAAACCCTCCTGCTAGAGACATATATGACCTGCCATTTTGGAAGTGACCCATGAACTCTAGTCAAGACTTGAGATAAACGTAGCCCCAGCAAACTCATAAAAAACTCCAAGCTGGAACCACCCAATCACGACATTGCTGAAACACAGACTCTGAGATTTATTCATTTGTTTGTTTCGTTTATTTATTTCTAAATGCTGGAGCTCAAACCCATAACCTTATGTATGTTACACACATACTCTACACTGACCTACAGTAAATCTCTGCTATACGTTTCCCGTTGTTTTCACTACTGAGGTTTTGTTACACAGTAATAGCTGACTAATGCAAAGAGCTTCAGGTAGGACAAGAGATAGATAGCATCAGTGAGCTTCACTGAGCTTGGATTATTGTAACATTTGTAAACAAACATTAAACAAAGCCAGGCTTAGGCACATCTGTAATTACAGGACTTGGGAAGCAGAGTCTGGAAGATCAGGAGTTTGAGGTCAGCTTCAGCTACATGGCAAGTTCAAGGCCAGTCTGGGACACACGCGTTCCTGTCTCAAATAAAAATTAATTAATTTAAAAGTGTGCCAAATGGTTATAGCAAGGTCAGGCTTTGGCTCTCACTCAGTAAACCTCAGCTACAGTTCTTTTTATTGTTTGTAGTGAAGTTAATCTCCACCCAACTGCCTTGTGCTGCAGTCAGGAATACTAGAAAAGTCCAGGCAATTGCCCTTAACATCACAAAGCAAGTGTCAGCCAGAGGTCTGATCTAGCTTTACCCTAGGACTGTCTTCCCTCCTCCTATAGAAGGCTGCTGAAGCAAGGATATGAGTCTGAGCACAGCTTCAGAGGCTTCTGAGTCTGTGCAGGTGCACCTGGCCAACTTGGGGCGGACGGCAGAGAGGATGTGTGTGGATGCGATACGGTAGCTGCGATTCTCTGGCCTGTCCGTGAGCACCTCTAGGTCCACAGCCAGACGAGAAGAACGTGTCTTCTTTGCTAAATTGCTGTTTGGACCCCAACAGCTATTTCAGTAGTTCAGTACTAATGATCTGAGGAGCGCCAGGCAGGAGGAAAGAGAGAAACGCAGACTGTCTAAAGCCAGGGAGCTTATGAGAAGAGGCTGGCTTGTGCCTGTCGATATCCTCTACAATGAAGGGTGTGGTCAGTTTCCTGTTAGTGGCTGCCATGCCCATATTTCCCTCAATGTTCTGTCCTCCCTTCTGCCACCATGACCGTCTGTGAAGCGAAGAAAATGTCCCCTGGATCTTGTACTTACATCCTTCAAAGATAAGCTACCTGTCCGTCTTACAAGGAGTCCGCTGCTTGCCTTATAGAGGAACAGGCAACAGGCAAAGAAAACAACCAAAGTGGGGCGCTTTTCTTCTTTGTTCTGCTAGGTTCGGCAGTAATGCAGGAGGGTGTGTGTGTGTGTGTGTGTGTGTGTGTGTGTGTGTGTGTGTTTGCTTTGTGTGCATATGTGTGTGTGTATGTGTGCATATGTGTGTGTCTGTACATGTGTGTATGTGTGGTGTGTGTGTATGTGTGTATGTGTGTGTGTCTGTACATGTGTGTGTATGTGTGTATGTGAGTGTGTATGTGTGTATGTATGTGTGTCTGTACATGTGTGTATGTGTGTATGTGTGTATGTGAATGTGTATGTATGTGTGTCTGTACATGTGTGTATGTGTGGTGTGTGTGTGTATGTGTGTATGTGTGTGTGTCTGTACATGTGTGTGTGTGTATGTGTGTATGTGTGTATGTGTGTGTGTTGGAGTGGTGTTTGTTGTTTGATTCGTTCAGACACAGGATCCTTGCTATGTAGCTCAGGCTGTCCTCAAACGCAATATCCTGCCTTAGCCTCAGATGATAGGATTAGAGGCATACGCAAAGACATCCCACTCAGTTTATTTTATTTTATTTTATTTGGGGGGGGGAGGGGTTCGAGACAGGGTTTCTCTGCGTAGCCTTGGCTGTCCTGGACTAGCTTTGTAGACCAGGCTGGCCTCGAACTCACAGCAATCCACCTGCCTCCACCTCCCGAGAGAGCTGGGATTAAAGGCGTGTGCCACCACCGCCTGGCACTCAGTTTATTTTAAACCTCTGGGTTGATTCCCATTGCCTAATTGGACAAACCCCAAGCGGTTCAAGGAGGCAAACAACTCCTCGCGTTCTTGGAGAACTTAATCTTTGCCTTGAGCAATTTACTGCATTGCTGTGTGTCTTGTTTCCTTCTAATGTGAGCAGAAAATGTGAGAATTAAATGTGTGGCCACAGAGAAAACCTTAGATCAGGGTGTATCACATAGCAAGTAGCCAATAAATGTCATCTGCCCCCCCGCTACCATTATGAGCACCTCTGCACACTTGCACACTCCTTGCAATGAAATAATGTTATAGTTGGGGGGTCACCACCACATGATGAACTGTATTAAAGCATCCCAGTACCAGGAAGTCAGAGCCACAGACTTAAGGAGTCTCAGCACCTAACTGACAATAGGACCTGCTATGGAGTGTGTAACAAGTTGTTGACCTGAGCTCCCACATAAACAAAGAAACATTCCAGAGGAGGATGAGCTGTCCTAACACAAGCCCCAAGGAGGCTCCAGCGGCAGCTGTCAAGTCTCCCACCCACAACCTTTGCTTCTTGTCAAAACCATCTTCAGTTTGCTCCTGGCACAACAAGGCATATAGGCAAGACCAAAGTCATCAGCCAGAGTCAGCATCTCTAAGTGGCTCTTAGATAAAGGGCAGAAGGGAAAGGCGGTCAGTCCAGTCAAAATGTCCTACCTTGAGGACAGGTGAGCCTGAGGTGGACCTGCAAACATTTCCAAGTCCTGTGCTGCAGAGACTGGAGCGTCCCCTTCAGGAGGACTCTCAGATGTCATTTAGGGAACATCCTTCTCCAGCTCCAGGTCTAAAGACCCTGTTAGTTTTGCCCATGGCTCCAGGCAGCATCCCAGGATTCCAGCTTTCCAAAGCTGAGTGATGAGAGGTGAGACGTAAAGGCGACTAAGCTTAGACTCCCAGCAACTGTGTGCAGGGAAGTCATGTGAGGCAACCCAGGGTGTCAAGGCACAACAGGAGGCAGGGGAGAGTACAGACCATTTCAGCCACTCTGCCATGCTGGTGGGATCCCAGCAGCCACCATAGGTAGGAAAGCAGCAAGGTTGGAGCATCGGTATTTCCCAGGCTACCATGTTCCTTTCTGCGATTGTTCATTTTCCCATAAAGATTAAGCAATAAAGTAAGAATCCCAAGCCAGACACCCGCATTTGTAACCAGTAATATCTAGTGAACACCTTCCACATACCAGGCACCATTCCAGATGCTGGAGATAGCAAAGAACCAAAGACATTAGGTATCATACACCAGAATTTTACAAAGAGCAAAAAGGCGATTTTAGGACATAAGGGATGTAAAGAGAATAATAAATTAAATAAGTGGCAAGTGTGATAGAACATAGCTTGATGAGGTGAAATTCGTAGCTAAGCTTTTGACATCACCTTAAGAGAACAACAGACTAGGAGAGTGTGGCGGTTTAAATTAAAACGCCCCGTTGGCCCACAGGGGGTGGTGCTATTAGGAGGTGTGGCCTTGTTGGAGGAATTACATCACTGGGAGTGGGCTTTGAGGTTTCAGAAGCTCCAGCCAAGCTCAGTGTCACTCTCTCTTCCTGCTGCCTTTGGGTTCTGATGTAGAGCACCATGTCTGCCTGCATGCTTACCACGCTTCCCACCATGATGACAGTGGACTAAACTTCTTGACTGTAGCTCCTAATTAAATGTTTTCCTTTGTAAGAGTTGTCATACGGTGGCACACACCTGTAACCCCAGCACTTGGGAGGCAGAGACAGGAGGATCACTGTGAGTTCAAGGCTAGCCTGGTCTACAAATTGAGTCCAGGATGGATAGGATAACACAGAGAAACCCTGTTTTGAAGGGGAAAAAAAATTGTCATGGTCATAGTATCATTCACAGCAATAGAAACCCCAACTAGACAGACTAGAAGAGAAAAGCCCTGGGCAGGAGTAGTGGTAAGCACACACGGAGCAGAAAGCTATGCAGGGGCCGGCAATATGGCTCAGCTGGTGAAGGAGCTTGCTGCCAAGCCTAATGACCCAGTTCAACCTTCAAGACACACATGAACTTTCTCAGTAGACCAGACTGGCCTGGAACTCAGAGATCCGCTTCTGCCTCCCCATCGCTAGAATTAAACACCTGTGCCACCACTGGCTTACAAAGATTCTGAAGACAGAAAGAGAGCCAAAGTAAATACAGATTGTCTTTGACTTACAATGGGTTACATCACAATAAACCCATACAAGTTAAAAATGCCCTAAGTCAAAGGTGCATCGAATATACTTATCTCTCCAAACACCCTGAGGTAGCAGCATGCCTTGAGGGGGAACACTGGTGGCTTCCCCTCAGGTTCACACCATCGACTAGGACCTAGCCTAGCATCTCCAGACACTGTGTTTGTCAGCTTTCTGACACTGGGACAAAATGCCTGAGATAACCCAGGTAAAAGGAAGAGAGCTTTGTGTTGATTGATGGTTTCCAAAGTTTCGATCCATAGGCATTTTAGTAGTTTGACTCCTATACTCAGAGTATCACTGCAGAGAGCAGAAATTTACTTCACATAAGCATAACCGTTATAAAGGTAAAGCGAGCATTAAGAAGTTACTGTTAAAAAAATAAAGTTACTGTATATTGCGGATTCATGCTTCAGCAGCACTGTAAATAGATGTTAAAGTTAGCCCCGATTAAATGTTTGTTGTTGTTGGTTGGTTGGTTATGAGATGAGCTTATTTATTTGACACATTAAGTTATGCAAAGAAAAACATGCAACTGCATAAAAAAAGAACCTTATTTTTATTTCATTTTACTAAACAATGGTCAAAAATAGCGAAGTGCAAAGCTGGGGCAGTGGTGGCATACACCTGTAATCCCAGCACATGGGAGGCAGAGGCAGGCGGGCCGTTGTGGGTTCGAGGCCAACCTGGTCTACAAAGCAAGTCCAAGATGGCTAAGATAACATAGAGAAACCCTGTCTCTAAAAAAACAAAAACAGCGAATTGCAGAGTGGACCTCAGGATTTACTGCAGAGAACACCCTGTACAGAAGAAGTTCACTGAGGCCAGTGCTGCAATGCTTCCCTATCCTCCTCAGCTTCTTCCAAATCTTCTTCACTTTCTAGTATCTGCTGAAGACCAGGAAATGCAGCCTCCAACCCTGGCTGGTAACCTAGGATCATTGTCTCAGACTCTTGCAGGATCTTTGCCTATTTCTTGTGTTGTTGTTGTTTGAGACAGGGTTTCTCTGTTTAGCTTTGGCTGTCCTGGACTCACTGTGTAGACCAGGCTGGCCTCGAACTCACAGAGCTCCACCTGCTTCTGCCTCCCAAGTGCTGGGATTAAAGGTGTGCGCCACCATGTCTGGCCTCTGCCTGGTTTGTTTTTTGTTTGTTTTTGCTTTTCGAGACAGGGTTTCTCTGTTTAGCTTTAGCTGTCCTGGACTCACTGTGCAGACCAGGCTGGCCTCGAACTCACAGTGCTCCGCCTAGCCTCTGCCTCCAAGAGCTGGGATTAAAGGCGTGCACCACCACGCCTGGCCTCTGCCCGTTTCTTAATGGCATAGATTTCACCATCTTCAGCCTTCATTTTTTTCAACCTTTTCTTTTTGCTGCTTTGCTTCTTTTTCATACATCACTTTTTCTTTGACCAATCGCTTCACCACGCTGGTCTTGATCTTGAGCTGCCTCTAGTGAGCATCCGCCATGGTCCCTAGAGCGCCTCAGGGAGGAGGGGTGGGATTGGCAGGTCTGCTGTGTTGTAAGTAAGAGTTGCCATAGTTGTGGTGTCTCCTCACAGCAATAAAACCCTAACTAAGACATTCCCTAAGTTGCTTTTTTTGGGTCACGGTGCTTCACCACAGTAATAGTAACCATAAGACAACAAGTAAAAAGAGAAAGTAATGTTATAATTTGTGATAAGTATTATGTTCTCAATAGATAAGGGGCAATATAAAAGAGCCGTGGTAGTGTTGTCAATAAAGACCCACTTATTCATCCAAAGTGGTAGAGCCTAGAAGGCAATTTCAAGCCCTAACCTTGCTTTGTTTGTTTTTCTCAGGCAGGATCTCATAAAAGCCTAGGCTGGCCTCGAACTCCTGTTGAGCTGAGGATGTCTTCTATGCCCCGTCCTCCTGCTTTCACTCCTGAGTCCTGGGATTACAGGCACGACCAACACACCTGGTCTCAAAGTTTCACCCTAAATAATAGTCTCTGAATTTTTTGAACTAATCAATGAAAAGTTTTGAAAGTTATTTGCAAAACACATAGTTTAATCAGTTTCGGATTTTATGTCTGTGTCTATATGTACAGGTACACATACAATATAGACATTAAGCTGGGCGTGGTGGCGCACACCTTTAATCCCAGCACTCGGGAGACAGAGGCAGGTGGATCACTGTGAGTTGGAGGCCAGACTGGTCTACAAAGCGAGTCCAGGACAGCTAAGGCTACACAGAGAGACCCTGTCTTGAAAAACAAAAGACAAAAAAAAAATATAGACATTAAAATATGTCACTGGAGGGTGGAGTTGAGGTTTCATATGCTCAAGACAGGCCCAGTGTCACTCTCTTACTGTAGTAAATATAAAAATATCGAATAATATTTATTATTAAATACCTGTAATTATTACAGCAGTATTATCTAATTCGCTATCAATCAATAAAAGGCACAGACACCTGTTGTATTTTAGAATAGGCCGTATTTTACCTGGGGCTGGGTAGATATTAACCCCCTAACGTACCTCGCATTATCTCGCAGCCCATATCCCATGCCATCTGCTTTAATCATTTCTATCTGGGCTATTTCCCATCCATAATCCCAAACTATTTGCTTAAGCTGTTCATCTGGGCTGCTTCTTTCTGTGCAGAACGTGGGAGTCCCTCCTCCTGGTCTACAGGGGTCTCTCCTATCCAAGATCCTACTCTCCCCCAACCTGGGACCCTTAGCCACGCCTACCTCATTTCTGCCTGGCCCAGGTCTAGGCCATTTTTATTAACCAATCAACTTTACATAGGTAGAGCAAGGTTAACACAACAAAGAATGTGCTTGTCTGGGCAGCAACTAGATCTGGGGAGGGGGGGGGCAGTAATTAGCATTAGAATACATAGCACCAGACTGACCCCCACCTCTCTTCCTGCTGTTTGCTGATCCAGGTGTAGAGCTCCCAGCTGCCTCCCCAGCACCATCTCTGCCCACTTGCCACCATGCTCCCTACCATGACCACAATGGACTAGACCTCTAAACTGTAAGCCAGGCCCAACTAAATGCTTTCCTTTAGTTGCTGTGGTCACGGTGTGGTGTCTCTTCACAGCCATAGAACCCTAACTTAGACAATATACAGACAAAGCAAAAACAAAGAACAACACATAAAAGATTGAAAAGTAAAAAGCTGAACTATAACAAACCTCAAGGATTTATAAAGTGATTAATGATATAAATTGGATTTTGCCCTCCTCGCCCGCCCCACCCACACACACACAATTGCGACCTCACCAAGGAGGGAACAGATGATGTTGAGACGGGAGTGATGGAGGAGTGTGGCAGTACATGTGTTGTGGAGAGAGGCAGAATTGGTGACATGGCAGCAGTGACAGGCACAAGAGAGGGCTGAGGTCAATGGCGGATCATATTGTTGCCCAGTGGGTCCATAGGGTGGTGTGCAGCAGCCTGGAGCTTAAGGAGATGCAGACTCAGCCCCCCAAACAAGCTGCCCAGCCTTGGGATCAACCTATGCCCCAGATAAAAAACAATCCACTTTCTAGATTGTGTCTCCTCAAATAACCACTGTGTCCCAGGATGCCACTGAGGGCCATATGTAGGTCAGTGGCCCTGATGTGGCCAGGTCTGTGGCCCATGTGACCACCGAAGGCCACATGGATTTCCATGGTCTGTGATACAGCCTGAGAGCCATGTTGATATCCATGGGTCATGCTACCACGGGGGAGTGGGGCACATTGATTTGGGTGGCCTGTGTTGTCACTTGGGGCCATGGTGATGACTGGACTGCCGAGGGCCATGTCTGGGTCGGTGGATCTACTGTGTCTGGGTCTGTGTTGATGTCTGTGGCCCATGTTGCCGTGGGAAGCCAGAAGGATGTCCTTGGTCTGTGATGCAGTCTGAACCCATGTTGCTATCCGTGGTCCCAGCTGCATTGAAGGGCCTTGTCTGGGTCTGTGGCTCTATTGCAACCGGAAACCTTGTTCGTGGTCTGTGCTAAAGCCAGAAACTAGTAACCCAGAAACCAGTAGATCCAAGAATAAAGGTCCTCTGAAGAATAACATTATCCTAAAACTCTTTCTATATTACTTTTTTCAATAGCAGGACCCAAACCAAGGGCCTTATGCTTATGTGCTCTGCCACTAAAGTATCTGTCCAAATTCTATTAATTTGCTTCAAAACAGATTTCTGAACCAAATAAACAGGTTGAGGAGACAAAATAAGCAAGAAGCATAGACCACATGAGTGGAAACCATGAAAATACAGACATAAGGTTCCCAAAATAGTGGAGCAGATGAAAACATGTAGCCATGACCCAAATTCCATCCCTAGAACCTGTGTGAAAAGCCAGAAGCCATGACACAAGCTCTAATCCCAACATTAGTACAGTGAGGCAGAGACAGAATTACCCTGAAGTTCATGGGCCAGCTAGGTCAGAATATCAATATGGTGGTTTGAATAAGAATGGCTCCCGTAAAAAAAAATAAATAAATAATGGCTCCCATTGGCTTATATACTTGAATGCTTAGTCACTAGGGAGTAGCACTATTTAAAGGATTAAAAGGTATGGCCATACAGGAGTAGGTGTGGCCTTGTTGGAGGAAGTGGGTGGGGGTGGGGTGGGTGGGGAGTTGGGGAGGTGCAGAGCTTCAAGATCCAGAAGACCAAGCCAGGCCCAGTGGATCTCTCTCCCTCCCTCTTTCCCTGCTGCCTGCAGATCCAGATGTAGATTTATCGGCTCCCTCTCCAGCACCTTGTCCACCAGCATGCTGCCATGCTTCCTGCCATGAGCCAGCCCCAATTAAATGCTTTCTTTTATAAGAGTTGCTGAGGTCATGGTGTCTCTTCACAGCAACAGAGCACTAAGACAGTCAGCCCAGCAGCAGAGACAGAAGATGCTGCCTTGACATGGCAGAAAGAGACAGGGGATCCCCAAAGGCTGTCCTTTGATTTCCATCTGCATGCCATAGCATATACAGGCTTACACAGAGAGACAGACAGATACACACACACACACATTAATAAATTAATTAACTAATTAACTAAAATACAAGTATAGATCACAAAAGCTCATGTATGAGATTTTAGATTTGAAAAGCAAACATACGTTCACTTGCAAAATACTGTGCACACTTTGGAGGCAGAAATGAGTATGAACCAGAGGACACACAGGACCTTTAGTCAAAAAAACAAAAACAAAAAACTGAAAAGATTCTAAAGCAACTTGACAGTGTCTCAGCTTTCCTCCTAGAACACTCTGAATTTAAAACGTTACGACTGTTTTCAGCTGGCATCCTCTGAGAGCTACTATAATAAGACACCTGAGGGTGGGTGACAAACAATAGAAACGTATTTCTTAGAGTTCTGAAGGACAGGAGGTGAAAGACCAGGACCCTGGCACTACCTGGTGAATGCCTGCTCCCTGACAGCTGACGCCGGTCAGTCCACCATGCTCTCACATGCTGGAGTAAGTGGACAGCTCTCTCTGCTTTCACCAATCCCAGTTAGCCAGTTGTGGAGGCACATGCCTGTAATCCCAGCACTCAGGGAGGCAGAGGCAAGCAGATTTCTGTGAGTTTGAGGCCAACCTGATCTATAAAGTGAGTCCAGGACATCCAGGGCTACATAGAGAAACCCTGTCTCAAAAAAAAATTTTTTTTTTCTTAAATTTTAAAAAAGGGCACCAATCCTAAATATAAGGGCCGCATGGCCTCATTATCTCTCATGTTGCTACTTCCTCATACGATCGCCTAGGATTGTGCCACATGGGTTTTACACAGATATGTCCAATGAGATCATACCAGTCAGAATTTTGAATTTCGCAGGTAAATTCAATGCCCTGTTTTCTTCTTTACTTATATGAATTTAGACAAACTGTTTAACCACCCTCATTTGTAACATGTTAGTAAGACTGACTGGTGCGGAAAAGAGGAAGTGGGATTTTCTCCAGGTCTGGGCTCTAGACAAGAGAAGCCTAAGGGGCCTCTGAAAGCGAACAGCTGTGAAGCTGGAACAGCTCCTTAGCAGGCAGAACTGGAGCACAAGAGACAGATTACAAAACGGTTAAGAGAGCAGTCATCGATGCCAAGGACAAAGAGCTTAACTTGGGGCCTCTCTACTAACACTTTATTTCAACTTGTCTCTAACCAGAGAGTATGGCCACATGGCTCCAGAAGTGAGGAATCGAGGTGCACCAGACGAGCCATCAAGTAACTTCCCCTTTGTGCGTGCACAGGCACGAACACAGACATGGACAGACGGACAAAAGGAGGTTTTCAATCTGGACCGCCAAAGCATCCTGCACACCCATCATTTGCACACACGTGAGTTTCTACCAGACAGGATTTTATTCGCCTTGCACAGCACCTGGCCTAGCGGACTAGCATAAAAGTTTTCAATAGATGTGGAACTAATGAAAAGATGGAAGAATAAATGATGTTATTAGGCTTGGAGAAGCCAGGACTTCTTCCCACAGTCCTCTCTGGCCTGATCTCCCTTTGACATCTCCAAATTCCCCCTGAGCCCTGCAGGAAGAAGCCCAGAGCCTGGGCCACACTTCTTGGCTTCTTTACCCAGGAGTCGCACATGAGTTAATGATGTCAGCCTGAATGTTGCTCTTCTCTTCTCCAGCTCTGGGTGAACTTGGGTTGCTGATGCCAACCATGAGAAAAAGACAGCACCCTAGACCAGCATGCAGGGGTCAGTCTTCACCCCTCGCGGGTGAGGTGCTGACTCACCTTTGTTTCTTTCCAGCCCAGAATTCCACTCAGCAAGAAATCTTGCCAGCTCTCCTTCCCCAATACGTCAAATCTGGAGAATCCTTAGACCAAGTCACCATTGCCTCTTGCATAGACCGCCATATCCTGTTTCTCTGCTTCCACCTTTGTCCTCCTGGATTTGTTTTTAAAAACAGCAGCCAAGATGTTTTGTCTCACTTCTGAAGACATTCTAGAGGCTTCCCACTTCACCCACAAGAAAATTCGGGCTTCACAATGACCCACAAGGCCCCTGGGTCTGCAGTCACGGGTCCCATCAACTGTACTTTCTACCGCTGTGCCTTCACCTCACTCCCTGTCTAGAGTGACCGCCAGGAAGCCCCTTCTCAGTTCACTTCCAGAGAGATGCCGCTGTCTACCTCCTCCATTTCTCTTGTGTTTCTTTGTGTTACGTATCAGCGACTGATAAACCATATCACTTGCGTTTTTTTTAATGTTTGCTTTCCTCCAACACAGATTATACATTCAGAGAGAATGAAAGCCTGTTTGGTTTTTGTTGTTGTTGTTGTTGTGGGTTTTGTGGGGGTTTTTTGTTTGTTTGTTTATTGTGTTTGTTTGTTTTTTGAGATAGGGTTTCTCTGTGTAGCCTTGGCTGTCCTGGACTCGCTTTGTAGACCAGGCTGGCCTTGAACTCACAGCGATCCACCTGCCTCTGCCTCCTGAGTGCTGGGATTGAAGGCTTGAGTACTCAGTATAGTGTCTGGAATGGGCCAAACAGCCATCAAGCACGAATGTGTCACATCCATTGTCAAGCCAGAGGGTGTCAGAGTTCGGAGAGATGGGAACTATAGGTCAAAAATGATCATGGTGGGGCGGAGACATGGCTCAGTGAACAGAGTGTTTGCTGTGCAAAGCATGGAGTTCAGCTCCGCAAACGCCATGTGTGCCAAGTGGGCACGTGGCCTGCCTATGATCTTAGCATTTGGACAGCAGAGAAAGGGTCTTCCGAGCAAGCTGGCTAGACGAGCCTTTTCACTGAGCCCTGGGTTCAGTTGAGAGCCTCTCAAAGAGCAAGGTGTAGAACGGTGGAGATGTCTACCTCAGGAAGGCAAAAGCACGTGCACACACACACAGAATGGTGGCGCACACCTTTAATCCCAGCACTCGGTAGGCAGAGGCAAATGGATCTCTGTGAGTTCGAGGCCAGCCTGCTCTACAAAGCGAGTCCAGGACAGCCAGGGCTACACAGAGAAACTCTGTCTCGAAGGAAAACAAACAAACAAACAAACAAACAAACAAAAACAAAACAAAACAAAACAAAAAACCTGCCCCAATTTGTGAGAGCACAGCATAGAGTAGACGCTAGTGGGAGGCGCACAAGTAGATCTAACCACAGGAGTACAATCAGTCATACCAAATACCAAATAACTTGACTTTATTGCTTTTGCCATCTCTGAACTTGTTTATAGTACCTTATTTCCAAAATTTAATATAGATTTATTTGCTAGAGCAAAGTCAGATGCGAACACGAGAACCCACGTGCACATCCTGCTCTCTTCTAAGTGGGAGGATTTCTTGTGGCCAGGCCTGGTCTTACATACAGCAAGTTTCCAGGATGTCCCCGCAGTGACACCACCCACCTCTCTCCCACTCACACCCTCTCAGAAGCTCCCCCCCCCCCCCCCGGAGTTCAGGAGGACATAAACTTACACAATTTACAATTCATTGACCTCTGAAAAAGCGAGTCACACCCCCCCCCCCCCAAAAGAGAGCTGCACACAAAAGCTTTCCCAAGCCCGGATTCTTTGTTGACACTGGTCTCTGGTTACACCCCAGGCATGAAAAGGGAGGAAATTCTTCAAAGGCAGTGTTCCCCTACTTTTGTCTGTCTCTGGCCGGACCCCTTCCCCCACTCTATCCTCCCAGGAGGGAGGCGCTGTCAGTTCAAAAGCGTGAGTGCTACAGGAGAGGCATTTTCAAGTTACTCCCTATATATAGCTAAAATGCTTATAGAGCCTGTCTCGTGTTACTTGGCAAAGGTTTAAAGCCTTAAACAATTCCTGTCAAGTGTGCTGTGTTATGAGTCCCCTTTCCTGTCCAAAACCCTTCGTTGGCCCAGGCCATGGGAGTCACCTTTCTCCTTCCGGTCACTCTTGGCTTGCCCTCCGTCAGCCTCTTACGTGACACAGTGTTTCCCCCTGGGCCCAGGTCTGCCTAGCTAGTGCTGCAGTGCCAAGCTGCTGCCTCCTCACGAGTGAGGCCTCTCTTCTGACTCTCTGCAGTACCCTGACCTGGGAGGCTCCTGTTTTCCTGGGTCAGCCAGAGAGCAAACATGAAGACATGAGAAAGTGCACCTCTGGCCATCCAATAGTGAACTCTGTCTGAGGCGCTTCCGTCCTCTCAGGACAACTTTCCACCCAGCTCTGCAAAGAAAAGGGTGCTGGGCCCCTTGGAACTGAAATTACAAACAGTTATGAGCCACTGTGTGGGTACTGGGAACTGAACCCCAGTCCTCTGGAAGAGCAGCCAGTGCTCTTAAGAGCTGAATTAACTTACTTCCTTCCTTTCTTCCTTCCTTCCTTCCTTCCTTCTTTCCTTTCTTTCTTCTTATTCTCTTAAGACAGTATTGCCATGTAGACCATTCTAGCATCAAACTTGCAACAATCTTCCTTTCTCTGGCCCCAGACTGCTGGGATGACAGGTATGTGCCACCACGTCTGACTCAAATAACTTTATACCTCAGCAAAGGTCCTTCAAGAAGTCACAGCTCCTGCAGTGTGTGTGTGTGTGTGTGTGTGTGTGTGTGTGTGTGTGTGTGTGTGTATGTGTGTATGTGTGTTGGGGTGGGGGGCAGAACCCCAGAAGTCAAGATTAAGAGGACGTCCTACTAGATAGAGGCCTGCAGCAGTATGCATGCCACAGACGAAGTCTTGGCCCTGAGCACCAGGATTTTTTTTTTTAAGTTTGTATGACATTTTACTTTTTGTTTGGGCCATGTATGAATGGGGGGAGGGGAGGGGTATGACCACTGAACAACTTGAAGGGGCTGGTTCTCTCCTATTGTGTGGGTCCCCAGGATTGAACCCTGGTAGTGAAACTTGGGCCACAAGTACCTTTACACACTGAGCCGTCTTGCTGGCGCAACGGGAAGTTTTACTTGCCAATTGTAGGGCTTCATCCAGGAATTAAATGCCTGAGGAAAGCTGAAGGAGAGAGGAAAAAAAATTATTATTTTTTCCATGCCACACACAACCTACCATCCTCCATCCCATTAAAAAAATTTTTTTTTTTTCTGTTAAAGTTGGGGTCACAGTACATAAAAATGACTACAAGGGAAACTTTCTCCCTGGAGTTGGAACTTGTGTGTTTTTCCAAAAGGAAAAAAAAAAAAAAAAAAAAAAGAAAGAAAGAAAGAAAAGAAAAGAAAAAAAAAATCCGGCTCATATCCTTTTGTTTGTCACGACACCAAAAAAAGGAGGAAAACTCTAAATTCTGTTCCTTTCAATCTGGAATGCAAATGACAGGCCCCGGGCTGCCCACCTCACAAAGAGGCTGTGGAGAAAGGGGGACTTGCCAGAGCTGGGGGGGGGGGGGGCGGAAAGAGCCTGTGTTAAAGAACTCCAGCAGAAACTGCAGCCACCTCAGGCTGCCTCCCACATCTCAGCGGCCACTCCGCGGGTCAAACTACAGCTACAGTGACTGCTGGTACCTGCGAGGCCTGGCCTGGAAGGTACCACGGTGCTGCTCACTCAACCCTCGGAGGTTCGGGATGGGCACGTGCCGGCTACACAACAAAACTCAAAGAAGCCAGGTTTAAGATTGAAGCCTAAATTTGAATACAGAGAGCTTCAGGCAGAAAAATAGAGTCACCACCGTTTTCCTCGGGGAGTTGATGAAAAAACGCTGACTACGGGGGCGGGGCGGGGGGATATGGGGGGGCGGGGGGTTGGAATAGCAAACTACTTTCTTCCTATGGAGAACACCTTCAACATAGTTCTGTCTTTTAGGAAAAGGCGTTTGTGCTGGCTAGGCTTATGTCAACTTGACATGCAAGCTAGAGTTATCTGAAAGGATAACCCAGCTGTAACGCATCTTCTTAATAGTAATCAATGGGGGGAGGGCCCAGCTCATTTTGGGCGGAGCCATCCCTGGGCTGGCGGTCTGGGGTTCTATTAGGAAACAGGCTGAGCAAGCTGTGAGGACCAAGCCAATGGGAAGCACCCCTCCATGGCTTCTGCATCAGCTCCTCCGTGCAGGACCCTGAACTGTTTAAGTTTCTTTTTTTATATACATATTTTTCTTTTTAAAAAAATTTTTTTTATTAATTTATTCATATTACATCTCAATTGTTAGCCCATCCCTTGTATCCTCCCTTTCTTTCCTCCCTCCCTCTTTACCCCCTACTCCCTTCCCCTATGTCTGTGACTGAGGGGGACCTCCTCCCCCTGTATATGCTCCTAGGGTATCAAGTCTCTTCTTGGTGACCTATTATCTTTCCTCTGAGTGCCACCAGGCCTCCCCATCCAAGGGACATGGTCCAATATGGGGCAACAGAGTTTGTGTGAAAGTCAGATCTCCTTCTCCACTTAACGGTGGAGAATGTGTTTCTGTCCTGACTTCCTCCAGTGATGGACTGTGATCTGGAATTATAAGCTGAATTAACCCTTTGCTCCCCAACTTGCTTTTTGGTCATGGTGTTTGGTTGCAGCAGTAGAAACCCTAACTAAGACAGCTTTCTTCTTCGTATGATTTAATTCTCCAAGTATATCAGAGTCAGTCACATGGTGACCAAAATAAAAACAGGTTTATTTGGGTTATAGAATATTTTCAGAAATTTGTATGTGTAAAGGACACACATAACACATGGAGTTCCCAGAAATACTCTAACGCTAAGACAACACCATCTGAAATCACATCAGTTTTATCTATTTTAATCTCTAGATTGACTTGTACTGATGGAATAAAGGAAGGAAGATGAGGATTAATAAACTTTTAAAACCTTGCATGCCGGGAGCTGGAGAGATGGCTCAGTGGTTAAGAGCACTGCCTGCTCTTACAAAGGACCTGGGTTCAATTCCCAGCACCTGCATGGCAGCTCACAACTGTCTTTGACTCCAAGATCTGACACGCTCACACCAGCACACATAAATTAAATAAAATATTTTTTAAAAACTTACATGCCATATAGGCCCTGCTGGGATCCCTTACTGACATCTCTAACCCTCACAGCAACACCGTGAGTATGGTGTTAGCATTTCTATTTTGTAGAGGAAGACTCAAACGCAGAGGGACTATAAGATGTTCCCAAAATCACACAACTAGTCAATGGCAGGCAGAGATCCAACCCCTTATATTTAGGATCCTTCTTTGCCACACTCAGAGAGCCCTATACGTTACACAAACTGTATTATTATCACAAAGGATATGATGTGGCACTGGGTGCTGACCGAAACCTTGTCAAAGTAAGGTGGGGCCAGGCCTGGAGGTACACTGTAAAAATACAAGTATTTAGTTTTCTTTTTTTATTTTGTTTTCTGTTTGTTTGTGTGTTTGTTTTGTTTTGTTTTTTCGAGACAGGGTCTCTCTGTGTAACAGCTCTGGCTGTCCTGGAACTCGCTCTGTAGTTCAGGCTGGCCTTGTACTCATGGAGATCCGCTTGCCTCTGCCTCCCAAATGCTGGACTTAAAAGTGTGCGCCACCACCGCCTGGAAAGTATTGAGTTTTCTATGCCCACTCTAGCTCCCAAATAACGACAGGGAGACCTGTTAAATTTATTTATAAGCTTTAAGAACTATAGCTGGGCAGATATTCACCTATTCTAAACTGACTATGAAAACCTGGCCTACTTCCAAATTAGCCTTGCCCCAACTGTTCTTGCTCCGTGTTTTTTTTTTTTTTTTTTTTTTCATGACAACTCCCTCATGGCAACTCCCTCATGGCAACCACCTCATGGCAACCACCTCATGGCAACCACCTCATGGCTCTGCTAGCCCTTTTCCTGGACCCTCTTCTACTCTCTCTCTCTTCCACCTGGGACCCTCCTCCTGGGATTGCATGTCGTGCCTCAACTCTCCTGCTCAGCTATTTGCTGTTCAGCTCTTTATTAACCAATCAGAGATGATGGAGATCAATTTTTACATAACATTTAGGCAGGAGATTCTTTGATAATAATGACCGTGACCATGTTTGGACTGCAACCAGATCTCTGGGCACAGAAATCAGCATCTGAATACACAGTGCACAAAGCCATCCCCCAACAGTGCAAACCTATAAACCCAACCGTTCAGAAAGCAGGAAGATCACAGGCTCAAAGCCTGCCTGGGCTACAGGGAACTCATGGCAAGCCTGGGTAACCATAATGGTTTCAATGAGAAATGCCCGCCCCATCGTTTCAGACATTTGAGTACTGATGGCACTGTTTGAGAGAGTTAGAAAACAGCCCTTTTGGAGGAGGTGTGTCACTGAAGGCAAGCTTTGAGAATTTAAAGACTTTTGCCATTTCATATGTGCTCTCTCTGTTTCATGTTTGCCATTCGAACTGTGAGCCCTCAGCTTCCTGCCTCTATGCAGTGGCCATCATGCACTCTGAACCTCTGGAAGTACACACCATGTAACCTTTTTCTTCCATAAGTTGATTTGATCACTGTGTTTTACCATAGCAACAGAAATGGTCTGATATAGAGGTTGATAACGTAGAGTGGGCTATGGCTGTGACAGATCCAACCATGTGGTTTTAGGAGCAATGAGGAAGGTTTTCTGCGCTGGCTAATTTTTATGTCAACTTGACACAAGGTTAAGTCATTTAGGAAGAGGGAGTCTCAACCAAGAAAATGACTCTTCCGGATTAGCTTGTAGGCAAGCGTGTGCTGCATTCTCTTGATTGATGATTGATGTGGGAGAGCCCAGATCTCTGTAGGCACTGCCACCCTGGGATTGTGGTCATGGGTGCTATAAGAAAGCAGGCTTGGGCTGGAGAGATGGCTCAGTGGTTAAGAGTGCCGCCTGCTCTTCCAAAGGTCCTGAGTTCAATTCCCAGCACCCACATGGTGGCTCACAACCATCTATAATGAGATTTGGTGCCCTCTTCTGGCCTGCAGGTGTACATGCAGACAGAACACTGTATACATAATAAGCAAATAAATAAATATTTTTAAAAAGAAAAAACGAAAGCAGTCTGAGCAAGCCATGGAGAGCAAGCTAGTAAGGAGCACACTCCCTACGGTCTCTGCGTCAGCTTCTGCCTCCAGGATCCTGGAGATATAAGCGAAATAATGTGATTTTCAGTCATGGTGTTATATTACAACACTCAAAAGTCTAAGACATTTTGGAACTTTGGACTAGAAAACACAATTGAACACTGTAAACAGAGCCTAAGGAGCCATCGTAACAGGAGCCTGCTGAGAGCTTCCCAGACTGTGGAGGCTCCAGCTCAAGGTTAGAGAAAGACCTAATCCTCACTGGAATGAAGGGCAAAATCCCACTCACCTACATGTCCCACCTGAGAAAGAAAACAGCTACGAGGTTATCCGAGGTTATTGGCTCCTAGAAAGTAACAACAAACAAAAGCTGCTGCAAATGCCATTCAAGGGGAACAGGGTCCATCCCATCCTGGCAGCTGGCCTTGGCAGTGTCAACCTTGGTAACCAGGTAACCAGGTAACCAGAACCAGGTAACCAGGTAATGCGGCAGGGGAGTTCCCCCACAGAGAGGGTCCCTGAGTGATCATTGTGTGAAGCTATAGAAATGAAGACTGGCTGTAGTGAAGACCCCAAGGTGTTGGAAATGCCAGAGCTTTAAGATATCTGCCGAGGAGAACTGTGCACAGGGAGTGGAAGTGGCCCACGGAAGAGAATCTTGTTACAGCCGGCACCATCTGAGGGGCAAAGCGTCTAAGCCTTTTGACACCAGACTTGAAGCTACAGGACTTAGAGTTTGCCTTGCTGGACTTCACTCTGTCTTTGGTCCAACGCTTACTCCTGTACCTCCTTTTTGGGATGCTAATATATATTCTGTGCCGTTATATGTTGAAAGTACGCAATCTGTGTTTGATTTTTACAGAGGGTTACAGAGAAATGGTTGCCTTGAGCCTCACAAGAGACTTTGGACTTTGGGTTTTCAAACAGTGTTGCAACTGTAAAAGACCATGGTGGAGTTTTAAAGCTGGATTAAATGTATTTTGCCTTGTCCATATGTCCACAAGATTAGGAGGGTCAGGAAGTGAATGTGATGTTTTGGATGAGAAAGGTACCCTATAGTCTAAGGATTTAAATATTTGGTCCCTAACTGATTGACATTTTTGAGAGTTTTAGGAGGTATAGCCTTGTTGGAAAAAGCGATGTCCCTGGGGCTGTGAGAATGAAGACTCATGCCATCATAGAATGTAACCCTCTGGAACTGATAGCTCAAGTAAATGCCTTCTATAGCAGCCATTCTCAACCTGTGGGCTGTGACCCCCTGCAGGTCACATGACCCTTTAAACATGGGTCACATAACAGATTTCCCGCATATCAGACATTTATGTTATTATCCATAACAGCAGCAAAATTACAGTTATGAAGCAGCAGCAAAAGTAACTTTGTGGTTGGGGTCACCAGGGTCACCACAACATGAGGAACTGTATTAAATGGGCACAGCATTAGGAAGGTTAAAGAACCATTATAGGTTGCCTTGGTCATGGTGTCTTATCACAGAAATAGAAAAGGAATTTACCGAGACCCTGACTCAAACTAAAAGAGAAAAGAAAAACAAGAGAAAAAAAGAGGAGGAAGCCGCTCTGAAGTAGAGAGGGCGGGGCACCTGCCCCTTGCAAGGTTGTGCTGAAAACAAAAAGATGAGCAAAGGAACAAAACAACAGCACAGTTTGCGGTCAGATTTTAGTACTCGCTATTAGAAAATAATTGTTAGTCTGGGCAGTGGTGGCGCACTCCTTTAATCCCAGCACTTGGGAGGCAGAAGTAGGTGGATCTCTGGGAGTTCAAGGCCAGCCTGGTCTACAGAGTGAGTTCCAGGACAACCAGGACTATATAGAGAAAGCTTGTCTCAAAAAAAAAAAAAAAGAAAAAAAGAAAAAAGAAAAGAAAGAAAAGAAGGAGGAGGAGGAGAAAAAGAAGAAGAAGATTGCTGGAACAATGTTTTTTTTAATGTGTAAAAAGTTAAACCTAAAATTTAACATAGAATTAGCAATAGTTTTTAATGATTTATTCTTTGTTTGTTTGTTTTGTTTTGTTTTTTCGAGACAGGGTTTCTCTGTGTAATGTTGGCTGTCCTGGAGTCGCTTTGTAGACCAGGCTGGCCTCAAACTGACAGCGATCCACCTGCCTCTGCCTCCCGAGTGCTGGGATTAAAGGTGTCCGCCACCATGCCTGGCTTCTAAAGATTTATTCTTATTTTCAACTATTATGTGATTGTATGCATCTGTGTGTGGATATGTACACATGGTATGTCTGTATGTCTATATAGGTATAGAATCTGAAGATGGCATGAGATCCCTTGGACCTAGAGTTACGTGTGGTTGTGAGCCATTCTTTGTGATCCTGGGAACAGAATTTGGTGTCTTCTGTGAAAGCAAGTACTCTTAACTGCTGAGCTGTTTCTCCAGACCCACAAATTAGTTTTGAAAGTATTGTCTGTTCTAAACAAAAATCTTTTTCAGATTTTTTTTCTTTTTCTTTTGCATAGCAGAATTTGGGAATTAGAAGTGACAAATTCTGTCTCAGAAATTTCCCTGTATCTCCTGGTCTCCCTTACAGTTCCCAGTGTCTCCCGTGCCATTTGAAAACCCTGAGAAATCTCTAAAGTGAAAATTCAGTTTTGAAAACCATCTAATGATATCAGAGCAAAGCCGGCCTAGGAGGATGCTTTCTAGAAAACAGTATTACTACTATATCAGAACTTCAGAAAAGTTATGACTCTGTTTCGAAGGAAAATAAAATCACAGTAACTTAGTTGAGAGACTCGGAGCACAGCAGCCTCTCTCAGCCTTGTTTTCGGCTTGTATTGCTATTTAACCTGCTTTTAAATAAACATCAATTTTCCAACATTTTCTACCCTTTAAGCAAATGCTCTTTGCTTGGTTACACGACAGTATTCAAGAAATGCCTTCCACAGAGGCATGGGAAACCCTTGGCAACAGTCCAGGGGAAACGCACCCTGCAGAAAGTGCTTAGGCACGTGCTCCTCAGCTTCCTGGTGAGCCCACTGCCTTGGTGTGCTCTAAGCCAGGATCTGGAAAACAAAAAAACAAAAAACAAAAAACAAAAAACAAAAAGAAAACCAATAGACTCTTTTCCAGCTTGTTCATTTGCCTGGGAAGTTGCCCTCAGCTCTTCTCAGCAAGCTTAGAGAACTGGATTGGTAAATGGCTAACCTACCAACCTTGCCCTGGGCTCTGGTACAAGCTTGAGTCCCTGAAATTGATGCCTAATTCTATTGTTTGCCTTTTTGATCCTGTAAAATGTGCATTAGCCTGTGGTTGCATTGGGGTATATTTGTTGAAATGAATGTGTGTTCTTTCGTGACAGCATCCAGTAGTTCACAATGAGAACGCTTTAGAGTATACAAAACTTAATAGAATATTAAAACGCAGGAGTGGGAGGGACAAGACTTCAAAAGGTTCCCAGAGCGCCCTCCTAATTGGCTGAAGCTATTAACTTCTGTGGCCATTTATGCAGGAATTCCACCAAGCCCCAAGTAACAACTTTAACACAACATCCATTTCCCTTTGATAAAGTAAAATAGATTGCCATTTTAAATAGTGTATGCCTCTCTGCAGCTTTTTCTTAGAGACATTTTCTACTTTGAAAAAAAAAATATGGCTGGACACTTTACAGGGCTATTAAACTGTAGCCATATATCTGGCTCCAATTCTTTCCCTGGGTGGGGCCTGGCTGGCACAGGGTGTACACTCAGAGTCTGCTTGACCTTAAATGCCCTGCTTGGAGGACAGGGAAGATGGCCAGGAAGGTAAGATTGTCTCCACTCTGGGCTGTAAAATGCACAATGTGAAGCCTTACATTGCAGAGGGGAAACCACAGATTCGCCCCCCTTGCCCAGCTTGGGAAAAGGACAACAGTCGGGAGCTCTTGCCTTCTCTGGACCCCTCAGAGCCAGGCTGCCGCCAGCTGGGGCCACGCAGAGGTGTAGCTGGCAGGCCATTGGCAACAGGACTTAAAACACAGGCTTTGGGTGGGATCAGAGGTAGACGAATTCACCATACACTGCAAAGGGCAAATTTCAACTACTGAAAATATACTATGCTGGCTGTACCCTTCTTTTAACATGTGTGCATTTTGGGTTATGTATTTAGTTATTTATATCTACACCGAAACACACACACATACACACACACAGAGACACACAAAGAGAGACAAATGGAAGAAACAGCTCTCTGGATCTGGGTGAGGCCCTGGCTACCAGGAAGTCATATGGCCCATTAGAAGAAGGCAGGACACCAGAAAATGCCATGTGCTTTCTGTAGAAGAAAGTCTGGCCTCCAGAGGCCATCAACAGAGCCAGTCACCAGCACAAACAGATGGAACTTTGCTTCCCCTCACATGGTCATCCTGTCCACGACAGTAAGTTCAATGTATTTCCCTCCAGATAGATTAAAAACAAATATGTGTGTGTGGCCCTCCCCCAAGCACACACAGTAAATCCTGTGCATGCCCTACAACTTGTTTTCTTTGCTCAACACTCACATGCAGACTCAGCCTCGAAGATCCAATTGACGTGGTTCACTGTTAAACTCAACTACTGTTTTGCACCCCTCAGAACCACCACCTGTATTTTGAGTGGCACTAAATATCCGTCTCTGGATAATCTGGTATGTTACTCCAATCACGTCGGCCTTTCCTTTCCAGAAGTTTGACGTACACTATTGTCGCTAACTGTGTCATACAGGGTAAGTTCCTAAGACATCATGGCAGCATCTTACATGTTATCTCTTGAACGGATGGACTTCGGGCTTTTGACTCCCTCATCTAAATAGCAACAGAGGTATAAATCTATCAGTCATCTATTTCGGTGTGTGTGTGTGTGTGTGTGTGTGTGTGTGCGCGCGCGCGTCTGTGTTCATGATTGCAAGTGCAGGTGTGTATATATGCATGTGTACGCCATGATGTAGGCTGTCTTCCTCTTATATTTTTGGTTGTGAGCCTAGCTTTTAACAGCTGAGCCATCTCTCCAGCCCGGTTGTCTTTGCTGTTCACCTTAGTGTTTTGAGACAGCATCTCTCTCTCTCTCTCTCTCTCTCTCTCTCTCTCCTTTTTTTTTTTTTTTTTTTTTTTAGACAGGGTTTCTCTGTGTAGCCTTGGCTGTCCTGGACTCACTTTTGTAGACCAGGCTGGCCTCGAACTCACAGAGATCTGCCTGCCTCTGCCTCCCGAGTGCTGGGCTTACAGGCGTGTGCCACTGCATCCAGCACGACAGCATGTCTCACTGAACCTGGAGCTCACAGATTGAGCTGGATTTTCTGGCCAGTGAGCCCCAGAGATCCACCTGTCCCTTCCTCCCTAGCACTGGGATTACAGACATTACCATCATGCAGTGACTTTTTATGTGGATTCTGGGACACAAACTCAGATCCTCAAACATATGTGACAAGCATTTTTTTCTTTTCTTTTTTTTTTGGGGGGGGGGACAGGGTTTCTCTGTGTAGCTTTAACTGTCCTAGGCTCACTTTGTAGACCAGGGTGGCCTTGAACTCACAGTGATCCACCTGCCTGTGCCTCCCAAGTGCTGGGATTAAAGGTATACACCACAACCTCTCGGCTATGTCAAGCATTTTACCACCGGAGTCATCTCATCAGGCCAGTCTCCAAGTCTCTGAGGGGTGTTGAAGAGCAGATAGTTTAATTTTACAATCAAGTTTAGTTGGTTAGGGGATAAGATCTTTTTACATCAAGATAAAGGAGTTAAGTTACTAGAGATGAGATATGATAGATATTGAATTTCATCCAGAAATTTAGACCCAACAAGACCCAAACAAGATGTTTACTTCAAGTTTGGCAAATACAAATAGCCAAACCACTTTGAATATAACATTTATATAACTCATGATTGTCTCATGGCTCTCCCTGCCGTATGTAGTTTGTTTTACACATGTATAATAAAATAAATGTATATGAAAAAAAGAACTTAGTCAAACACAGGTTTGCTATGTAATTATTAGCTGATATGACTACTCACACTGCTATGTTCTCAGTATCCCAAATAAAATCAAGCCCACTCTCAAAAAAAAAAAAAATTAAAAATTAAAATTTTTTTAAAATTCAAGTTTGTGTTTGGTGGTTAATTTCAAGATACTAACTTTAATTAAATTATCTGTATCCTCTACCTTTATGAAAACTAGAAGAATAAATTCACATTGTTTTACATAAAAAAAAAAGAAAAGACGTTTTAGTCAGGTTCACCTGAAATCTACTTCCTTTCCCCAAATTGATCCATAGTGGTCAGTATCTGTTTAAGATTTCCCTAACCTTTTTAACGGTGTGTGTGTGTGTGTGTGTGTGTGTGTGTGTGTGTGTGTGTGTGTGTGTGTGTGTGTG
>OU015747.1:6499689-6514157 GCA_907169655.1 Acomys percivali | reverse complement strand
TTTCTTTCTTTCTTTCTTTCTTTCTTTCTTTCTTTCTTTCTTTCTTTCCCTGGAAACCATTCTATGGCATTTAAGTTTCTTGAGTGGGGAAAGAAAAGCATTCTCTCTTTCTAAGGACAAAGAACGTGCCAAGTCTTCACACTTACTCATCAGAGATGCTTAGAGCTCTCAGCCACCCTGGGCTCAGTCTGGCACCGTGAAAACCATGTAGGGCAGGGTATGTGGAAGTGCTGGCACTGTAGAGCAAACAAGTGCTTGGGGAGTCACTGTGTGAGGGTTAAACCTTTATTTTTTAATCTTATGAAGTCATTTTAATTCCTCCTTGGCTGGGGACATCTTCACCAGCAGTTCTTACTATTTTGTTTTGTTTTTTAATTCATTTTTGTTGTTGTTTGCTTGTTTTGTTATTTCATTTTAAGGCAAGATCTTACTCTGGAGCCCAAGTCACCTGGAGCACATGGTAATTCAGGCTGATCCCAAACTCAGAGCAATCCTCCTGCCTCAGCCTCCCCAGATGCATTTCTTTTATTCCTTTGTTCTGGCTGGCATTGCTCATATGGTAATACACATACACAGACACACACATATATATATGTATACACACATATATATGTATGTACGTGTGTGTGTGTGTGTGTGTGTGTGTGTGTGTGTGTGTTTAATTCTTTAAGGAACTGCAAGGACTTCACAAATACCTGGAGACCTAGAGCTGTCAGATCAAGAAGCCTTAAACTGAGGTAGGACTTTGAGAATCCAGATGTGTATACAAAATCAGAGAAATGGCAGGTGCTATGAAACTGTAGTAACTGCAGAGCGAAGCCCATCTCCAAGTCTGAGTAATGGAAAAGAACTGCTCATCCGGAGTCGGTCTTATCGGACACACCCATATCTACTATGGGAAACAAGAGTATGTCATCAATGTACTGTCATTGCATACAGCTTATGATGGCCAAGTCACAAAGCTATACTGACAATGAGATGTTCTGATCAAAACCACACATACCAGCATCACGTGCTAGAAGCAGGTAAATGAAGGCCTCTGCCTATCAGAGCCCTTCCCCTCAGCATCACACACCGCCCGTCACTTCTTCTAGCGTGCCAGGCACGCTTAGCTCTCCATCAGCTTCAAAGATGTCACACCCATGAAGGGGAGCAAAGGTCATATGCCTGGGATCTCGTTCTATTGCAAAACCTCCTCCAGACCACAGTCCTAAAATTTCTGCCATCACAGAGACTTGTGCCACGTACACGGTGACTTTTTTGTGCTAGTCACATAGGCGGCAGCACTTTAAATGTACTATGGACATGTTTTAAACCTTCTCACTTGTGTCTTTGAGACAGGATCGAATCGTGTTCGTGGCTGGCCTGGAACTGACAGCAGCAACCCGCTTTGCCTCAGACTCCCAAGTGTTGGGAATTCAGGTATACAGCAGCACACCCTGCTCATGTGTTTGCGCCTTCCTTAGCTCACTGACTATGTGAGCAAAAAGCACCTTAGAGGCAATCTTGTCTGACTCTCCCCCTTTATAAATACGGACAGGAGACTTGGCTGGTAAAGGGTACTGGCACAGTTGTGACCTTGTCCATTCTGAGGCGGGAAGTCGTCCTCCACAGAGTTATTTCAACGCTGTCCTGGCTCAAAGTCTCCATGCAGGCTTTGGAGACAATGCTGGAAGGAACGGAGACCTGAGTCCACACCGAAACAGGCAGAGCCAAGGCATGCTGAACCCTGTCAGCATGGTCAGGAAACAAAAGTACCCAAAAGAGCCTCAGTCCACAGAGGAAGGACATCTAGTCCACGAAACTAACATGGCAATAGAAACACAGCCCAAAGTAAAGTCACCACAAGGGAGGCCAGGAAACCATCACCAGTGTCCTGGGGTTAACCTACTTCTAAGAACACCAGGGGCCACTTGGCCCAAGTATGGCCGATGACCCTAAAATCTGCCTCATGAAGATGCTACAGTGGGGAGGGGAAGGAAAGATTTCCCCACCCAGGCAGCCGCCTTCTTGTCTCTTACCAAGCTATAAGGATGAGTTTCGTGCCCTGTTTCAAATATGCTTAAAATGCCCTCAGCCAGAAGGAGATGTTCACGGGCTTGCGCGGTCCTTGAAAAGCAAAGATAGAAGGGGAGGAGATCACCTAGGAGCAATAAGCCAAGGAGACAGAGCAGGTGAGGGTGTGGCTCGTGACTAAGGCTGCTTCTGACTCCTCGCTGTATGACAAGAGTTGACAAACTAAAGACCCAGAGTCAGCATGCTCGAACACCTGGCCTTGATCGTCAGTAGTACTGGGGCACAGAAACAAAACAGCAGGTGAGCACCTGTAGTCCCAGGAAGCTGAAACAGAGTGCATACACCTTAAGAGTGGGAGGCCATGCCGGCCACTGGTGGCATACATCTGTAATCCCAGCACTCGGGGAGGCAGAGGCAGGAGGATAGCTGTGAGTTCGAGGCCAGCCTGCTCTACATAGCGAGTTCAGGACAGCCAAGGCTACACAGAGAAACCCTGTCTCAAAAAACAAAACAAAAGTAATATGCCACACATAATACAGATGGTACACAGGTGGGTCAATGGCTGGGCTTCTTAAATTAGCCTTAATTGACTCACATAATATCGCTAAGCTTCCCTACTCTATTTTATAGATACTAATTTTGTCAATAAGTACAGTTAAATACAAGGTGATACATAGATATTCAACATAAGTCCATACACACACACACACACATATATATATGTATATAAGCACGCATGCGCATCTATATATCATATTGAAACCATTTGACGCCTACAATGGTTCTGAGTTTCACCTCCAGCTGAACAAATTAGTTCACTGGGCACTCAGGGAGCAGATCCTGAGCCCTCTTGGGCCACACACATTGTTTGCTCAATCTGTAAACACGTAATTATTTCACTTGCCTCCTCTAAAATAGCACCACGCCCTGGATATGATGCAAACCCCAGCATTACAAGATAAGCTCTGGCTCAAGTTTCTGCTAGTTCACAGGGCCTGAAGTATTTGCTCACAGGCTCGGAGACCAAGGCAGAAGTAAACAGTCAGGCCAGCGCTGTACGGAGAGACCCGTGTTACAAACCGCACTTTCTTACATTGTGAAAGCAATGAATGAAGTTCAGCAGGACTCCTGGAGGAATGTCGTCTTCATCCCACACCACACTGGGCAAAAGACACATTATGGCCACCTCCCTGTCCCCACTACCCAGGTCAGTCTCCCTTCCCCAGGTATCAGAGGAAGCCCTGAGCCTCAGCGGCCTCAGCAGCCTCGGTGGCCTTGGCAGCAGTGCCTCTTCTGTTTGCCTTCTGTCTGCATCTGGTACAGTGACATCAACCTGCTTTCTTCCTATTCAGTGCACAAGTTTGATCTGACCTGGCTGGACTTTGTGATTTTTAAAACTACACAAATCGTGTGTGTGTGTGTGTGTGTGTGTGTGTGTGTGTGTGTCCTTCTCTAATTAAACAAAACACAGTGTCCTGGACAAGAGGCTCTGTCTGACACAACCTTGCACCCTGGTTTCATTTGATTTGGGGTATCTTGCCACCGCCCCCCCCCCCATTCCCACCAAATACACTTACCATCAGGTAAATACAACTGAGTGCTCAGGACTTTGAAGCCTCATACAAGAGTTGTTTCTTTTCCATACGTTCGACAGACAGATGGGTGGATGTGGATGGGTGAAAGAATGGTTTGCCGAGGTATTTAGACCAGTGACTAGTAGGCAATAAATTCCTGTTCTACGTGACATGAAATGTTGGTTCCATCTGCCTCAGGGTTTGGGAAACCATAGGGAGATGAAGGCTCTCTCTGTAATAGAGAAGGCATGCCTCAGTGGCTGCAGATATACTGTCCGGCCAGTTGTCCCCATGAAAGAACCTGGCCTGATGTGACCAGTTCTTCCTGTTTCCAAATGGCAAAATCCTAATCTCTAGATTTAAAAAAAAAAAAAAAACCAACAGGTTGTGTGTGTGTGTGTGTGTGTGTGTGTGTGTGTGTGTGTGTGTGTGTGTATGCAGGCATGCATATGTAGGTGCCCTGGGAGACCAGAAGAGAAGAGGTTGGATCCCATGAAGTTAGAAATATGGATGGATAGTTGTGAGCTGCCTATTGTGGGTGCTAGGATCTACACTCCAGTCCTCTGCAAGAGTAACAATCACTTTTAACCCCATCTCTAGACTTTAATCTATCTATCTATCTATCTATCTATCTATCTATCTATCTATCATTTATTTCTTTTTGGTTTTTCAAGATGTGGTTTCTTTGTTGTAGTGTTGGCTGTCGTGGTCTCCCTTTGTAGGCCAGGCTGGCCCTGAACTCACAGAGATCCACCTGCCTCTGCCTCCCTGAGTGCTGGGATTAAAGGCATGCACCACCACACTCGGCTTGGTCATGGTGTTTTATCAGTGAAATACTAACCCTGACTAAGACAGAAATTGGTACGAGAAGTGGGGTATTGATGTGACAGACCTGACCATGGGAGGATTGTGGAAGGACTTGGGAACTTTGGGTAAGAAAAGCCATTGAGTACTCAAGTTTGGGGAGCTTGGAAGAAAATCATGTTGAAAGAAATGCAGATCAAGGCATGGTGGTGCACATCTTTGATCCCAGCACTTGAGAGGCAGATATCTCTTAGTTCAAGGCCAGTCTGGTCTACAAAGCAGTTCCAGGACAGCCAAGGCTGTTACACAAAGAAACTCTGTCAGGAAAAAAAAAAACTAAAAACAAACAAATATTCAGGTTATTGAGGTCTGGGTGTGAAGTTCCAGAAGGAAGTTTGAGAGTTATTTAAAGACTACTGACACCATTACATATTTGCTATATGAATTAAGTCTGTGGTTTTGATTAGCTGTGGCTGGAGAGTCAGCTGTGATTAACAAGAGACCAACATCATTAAAGTGAAACATTTGCTGTCCTGGGATAATTGATGCTGGTCAGCTGGAGGAGCCCAGCATCACTGAGGTGAAATCTAGAAGTGTTTCCTGAGAGTCGGCACACAGAAGCTGTGTTCCAGAGGCAGCCAAGTTTGTACCTTGTACTGGCAACCAAATTTGGTAGCATAAGAGTCATCCAGCAGGGCGGTGGTGGTGCCTTTAATCCCAGCACTTTGGGAGGCGGAGGCATGTGAATCTCTGAGTTCAAGGCCAGCCTGGTCTATAAAGCCAGTTCACGGTGGCCAAGACTACAGAGAGTACAGAGAAACCTTGTCTCAAACAAACAAACAAACAAACAACAAGAGTCATCCAGGTGGTACTAGTTTTGAAGACATGAAGGGGTCACGGAGAGCAGCTGAGGCTTGGCACTGTGAGAAGCCAGGGGAGGCCACTGTTAAAGGTGCAGCCTCAGTGGCAGTTAAAAGCCAAGAATCAAAAGGGTCACATAGAGAAGTTGAGGCTTGGCACCAAGAAGAGAGCCTAGAAGAGGGTATTGGTAAAAGTGCAGCCCAGTTTCGGTAGAAGACCCCAGAATTTTGGAGATACCAGTATTATGGGATGGCAACTAAAGAGCAGCAGTGGTGGAGTGGATCCCACCAGAGCCTAGAAGATGAGCTGTGCGTGCTACAAAGGGCAGAGCCAGAAAGTGACCCCGCCGGAGACCAGAAGATCATGAGTGAATCCAAGATATTGGACACTGGGGCTGGAGAGATGGCTCAGTGGTTAAAAGCACTTGACTGCTCTTCCATAGGTCCTGAGTTCAATTCCCAGCAACCACAACCATCTGCAATGGCATCTGATTGCCTCTTCTGGATGAAGACAGAGCACTCATACACAAAATGCATAAATAAATCTTTTTTAAAAAGATATTGGACATTGAATGGTTTACAGTTAGGATTCAAGAATAGCCACACATGACCACTCGAACACCAGACTCGGATTGATGGGAGTTTATTGAGCACTGAACAAAGACTGACCAGTCAGGAGCCAGTCTGTGATGCTGGCCTGTTTCTAAGGCAGGCCTTTTATATGAAAAACTGTAACCAGGTAACCAGGTGGGAAGCAAGGGGAGGGCAGCATCACATCGCTTTGACCAACTAAACACAAGAAGAATCAATTTTGTTCTGAGTGCATTGTATCTAGGTACCCAGACAAAGCATTTAAAGCTGCTTGGCTAGGATATAGGCTTGGGGACTTTCTGGTTCTCCACTGTTCTGGGAGAAAGGAATATAACAGGGTATTGTGGTTTTGTTTAAGTAGACCATATATCATTCATTCAAGCAGAACATTTAACAAGAATTGAATTGTGGGTAAAAGGCTGTTCAAGTTCTCAGGCAGGAAGATGCTGAGAATCTGAAATTAATTTCACCTTATGATCAAAATGGCAATTTAAAAAACAAAATGGCTTCTGTTATGCTAAAGCAGGTGTTAACAGAGCAGCTACAGTTTTAAACAGGTTACAACAATACTATGGGAATTTGGCTTTGCTTTGATCTGATTGTGACTGTGCCCAGGAACTTCTCAAAGTAAGGAAACATTTAGGTTTTTATTTGTTTTTTATTTTGGAGGTGGGGAGGTTAAGAAAGGGTTTCTCTGTGTAGCCTTGGCTGTCCTGGACTCACTTTGTAGAACAGGCTGGCCTACAACCTCACAGAGATCCACCTGCCTCTGCCTCCCTGAGTGCTGGGATTACAGGCATGCGCCACCACGCCCAGAGAGACACTGGATTTTTAAAGAGATTGAATTTTAAAATGTTTGAATTTGTAAAGCCTGTGGGACTTTCCAAGTTTGTACAATGTTTTATATTGTGATGTTGATATTACTGTGTCATCTTGGGGATGAGGAAGAAAAGAAAAGGTTGTGGCTCAACAGTGACATGTTTGTGTGTAAAATTCACAAGGGTCAATTGTGCCGGACAGTTTTCTGTCAACTTGGCACAAGCTAAAAGCATCTGAAAGGAGGGAACCTCGGTTAAGATAAACAAATGATGCGAATGTGTAAAGCCAAATAGACCCCTTTCCTTCCCAGCTTTTGTCACGTGTTTCATCACAGCCATAGTAACCCTGACTAAGACAGCCCCAATGTTGGGAGGCACACACAAGGTCTCAGTTCAGGCTAGCTCCAATAAATTCCTTTGTTAATGAACAACCACCAGTAGAAGCCTTCTGAGAGAGACTGACAAAACTTGTCTCAGCCATTTTTAAGTTTCCTCCTTGCTGGATGTGGTGGTGCACGCCTTTAACCCCAGCACTTGGGAGGCAGAGGCAGACAGATCTCTGTGAGTCCAAGGCTGGCCTGATCTACATAATGAGCTCCAGGACAGACAGCTTTGGCCAATAAATCAGATGCTGAGGAAACAGATAGAATGGATGATGCAGGCCAGTAAGATGGCTCAGTAGGTAAAGTGCATGCAGCCAACCCTGAGGACCTGAGTTCAATCCCCCGTCCCCTACGTGGTGTACTACATGGGGTGGACGGAAGAACTGCCTCCTGTAGGTTATCTTTTGACTTCCACACTCATGCCGTGGCACAAGCCTGCACATGCACACACTAAACAAATAAATGAAGTACAATCTAAAATTTTAAATTTTAAAAATTTAAGTACAATTTAAAGTTTTAAATCTGTGAGGCAGTTACTTCATTACATATCTATGGAACACACTTATGTATCTATGGAAGACAAGAGCAATGTTTATAAAACATGCTGTCACCCACCCGCTCATCTTCATAAAAGAGATAAGTATGGCATGGGATTTTATACCCAAGGGAAGAAAGATAAGGTCTAGTGACTGGCCAAGGGTCAATCCAGTGATACTCACAATCGTAACAAGAATTAGCTACATAGTAAGATCCTGTCTCAAAAGCAAAACAAAAACAAACAACAACAACAACAAAAACCACAGCAACATAAGAATGCTGGAGAAAGACAATCAGAGAAAAACCAAAGCTAAGGATGGGTAGCTTAAGTGAGCCCAGATCTCAGTTCTGAGCCTCCTTCCTAAGTGACAGGCGAACTCTGAAGTGACATAGCTCTTGTTTAAAAAGAGGCACACTAAATTTAAGCTTAGCATAACTTATCACCATTTGTCCTCTGACTTCCGGGAGCACATATCAGAAATCACTATTCTCATAGAGAACATGGCTTGAGAAGTATTAGCATTTTCTAAAAATAAGATGCTTGGTTATAACTGTAAACTCCGGTTGATTTGAAAACTTAGGAATCGTCAACAACACATGGACTAGCTCCTGGCTACCGGTTACTAATGACCTTGTGTTTGCTGGAGGGAACAGGAACATAGTGGAGCACAGGCATCTGCTTTGGGAGCACGGTACAGCAGACTGTTGAGCTATAATTACTAAGAGACAATGTTTGACCGCGTCCCCTTGGTGGGGAGGCCTGGTGGCACTCAGAGGAAAGGTAAGCAGGCTACCAGGATGAGACCTGATGGGCTGTGATCATATGGTGGGGGAGGAGGTCCCCTTCTGTCACAGGCCTAGGGGAGGGGAATAGAGTGAAAGAGGGAGGGAAGGGGGAAACAGGAAGAAACAAGTGATGGGATAACAACTGAGAGGTAATCTGAATAAATTATTTAAATTTAAAAAAAATTAAAGAGAGAGAGAATGAGCAATGTCACCCTTATCAGAAACACCGGGTCCTTCGAGTTTTTAACTCGGTGGATGGCAGCCAAAGGGCACATCAAACACACCATGAGAGTCAATGGTACTAGAGACATTGCATCTCAATTCACTCACAAAAGCGATAGTTCCTAAGTAATGGGTATCTGTGCACTGTCCCCAGGTTTGCCCGCTTGCTCACTTGTTCTTCAGAACAGGTTCTCAAAGCCGGGTCCTCCTGCATGCCGGACAAGTGTTCTACCGGTGGCTTTAACTCCAGCCACCGGAGGTATAGACACGGAGCAGTGACTAAGGGTCCCTAACTTCCCAAGGCAGGCATGGCAACACACCCCTGTAATGCCAGCATGTGGGAGGCAGAAGCAGGAGGATCAGGGGTTCAAGTACAGCCTTGATTGTGTATTGAGTTAGAGGTCAGCCTGAGTTAGATGAGACCCTGTGTCAAAAGCAAAAGCAAAACCAGAGAACAGAGTGGGGCCTCTTGCACACACTTGCAGAAGTGTGTGGGGTGTTGAAAACGAAGCTTAGAACTTCCCAGTGCACTACTGCCTGAGCCTTACAGCATCTCAGTGTCCGGAACTGAAATTAAGAAGAAATCACAAAAGCAGAGGTGTAAAAGCTAAGAGCCAACTTTCAAACTTAGAGCTGGGGAAGGCCGAATGTTGGCTATCAAGTTATCCTAATCAATAAGGTCTAATTGGGCCAGCGTGGTGGCAGGTGCCTTTAGTCCCAGCACTTGGGAGGCAGAGGCAGAGGCAGGTGGATCTCTGTGAGTTCTACAAAGTGAGTCTAGGGCAGTCAAGATGATACCTTTCTCATTGCTGTGAGGGAAGCAGGATCTCCCTTGGTTCATAGTTGAAGACAGCACAGTCTATAATGGCAGGAGCACCCTGCAGAGTTTAGTTTAGGACGGCACAGCCCATCACGGCAGGAGCACCCTACAGAGTTTATACGGCATGAGCATGCAGCGAGAAGGCATGAAGCAGAGTACCGAGAGCTGGAGTTCCTTTTCTCCTTTCAATTCAGTCTGGGCCCTCAGACAATGGGATGCCGCTGCTGCTGCTCAGGGTGGCTTCTCCCTCCTCAGTAAACCTCTCTGGAGAGGCTCACAGATATGCTTGGAGGTGTGTCTGTCTCCTCAGAGGTTCCAAACCCAATCAAGTCGTTGGTGATGATAACCATCGTAGTAGTTATTCAAGCAGGTAAGTGCAGGTGTATGCCTAGCTCAATGCGTTCTCTAAGATAGTATCCTTGTTCTTCGCATGGTTTTATTTTTATTTTTTATTTTTTTGATTTTTTGAGACAGGGTTTCTCTGTGTAGCCTTGATGGTTCTGGACTCGCTTTGTAGACCAGGCTGGTCTCGAACTCCCAGCGATCCGCCTGCCTTGGCCTCCCAAGTTCTGAAGTCACAGGCCTGTGCCACCAAGCCTGGCCCTGCATTTACAGCTCTTACAGAGGACCTGGGTTCAATTCCTGGCACCCACATGGTGGCTCACAACCATCTGTAACTTCAGTTTCAAAGAAGTCAGTTTCCCTTTCTGACCTCTGTAGGCACCAGGCATACTTGTGGTACAAATAAATTGATGTAAACACACTCACATTCACACAAAAGTAAATTAAAATAAAATGAACAAATGAAACCAGGTGGTGGTGGCGTGAGGCACACAGGAGGCAGAGGCAGGAAGATCTCTGAGTTCGAGGCCAGCCTGGTCTACAGTGTGAGTTCCAGGACAGCCAAGGCTACACAGAGAAACCCTGTCTCAAAAAAAAAAAAAAAAAAAAAAAAAAAAAAAAAAAAAAAAAAAAAAAACAAAAAAAAAAAAAAAAAAAAAAAAAAAAAAAAAAAAAAAAAAAAACCTAAACCAAACCAAAGCAAATCAAACAAACACAGGCCATATAAAATTGTACTTATTCTATTCCCTATTTATGTCATTTTTACTTCTCAGTGTGTGATTTTTATTTATTTATTTATTTATTTATTTATTTATTTATTTAAGATTGAGTGTCTTAGGGTTTCTATTGCTGTGGCAAAACACCATGACCAAAAGCAAGTTGGGGAGGAAAGGGTTTATTCTGCTTACACTTCCACATCGCTGTTCATCATTGAAGGAAGTCAGGACAGGAACTCAAGCAGGGCAGGAACCTGGAGGTAGGAGCTGATGCAGAGGCCATGGAGGGTGCTGCTTACTGACTTGCTCCTCATGGCTTGCTCAGCCTGCTTTCTGATAGAACCCAGGACCAGCAGCCCAGGGATGGCTCCACCCACAAAGGGCTGGCTCCTCCCCCACTGATCACTAGCTGAGAAAATGCCTTACAGCTGGATCTCATGGAGGCATCTCCTCAGCTGAGGCTCCTTCCTCTCTGATGACTCTATCTGCGTCAAGTTGACATAAAGCCAGCCAGTACAGAGTCTCTCCTTAGCGTTAACCTCAGGGCACTCCTCCCAGCTGCTTCAGCCTTCTGAGTTCTGGGGTCCTGCACATATGCCACCGTGCCCAGCACAGCGCCAGCATTCTAAAGACCATCTTGCCTCTCATTTCTCTGTTATATATATCTCAGAACTTTCTCACAGAAGACCGCTGAGAAGGGCCTGAGGGGAAAAGTACTTGCCCCTCGAGTCTGACAACGTGAGTTCAATCCCCAGACCCTGCTGAGGAAAGGGAGAACCGAGTCCCAAAAGTTTTCCTATGAGCTCCACACGTGCACCATGACATATGTGTTCCACACTCACACATATCACAAACACACACCAAGCAATAATAGATTAAATTAAATACTTAAAAAGTAGAAGTTCTGAGCTGCCCAGTAATCAGATGCTTAAAAAACAGACTTAAAGTAATAGCGACTTTTTTTTTTTTTTCGAGACAGGGTTTCTCTGTGTAGCCTTGACTGCCCTAGACTCACTTTGTAGACCAGGCTGGCCTTGAATTCACAGCGATCTGCCTGACTCTGCCTCCCCAAGTGCTAGGATTAAAGACATGCACCACGACTCCTGGCTGCCAAATTCAATTTTAAAGTGTCTGTAACATCGTCATACTCAGCAATCAATTGAAAGTTGAAAGAGCAGAGTTTATTTTCACATTAACATGAGTAATAATATTGCATATACACACTTTCAGAATCCTGATGTCATCACAAACTCTAGCAAGCAGTAGCTGTGGCTACAAACACTTTGCAGTACGCAAACCTGCTTCCAGATAGACTATTACAAATGTAGTAACTAAATGCTTTATTTCTGCATGTAAGATGCTGAGCAGAGGCCAAATCATACCAAAACCACAAGACCTGCTTAAGAGTCCACGCTGCAATATACAGCACAGAGTGGTGGAAAGACAGAGATAAACCATCCATTCCTTTTCTGAATAAAACTACTCTGTCCCCCCTCTTTGATTTGACCTTTCAGACTTTGGGGGCTTCATAGGGCAATTAATCAAGAGGGTACCAACAACTAGCACAGGTTACCAAGGAGATTAAAAAGAAAAAAATATAAACTACCACTCATTCGCATACCAGTCACAGACAACCTTAAATGAACGGTGAGACGGGTGATGGATGAATGAGACAGCAGAGGTCAAATGTGTTTTAACCTGGCATTTGTAAACCATCTGCTTGATGCTTCTGCTTGTCGGCTGTGGTGTGAATGCTGTGTCAGACTGGCTGCATAACCCAGATGGGCTTAAATGCCCTCTCTTCCTGTTCAGCATCCCCAGGGCTAGGGCGACAGGCATGTGCATCCATGCCTTGTATACTCCTGATTCTTGACTGAAAACAAGTCCTCCAAAAAACTCCTACATCCTTCCATTCTCAAAGATGAGATGTTCTGTTTTTAAACTTTTCCTTTTGGCTCTATGTTTAAAAAAAAAATCAACTTGTAAAGACCTTTTTTTTTTTTTTTGGTTTTGGTTTTGGTTTTTCAAGACAGGGTTTCTCTGTGTAACCTTTGCCTGTCCTGGGGTAGACCAGGCTGGCCTTGAACTCATAGCGATCAGCCTACCTCTGCCTCCTGAGTGCTGAGATTAAAGGCATGCGCCACCACACCCAGCTAACACGTTTTGTGAGCAAAAATCAATGTTTTTTGTTTTTGTTTTTGTTTTTGTTTTTTAGGATATGGTATTTTGCTGCATGCTTCTAAATATTTTATACCATACCCTTCCTTCATGATTATCTATGCTGCTCCTGGTTATCTTGTCTTTGATGTATATTACTCTTCATAAAATGATAGTTTTTGTTTTTTGTTTTTGTTTTGTTTTGTTTTGTTTTTTAAGGATAGCTTTTTAGAATCCTTATCTATTGTGGTCGTTTGAATGAGATGTCCTCCACAGTCTTAAACGTTCGCTACTTGTTTTCCAGTTGATGGCATGATTGGGTAGGCTTAGGAGCTGTGGCCTTGCTGAAAGGATGCAGGAGTTGAAGTTTCAAAAGCCAGGCCCCATTCGTACTTTGCTCTCTTGCCTTCCAGTTGTGGCTCAAGATGTGAGTCCTCAGCTTCTGCTCCAGCTACACATCTGCTGCTTGATGCCACCGTCCCTCCCAACCATGATGGACTCGGATCCCTCTGGAACCCAGAGCCATGCAAAACGTACACTCGCATGAGTTGCCTTGGTCACGGTGTTTCATCACCACAGTGGAAAGTGGCTAAGTCAGAAGCTGGTACCATGGGGTGGGCTAGTGCTGTGACAGACATGACCCTGGGATCTGTTGAATGTGGAAGGCTTCAAAACTTCAGACTACAAAAGAAATTGAATACTGTAAGTAGAGCTTAATGGGACGTTCTAGTAGGAGCTTGGAAGACAGGTTTGAGAGCAATGTGTACCATGAAGGCCAGCTCAAGAGGCTTTGGGGGGAACAATATTAGCAGTTAGAGACCCTTCTTGTAAATTTTTGACAAAATACATACATACATACACACATGTGTGTATATATATGTATATATGTGTATATGTATACATGTGTGCATGTATATATATATGGCTGCTTCCTGCCTTTGTCCTAAGAACTTGACTGAGGCTAAAATGAAAAATAATGGTCTAATTCTATGATGGAGGAGATTGCAAGACTGCCCAATTTACTCTGTTGCATTGTTGTTAGTAACCCTATCTTATGCAGGTCTACAATGAAAAAGAGCAAGTAGAGCAGAAAGAAATACAAATGTACAGTTTGAGGAGAAAAGGACCGCTGGAAACTTAAAGCCTCTGCCAAGGCTTGTGCTGAAAGGGATACGGAGATTAAGGAGTGGCCTGATCTTCTCTGGAATAAAAGGTAGGGTACCCCCAGAGCAAGAGCCCACCCACCTAGGCCAAGAACGCCAAAGCAGCCATCTGCTACTGGAAAGGAAGCAAACCAAAGCTGCCGCAGCCAGTGCTGCTTGGGCTTGGAAGCCTGACTGAGGCAGTGGGGGCCTGAAGGACAGACAGACACTGTACAGAAAAGCTGGAGTCAGGTTGGGTGTGTGCTCCAAGGAAGCTGAACCTGCTGCGCACAGAACCCAGACCTCAGTGTGTTTGTTAGGTGCAGCAGCGCTGGAGTAGGGGTTGGCTGGTCTCAGTACGGGGTCTTCTCTGTAAGTGAGACGTCTCCGGCTGTAAAAAATTCAGGAGGGGGAAGTTGCAGGTATTAGTTTTTGTACACAGCGATAGCAACCAAGGCGGCTTGTACCTGGACAGAGAAATGCTTTGCCTTTCCGAGCCTGACCCATGTGGGTAATTTCCCCTAGGTGGGAGGCCTTGGAGTTCTCAACATGGTCCTGCTGTGTCAACAATACACATTCGTTCACCCAGGACTTCATTCACTGTGGGCTTCCTACCAGGTGCTTTATATTCTAGCTTCTGGAAACATTAATGCGTGTGTGTGTGTGTGTGTGTGTGTGTGTGTGTGTGTGTGTGTGTGTG
>OU015747.1:6433879-6474892 GCA_907169655.1 Acomys percivali | reverse complement strand
GTGGGCAGGAGATCACACACACGGTTTGAACTTCATCAGACTTCTTGGTCATGCAAATCCTGTGCCATTCGGCACACCCATAATCCCAGAACTCGGGAAGTGCAGGCAGCAGGACCGAGAATTTGAGGTCAGGCTGGGCTATGTAGCAAGAACTAAATAAAACCTAACCAAAACAACTCTCTATGTAAAACCAAACCAAAGTAACTGTTAGCCATCTAATTCAGCCTCAATACTTCCAGGCCACTCTGGTTTTCTTGGCAATTTTAAAGTAGATGGATGGATGGATGGATGGATGGATGGATGGATGGAGAGACGTTATTTATCTGTCAACAAGTGGGAATTTGTTGAGATGCTTGAGAGAATCTCTGTAACACTGAAGTGTTTTAGAGATGAGTGGCCCTTAATATATTTCTAATTTTACCTTAAAGGCTGTAGCCTTGTTTTCCTCTAAGGTGTGCGGGGCCCGAGCTGTTCACTGTTTCATAATCACATGACAGTCTCCAGCTGTTGTCATTTGTTCTGTCATCAAACTAGGAGGAGAAACCTTCCTGAGCAAGAAACTGAAACACACTAAACTGTAACAGAAAAGAGGAAATCTCAGGGGTGTTTATTTATTCTTTTTTTTTTTTTTTTTTTTTTTTTGCACAAGAAAAACTGCCTGAGATGGAACAGCATGTGATGAAAGCACAAAAGAGAAAGTGGGGGGTGGGGGTGGGGACAGGCTGGAGAGATGGCTCAGCCATTAAAGGCTAGGCTCACAACCAAAAGTATAAGAGAAAGTGGAGCTTCATAGGCAGAGAGCTACCAGTCCCTGAGTCATGTTCAACCTGGGTGATCTTGTGGTCATCTTGTTGAGCCTGGGTTTCTTGTGGTCATCTTGTCATTCATTAATCCGTAAGTCCCTATGGAATACCTTTCACTTGCTAGACACTACTCTAGGAGTTTACAGAAGAGGAACAAATGGGAATGCCCTGACCCTCATTCTAAGAAGGAAAAACACTTTTTTTTTTTTTTTTAAAGAGTAAGATTGGTTGCCAGGTAGTGATGGAGCACACCTTTAATCCCAGCACTTGGGAGGCAGAGGCAGGCAAATCTCTATAAATTCAAGGCCAGCCTGTCCAGGACAGTTAAGGCTACACAGAGAAAACCTGTCTGGAAAAACCAAAACAGAGAGAGAGAGAAAGAGAGAGAGAGAGAGAGAGAGAGAGAGAGAGAAGAGGGGGGTGTCTAGGGAGATGGTTCAGGGGTTAAAGCATTCTGCCACTCAAACAAGAGGACCAGAATTCAGGTGCCAAGAACCCATATAAAAATACTGGGTATATATGGATGCCTGCCTGTAATGTATTTTATTTTATTTTAATTATTTTAAGATAAGGTCTCTCTGTATAACTACCCTGGCTGTCCTGGAACTCACTCTGTAGACCTTGTTGGCATCAAAATCACAGAGATTTGCCTGCCTCTGCTTCCTGAATGCTGGGATTAAAGACGTGCACCACCACGTCCGGCTACTTGCCTGTAATTCTATTGAGGGAAAGTTGAGACAGGAGGAGTCTGGGGGGGGGGTAGGGGGAGAGAAGGAGGAGGAGGAGGGGGAGGAAGAGGAAGAGGAGGAGGAGGCGCTAGTTTTAGTTGATGGCATGTTTAAGAGAAAAAGTAAAAGAGGGAGTAAGAAAGTTTAAAAGTGAAAATTCACTAATGGAGAAGGGAGGAGAGTGGGCTAGGGTAGCTTCACTGTCGTCAACCTGATGATTGGAGTTAGAGGCACATGGGAGATCCACCTCCGGGCATGTCTATGAGCTAGGGTAGCTTCACTGTCAACCTGATTGGAGTTAGAGGCACACGGGAGATCCACCTCTGGGCATGTCTATGAGGGTACTTTCAGACAGGTTTACCTAGGAAGATTGCTCTGAATATGGGCAGCTTGGACTACAAAAAAACCCTACCCCCGCCCCTGACCCTAACCCCCCAAAACCCACTGAAATAGGAAGAAAGGAAAACCAAACCAAACCTTAGGTCTGGGACTAATAACAGCTCCTCACATAGCAGAGCTCCCGAGTGCTGACCCAGCAGGCAAAAGGCTCTTTAGATTCCCCAGCTTTGCAGAAGCAAAACAAAACAGTGTCAAGTGACAACAAAGCCCACTCAGGTATCACTTTTCCACTCTAGTGCTTGGGACTACTCAGCAAGAGGCACTCCCTCCTACTCCCCCACCCCCCACCCACTCCCCACCCACCCCCCACTCCTCACTATTTCCAAGGTCTTGGGCTTAGTGCCCCCCCTGCTTCCTTCCACCCCTCCCCCCTTTCTGCAAGGCTGGAGATGGAACCCAGGTCCTGTGCATTTTAGACAACCTTAACCTGAGAGCCACAGCCTCAGCCTTCGTCTGTATTCCAGAAGCCTCTTCCCACCTTTTCAGCTCAGAAGACCCTCCCTTCCTCTCAATTCATAAAACAAATGTACTCACTCACTGGACATGTGCCACCAAATGGTCCCTGTCTGCAGAGGTTCCAGTCTGGTGCCACTGAGCAAGAAGAAAGTGTCGCATGAGCAGTGTGTGTGCGCGTGCAGCTCCATGGTAAAGTGCTTCCACGGCCCAGGGACTCAGGTTCAATCTCCAACACCAGGGTGGGAAAATGTCCTGGGTAAAGGAGATGGCACAGCTGGTAAAGTGTTTGCAGCACAAGAATAAGGATCTGGGTTCGAAACCCCAGCACCCATGCAAGTACAGCAGCAGTGAGGAAGCAGAGACAGAAGAGAGGGGAGCGACTTGTTGGCCAGCCAGTCTAGGCAATCAAAGAACTGAAGAAGGTTCACTGAGAGACCCTGCCTCAAAAAATACATGGAAGGCTGGGCATGGTGGCGCATGCCTTTAATCTACCAGCACTCGGGAGGCAGAGGCAGGTGGATCGCTGTGAGTTCGAGGCCAACTTGGTCTACAAAGGGGGTCCAGGACAGCCAAGGCTACACAGAGAAACCCTGTCTCAAAAAAACAAACAAAACAAAACAAAAATACAGTGGAGAGGACAGGCGGGCCCAAGGCCGACATCTGGCCTCTAAACACACACACACACACACACACTCACACGCACACACACAGGCACACACACACAGGCACACACGCACACACACAAGCACACATACTCCATACACATATTATTAAACTGCAGTATGGTGTTGCATATCTGTAATGCCAGAACTTGGGAGGCAGAGGCAGGAGCATCAGGAGTTCAAGATCATCCCCAATCCTCCTCCTCTCAAAAAGAGGAGAAACAGAGGCACTACAGATCACTTAGCAGGAACACCTCGATTTGCCAAAGGTGGGTGGAGGATAACTGTAAATGATACGGCTCCGAAATTCCATCATTTAATTCTCAATGAGTAAGCAGCTTAGGGAAATAAAAGTGGAGGTAAGATGTTGGGACAAAAGGCAAGGAGGCGTCTCTCAGAGCGCTGTTGGTGCTCAGCCTTCCTAATGCTTTGACAGTCTTTATAAGCTCCTCATGTTGTGATGACCCCACCCAACGATAAGATTATTATTTTATTTTTTTGTTTTTTGTTTTTTTTTGAGACAGAGTTTCTCTGTGTAGCCTTGGCTGTCCTGTATTCACTTTGTAGACTAGGCTGGCCTCAAACTCACAGCAATCCACCTGCCTCTGCCTCCTGAGTGCTGAGATCAAAGGTGTGCGTTACCATGTCCAGCTAAGATTATTTTCATAGACGTAATTTTGCTACTTTAAGAATTGTAATGTAAGTATCTGTGATGCAGGCTATTGAAAAGGGGTCAGGTGATTCCCTCAAGGGGGGTCCTGACCCACAGGTTGAGAACCACTGACCTAGCCGGGCGTGGTGGTGCACTACTTTAATCCCAGCACTCAGGAGGCAGAGGCAGGCGGATGGCTGTGAATTCGAAGCCAGCCTGGTCTACAAAGTGTGTCTAGGACAGCTAAGGCTACACAGAGAAACCCTGTCTCAAAAAACAAAAAAACAAAAAAAACAAAAAAAAAGAGAACCACTGACCTAGGGACCCAAGCATGTGAAACCGCCAGGGTGCAGGGTGAGTGGGAAGAAAGCAGAACCAGATGGAAGGCGAGAACAGCGGGAAAGAAGTCTAAAAGAGAGGTAGAGATTGGTGATGGTTTGAATAAGATACTCACCTGACCCCCCTCCTCCAGACTCCTGGGCATTTGAATACTTGGTCCCATCATATCTTGTGAATGTTTGGAGCGGCTTAGGATGTGTATCCTCCCTGGAGAAAGTACTCAGTAGGGGTAGGCTTTGAGATATCAAAACCTTCCACCACCCCAGTTAGCGCTCTCTGCTTGCTGCCCGTCATTTAAGATATGAGCTCTGGGCTGTTCCTCCTGGGCATGCTCGCCCGCTGCCGTGCTTCTCTGTCATGATGGTTGTTGGGTTCTCATCCTTCTGGAACCGTGAGCTCAAAAGAAACCCTTCCTCTTCTAAGCTGCACTGGTTATGGTTTTTTTTATCATAGCAACGGAAAACAAACTAAGACCGAAGTTTGTACCTGGAGTGGGTGGGGTATTACTGTGACACACTGACCAGGTGGGGTTTTTTGTTTGCTTTGGTTTTTCTTTGTTGTTGTTTTGTTTTTGTTTTTGTTTTTGTTGTTAAAGAAAAGTAGACAACTTTGGGGCTTTGGACTAGAAACCAGTTGAATTCTGTAAGCAGGAAGATGTTCTACTAGGTGTTTGGAAGATGGTATCGAGAGCTTCACGGACTTTTGGAGGATGAACTCGAGAGCCTTCAGAGGGAAGCAAGGACTTTAACAGCAACTGGGCTAGGGACTGTTCTTGTGAAATTCTGGCAAATGCTGTGGTTGCCTTCTGTCCTTGTTCTGAGAACTTGCCTGAGGTTCAATTTAAAATTAATGATCTGATTTCTTTGGTGAAGGAGATTTTAAGACGGCCTGATAATGACTGTTGCATGGTTATGTCAGCCTATAGTTAAAAAAAAAAAAAAAAAAAAAAAAGGAAACAAGGCACAAAGAAATACAAAACGGGCAGTTGGAAGAGAAGAGCGAGCATTGGGAACGTGAATGTTGCAGTCAAGGCTTGTGAGGAAGATAAGGAGAGAAAGGAAGGGTCTGACCTGCATTGTCACTCTTTCTCTCCCACCTTATAGCTCCCAGAATTATGACTCATGAGACTCAAAGTATTATTTATAAAACCAAGCCATATAGCTAGGCTCTTCTCTGACTGGCTCATAACTTAAAATAAGCAATTATACTAGTTTACATTCTGCCAGGTGGCTGGTTACCTGAGCTCAGGCACCATGCGTCCATCCTCCTCGCATCTTGCTGGGTGAATCTCTATCCCAGAATCCTTTCTGCCTGCCAGATGCCCTACCTTCTATTTCCTGCCTCAGCTATAAGCATTTCCTGCCCTGGATATAGGTCATAGGTATTCTTATTTGACAGGTGTTGCATCGATACAATACACAAGAGATTCCTTCTACAGGGGAGGAAGATCCCGCTCGGCTAAGCTTCCAAAGAATTATCTGCTCCTAGAAAGTGACAACAAAAGCTACTGCAAATGTGATTTACAGGGAAAAGGGTCCATCCCAAACTGGCAGTAGAACTGGGCAGTGTTGTCCATGTAATGCTGGCTTTAGTCATGAAAGGTACAGAAGTGAAGGGACTGTAGTCTCTCCATGGTTTCAGGGAGCCCCCTGAGGCTGGGCATAAGGCTCAAGAACTGCAATTTAGATCCCAAGATGTTACCGATGCCAGAGTTATGGCATACCTGCCAAGGGGAGCCGACAATATGCTACAGGCAGCAAAGCTGGAAGGGCGGAGGCATCTATGCCCTTCGACATCAGACAAAGAGGTACGAAATCTTAAAGACTGCCCCTGCTGAGTTTCAGACTTGCTTTGGTCCAGCAACCCCTCTCTCTATACCAACGTTCCTCCCTTTTGAAACAGTATATATATTCTGTGCCACTGTATGTCATCGTAACTATGTAATTTGCTTTTGGATTTTTACCCCCTGAGACAGTGTTTCTCTTGTAGTCCTGGCTGTCCTGGACTCACTTTGTAGACCAGGCTGGCCGGGAACTCAAAGATCTGCCTGCCTCTGCCTCTGTTCCTGCCCTCCCTCCCCCGCCCACCACCACCCCCTGCACCCCCTCCCACCCCCCCACCCCACCCCAGTGCTGGGATTAAAGGTGTGTCCCACCACACCCAATTGTGTTTAGATTTTATAGAAAGTTATAACTAAGAGATTGCCTGCCTTGAGTCTCAGAAGAGACTCTAGACTTAAAACCAGGGTTGAGACAAAAAAACTATGAGGACCAAATGCATTTTGCATTATTACACAGCCACAGCCTAAGGATGCCAGTGAGTGGAATGCGGTGGTTTGAATGAGATCCCTGGGCATTTGGATACTTGGTGGTGCTGTTTCAGAAGGCTCGGGAGACGCCTTGCTGGAGGAAGTGGGTCACTGGAGAGCGGGCTTGAGGTATCAAAGCATCGCAGCATCCCCAGTTAGCTCTCTGCTTGTTGTTGGCTGTTCAGACTGAGTTCTCAGCTGTTCCTGCTGCCGTACCTACCTGCTGCCACGCTTTCCCACAGTGATAGTAATGAAACCACAAGCCCCGAAAATAACCCTTCCTTCTTAAAAGTGAGCTTGATCTTGGTGTCTTTATCACAGCAGTAGAAAAGTAACACAGCATCCCATCTTAGAGATAGAAAGAGTGAGGTTCAGTCTAAACCCGGGAAGAAACTGACACACTTAGATTTGCATTTTATTTAGAAAGGACATCCTTACTCCCTTGATTCCACTCTCTTCCCACACCTTGAAGCCACGCTACAAATAGAAGAGACACTGTTGCAACAGGGTGGACCAGGGTAGTGGCCGAAGAGGAGCTATTGATGGGAGAGGGTTTGCTGACTTGCTAGGGAGGGGCAAGAGTCCAGGATGACTTCAGGCAGCTCTGACTTGCCAACCTGGAAGGGCTTGCAAGTCTCTCACTGAGCTACTCATTACTGGATGGATGCATTTTAATACGGCTGACCTTCCTTCCTCCCAGGAGCCACCCTACACAGAGTGCTCACTAACGAGTTAACGCCCCCACCCCACCCCCAGCCGCCCTATCAAAGCTACTCCCTTAGCTTGGATCACTCTTCCCCGGCAGATCTACTTTACCCTCCTTTGGTCTGGTGCCCGTGTGAACTGTAGAAAAAAGCCAAGGTTATGGGTTTTCAAGTTTTCCTCATGCCATGTCACCTTGGGCAAAACCTGCTCGGTTTTTATTTTTTGAGCACCTACTATGAGCCAGGCAAACAAGTCCATAGCCATCACACTGTTTTTCAGCTCCTTGAAATCCAAGCCATTCAAGCAACCTGATAATGACTGGTGACCAATCAGCAGCAATTAACAATGACGCGGGAAAAACAACTGTCTTTTTCTTTGAATATTTTATTAAAAATAATTTACATTTTAAAGATTAATAGAGGACATTATGATGGAATATGAACCAGTGGGTTCTGGGTCTCTTCAGGACAGGCAGTTTCAGTGTTGGAGGTTACAGGGTTCCAGTTTTATTGTACTATGTAGTTACATTAAGGAGGGGGGAATCTATGTATCACTGTGTTTTAAGTAGGACCATGCCTGGATGAAGCATCAAAGTGAGACTGGTGAACTTACAGGGCCTTTAAAACATCTTGAAGTAATAACAAGCCATAGACTGAAGCCGGGTTGTTTTAAAACATTACACAGAACTAAAACAATTGAACCAATTTGTCCTTTGTTCTTTTTATTGTCTTCCTTATTACATTAATACTGTTTTAAAAGAAACGAAAAAAGCATCAGACTCTAGCACCAAGCTCAGCGAAGTCGTCCCTGCACAGACCTGGTTTGGACAGAAAAAGTGCCTCCAGGCTGCTTGCCCTCCAATAATGTGAAAGGAAAGATCGCGGGGCTGAGCCTGGGGCCAACTTGAGCTCTCGCCCCAGGTGGGAGAATCAGCCTAAGTTTGCTAAGTTTTCTAGCAGCAAGGCTGAACCACAGCCGCCTTTTCGCTCCAGGGCAGGCGGGGCCTTCGGGAGTTGCACGCCTCCGGGGGTGGGGGTGGGGGGTCTCCACCTTTCCAAGAAAAGTCCCTCCAGGCTGGAGGCGCCTCCGGGCCGCCCCTGCAGGGTGGGTGAAACGACAAAGGCAACCCGGGAGTCCCGGAACACTGAGCGCCAACGCGCAGCAGTCAGCAGCGCGACCCTGTGCACTGGGCAGCAGTCGCGCCCGGAGCCACCGCGCTTCCCGGCGCCGGGACGCGCGTCCTCGGCCGCTGCACCCGCGACACCACTCCGCCCGGGAGGGGCCGCCCTTCCCGCGGGAGCCAGTGATGGACGGCCCCGCTCCCCCTCCTCCGCTTGCCCGCGAACCCCGGCAGTGTGTTTTGGAAGCGGCGCAACGAGCCCAGAGCCGTGTGACGCCCGGAGCAGCCAGCACCTCTTCTGTCCCCCCCTCCACTCCACCCCCACCAAGGGCTCTGGCAGCAGCGAGGCGGCCTGGAAGGCCAGGGCGGGGCCGCGGGCTCCGGGCGCAGGGCGCGGGGCGGAGCGCTAGGTCGGGTGGAGGCCTAGGGTGGAGATCCGGGCGGGGGCTGCTCACGCCCAGCCCCGAGGCCGCGCCGCGCCTCGCGGGACAGGTCGAGCCGGCGGGGCGGCGCCCGGCTCCGGGGAATAATGAGTGTCTGTCAGGCCGGCCCCGGGTGACTGGGCGGGGCGCGGGCGGGGGCGGCGCGGGAGGCGGGGGCGGGGAAGGGCAGGGCGGGGTGCGTGTTTGCCAGTGACTCGCCGACCCCTCCGGCGGCTGCCTCCACCCAAGTGGGTGGGGACCCCTCCCAGCCCGGGCGGCTGCGGCGGCTCCCGCTGCCCCTCCCTGACCCTCCCACCCCAGCTCCCAGCCTCTACTTACCCCGCCAGCCCCGGGGAGGCTCGCAGAGCAAGCGGCGCCGGCGTCATGTGACTGCCCAGAGTTGGTGCCAAGGAGCCAGAGGGGAGCCGGGAGCCGAGCCGCGCGGAGCCGCGGCCCGAGCGCAGTGCGAGCGCCTGCCGAGCCGACCCCACCCGCGCGCCCGTACGGTCGCGGTCCCTGTCTCCGACGCCGTCCGGCCGGGAGCGTTTGACCTGCCCGCCCGCGGGGCTCGGGGCGCCAGGGAACGGGGCCTGGGTTTCCCGGCCGCTGCGCTCGGCACCGCTCTTGGCAGAGTAAGTCCCCGCGCCCTCACCTTGCCGTCCTGCGCTCCGCTTTGCGTCGCATCTGCTTGCTTTTTTTCTCCCCCCTTCTTGGAGAAAGCAGGACGCGGAGAACGAGTTCGGGGTACAGTGAGGGCGCCCGCGGGCTTGGGAAAGTGCATCGGAGCCGGGGTGAGGGGGAGGGGATGGCGGTCGGGATCGTGGCATAGGGGGACCGGGTGGAGCGGGAGCCCGCGCGCGGGCGGGGCTCACCTGTGTGGTCCCGGCCTCCCGCGCTCGGTTCCCTTTGGAACCCCTGGCGCACCCCGCGTGCGGCCGCGTTGGAGGGAGCCAGGTAGCGGCGAGGCCGCGCTCCTGCTCCTCCCCCCTCCCGCCCCGACTCGGGGCTCCCGCCCCCCGCCCGCGTCCCCAGCTGCTTCCCTCCCCAGCAAACTTGGAGCCTAGCCTCCTTCACCCCTGGCGAGAAACTTAGGGGCCTTTGGGACGGAAGCAGCATCCCCTTTTCGGTACCCGGAGCGCGCTAACTGCTGGGTCATTTGGTTTGTAGGGGGAAGGCTGCGCGGGGGGGTTGGGGGGGGACCACGGAGGTTTGGAGAGCCTGCCTTTGGGGACTTGGAGAGAACCTGCCGCAGTGCCTGAAGCAAAGGATTGCAGCTTGGCTAGCTGTGGAGAGCACCTTCGGTGTTAGGAACCAGAGCCCCATAGGGGCCACGGGACTGTGGTGTGGACAAGGACCCTTGGGACCTACCTAGCTAACATTTCAGAGCGACTAGCTTGGAGGTGGCAGATAAGAGTTGAAATTGTCATATCCATGCCTTTGGTAGATAACAGAAACACTTCTGTAAATTTTACTGCAGGATACAATAGTACTAGTTGAATATAAATGGCTGAATAATTCAGGTTAAATGGACACTGGAAATTGTTCACCTTGTATTACTTCAAAATAAACGCTTTACATGGAGTCATTGAGATTTTATTCTAAGAGTTTGGGTTTCTTATTTCTTTTTTCCCCTCCAATATTGTCTATAATAGAATCTGGTGTGTGTGGGAAAGTATGTATTGGTGTTCTGAAGTCATTTAGATTTGGTATCCTGTTACTAAACGAAATTGGGTGAGCATAGGCCAGTTGTTATGAGTATTTTATGCATAAATTTGAGGAACAATTTTTATAAGTGATTATTCTTGCATGACAACTTGCCCTCACTTCAGGGAAGTCGTCTGGATGGGGGGGGGGAATCTCTGTGACATATAAACATCTTCATAATTTTGCAAGTTATTGGTGTTTTTGAAGAAAGAGCCTTCTGAATTATTCACTTGGCTTAAACGTTCGTCCTGACCTTAGTCTGTGAACAGAAAGAATCCTGAAAGAAGATGTTTGGTTAATTTAAACTCCCTAGGGAAGAGCCGTTTTCTCATCAGTGGCCTTTGCTGTAGACCATCACTGTGAAGGTGCGCTGGAGAGACCGTTTGCCAGGCATGAAGGAGAGTGTACAAGTGTAAGAATAGAGCTGTGAGAATAACAAAGAAAAGTAGTTACTTGGGTCACAAACCCTTGTGCGATAGAAAACTACATAGCTGTGGAGAAAGCTATTGTCTCTTTGCTGCAAAGTTTCTATATTAAAATCCAATCTTGTTGCTATGGGTACAGAGATGCCTTGCCCCTTCCCCCCCCCCAACTTTTTTTTTTCCCTTTTCTTTTCAATGTGTAGTTATGTCTACATACCAATCTTTAAATCTGATAATGGAAACCTGAGTTGAGTTAAACCATCTTGGCTAACAAAGTATACAGACAAATGCTGTGGATGGGACTTCAAATGGACCATTCTGCCCTTAAGAATACCTTAAGGGGAAAATAGTCACTGGTACACTATCTGGTTAAAAGTTGGTGCTTCAGTTTGTGGATTGCATATCAGTTTTTTGGAGTAAATGAACTGAGTAAAGATCATATTCCCAAAAAAAGATGGAGGACCAGTGAGTAGCTAGCTGTGTCTTTCACTACCTTTGAAAAAGAGTGAGATTTTCAAGTGTCTAAACCAATGTCTGTCTTCGAATTTAGCTGTGACTAAAGGAAGCTTGAACTTGTCCAGAGTCCATTCTGTGGGCTAACCCAGTTGTGATCTGGATTCTTACAACAGTGGTTTCTCTCTGTTTCCCCCACCATGCATGGTGGCTGGCTCAAATCATTATCCCAAGGTAGAAATTTGGTTAGGATTGGAGGCAACTAGACCATGGGACCTGACGGAAAGGGACAAAAGGCATCAGGAGGAAGGAGGTTTGGATGGTCTCTGCAGCTTGAAGATGATAAAGTCACATGTGCACTTGTGATGTGTTTACTGTGTGTGGCAGCTCCTATTTGTAAATAGGGCTGGTCCCTTGTATAAAGCTGGTGTTATTATTCACACCCGTAGAACAAACACCTCCACCCCCTTCTTGTTGCTGTCTTAAAAAACTCCAGCTGCTCATGAATATAGGGTCAGGGAGGGCCGGCTAAATGTTTCTCTGTGCTCTCTCTCTCCAGCACTGCCGGCCGGGCTGTTTCCTGTTCTTTGTTTCAAGGCTGGGGTTTGCGTCATACATTCCAAGTGGCATATGTGTGCTCTTTCCTGTTTCAGGCTGTTTTCTGGTCGATCAGTAGCCTAAACCAGGCCACGGTCCCTGCCCCTAAACTCCGTATCCCCACCCAGGGAGTTATCATGTCTCTGCACTGTGATTGCTTAAGATGCCTATGTTATGTCATAATGAGAAGGCAGTTAACCTTTTTACACACACACCCTTTGCTCCACTGTTTATTGGGGAAAATCAATACTTTTTTTTTTTAACCTTTTAAAACATGTCCTATTGTTAGAATATGGTCCTACTGTTGGGAATTTGATGGGCATCTTGACAAATCTAAAGGAAGCTGTTTGAGCAGTTTCCCTGCGAAGATGGGTAGAGCCATTGTTTTGAGATAGGCACATTGCCCTGAAGCTGTCAAATTTAGATCAGGATTAACACCTGAGTTAAAGATTTAGCATTATGCAAAAGCTGTGCCCCCCCCCCCCCCCAGTTCGTTTTTTACTCGGGCTGCCCAAGGTAGGCCCAAGGGGATGGAGAATTTAGTCTTGGTCACCTGGGCAGAGTTGGAAAGTCTTGCTTGATTTGAAGGAGAAATCTCTAGAAAAATTATTCAAGCAAAGCATGACACGTATCCAGGAAAAAAAAAAAAATCCCAGAGTCATTTCTTTTAGGGATGAAGATTAAACCACAAGAATAACATTTTTAAGGATAAAGCCTTTATATCCTATAGTTGGTTTCTAGCCCATTTTAAGAATAAAAATCTTAAGGAAAAGGAGGGCTAAGGACTGATTGGTTTTCATTAAGGATAGTTTGGAAAATGGTGATCTTCTGTTTTGAATACAGAGGGATGCTTATATTCCTCATGATATCAGTTTTCCAGCCTTTCACTTGTGGCTTCATCCCCCTGGATAAATGGGTTACCTACTGCTATAAGTTCTCTCTCTCTCTGCTCTTGAGAAACTTTTAAAAGAAAGGGTTGGGGTGGGGACTTTTATGTGTCTTTTTCAAACTTACTTGGGGATTTTCTTTCAAACCTAAAGGAATGATGTACAGTCATGCCTGTACAGCCAAGAGATGATCAAGTAAAAATCAGGCTCGAGCTGCCAGTAACTACCCCCATCCTGCTATAGTTACAAAGGGAATCTATAAAATGATACCAAGTGAAACAAATATTCCATCTGCCTCATTTATGAAAGTTACTAGAGCCAAGCAGATTCTTGAAGAATCATGGGCGCCCTAGAGATTCCCAGTAGTGGTTTGGTTTGGTTTCTTTTCTTATTTTCTTCCTCCTTCCTTGCTTGGAACAAAGCAACTTGAGATATTTGCTGACTTGTAGAACAAGAGATCCTTTAAGCCGAAGTTCATAAGTCATTCAAATTGAAATAGGTGGAGTTTTCTTTTCTTTTTTTTTTTTTGTTTTGTTTTGTTTTTAATTTAATGTAGTTCCTAAGTTGGTAATAGCCCAACTAGATTGGGTAGACACTCTTGATGAGTGTCTCCATGTCATTCTTTCTGCTTGGGTGGGGACAGGGAGGTGGCTCATAGGATCGATTAGGGTCTAGGTCTGTTCTACCAGAAGTGCTGCAAGCTTCTAAAGGCTGTGTTAAATTGTTAGGGAGATGTAGTGCTTGGTGGTAGCTATAATTACAAGACATGGGAACAATAGTTTCATCTCTTTACCATATAACTCATCGCGTCTCATTTAACTTCGTCCTCTCCAGGTTCTCACCTTTTCTATTTCTACATCCTCACTTTTTACTATAAAATGGTGTCCTTCCTCCTCAGTATTTTCTTCCTGGCTTGACCTCCATTTGCATTTTGAAAAAGAGATGGAAGCAACATTGTTCTTTAAATGGTAGGGATTACATTCATGACAGGACATTGGGCTTCTTTCTGAGGTGTCTGGTTCTCATCGGTCCTCTCTCTTATGAGGAAAGAAATCCTTGGAGTCTTATAGCCGGGCTACCACCTGGTTTGCTAAGTGACATTTTTCTCAGAGGGGCCTCTGGGAGTGGAGCGAGATGGTCTGTACTGTTCTCGGACTGTCCAGACCTCGCTTCTCATCTTAGGCAGTCGTGCCAGAGCTCAGAGACAGGAAACCAGACAGAGTCTGCCCTGATAAAGGAGAGTTGTCTAAGGAGGCAGCCGTGCTCTCCCACCCCACCCCAAACACTCCTTCCTTGAAAGTTAGGAGAAGAAACGCTGTGCTGTCGATACTTTGTGACTCAGGACTAGAGGTGATTTCTTCCAAAGCAAAAAGAGAAAGATATATATGTATCTCCGCTGTGTCCACACCACACCAACTGGGGACTGTGACCTCTCCAGTGCACCATTAAAGAAGCTGTCCCTCTGTGCCTTGTTCTGCGTGTTCCTAGTAAAGTTCTTTGGCAAAACTGGTCCCTGGAGGGTTTGTTGCCGTTAGTGTTGGCAGACTGAATACATTATCATTTCTCCCCAGCTAAATATTAAGGGGAGGTGTGTGTGTGAAGACGGAAAAAAAAAAAGCTGACCGAGCAGCAATTTTCTGGCCATCCACACACTCTGAACCCCTGGTCCAGCTTTCCCCAATATCCAGAAAGTGGGTACCCTCCCAGGAGAACCATCTCTGGTCCAGCCTAGTCTGAGACTCTCCAGTTGCCAGTCTTTGAAGGTTTAGGGATCACACAAGTAAATGGCTCCAAGCTGGCGTCAACCCCCATCCATGGAGCTCGGTCCAATCCAGGCAGGAAAGAGGGAAAGGAGCCTGCCACCCTGGAGAGCAGCCTGGGTTCCTCTCCTGTGGGCACCCCCCCCCCCCCCGTTCTTTCCAAGAACTGCCTACTGTCTAATCACTGCCACGCATTCCTTTTATCTCTGCCTGTACTTTATACCCTGGCACCTTCAAATCTTTGCACTCCCAAATACTTTGTTTAGCGAGATCAGTTTCCTGGTCCACTTCTCCAAACGTGGTGCTTTTGTCTCCCCCCTAACTCCCTTTTAAAGGGTTCGCGTCTTGCATTTTAGACGTGCTGGCCTCACTGGCCTCCACCCAGTGCTTCTCCTGGGTTCTTGCGCTTCGTGTTTGGCCTAATATGAGAAGTGTAGTTTGACATCCATTGGCTTGTTCATCTGCCAGGTATTTATTGAGCATGTAGTCACTAGTGGTAATCTCATGCTATATGCAATCATTATTCGGGAGTTAGGCCACAGGATGGAGTGGAGCTGCAGTGAGTGAGCTAACCTGAAAGGGCATTTTGAAATCTTAATTGCTGTTGGATCCTCCCCACGGCACTGCTTACCATGGACCAATGTGCACACCACACCCTCTGTGTTGGGGAGTGACCCCAGGCTGAGGTGATTTCACCCAAAAGTGGCTCCCTCCACCCAGACTCTGCAGAACAGAAAAGCTCTGGTCTGCAAATGCATGTTTTTTTTGGTAGGGGGGGAGAGGGGGGAGGATCTTGGCTGCAGCTCCCACAAGTGTGGCAGAGTCACTTCACTTCTTCCTCTTATTTCCTCATTTCTAAAATGAGGCCGAAGACTTGACCCCTCCACCTTTGGAAAGAGTGGCCGTGAGGATTTCCGTATTTACTTGGGTAAAGCTGCCAGTTTTTCTCAGCAGTTTTATGGACCAGTTACAGGTGCGTTGGCTAGTAAGACTAACGCCTAGTTCGGGCCTTCAGAAAACGTCTTTATCTTGTGTCCAGGCAGATGCTTGCAAAGAAGGGGGCGGGGCGTCACAGGCAGCCAGCACCAGTTGGAAGGGGTTAAAATCATTCCCGCTGCTGGCTAATGTGAGATTGTCACAGGGTTCCACTTTCCCAAGGACTTTTCACAGAAGTCACTGTCCCACTCTTAAGAGTGCAGTCCTCTGTCTGTTGGGGCAGTTGCGTGCTGTGCCAAGTTGCCAGTCTTGAAGCCAGTGAACCTGAGTTCGAGTCCTGGCACTCCGCCGCCTGTGTGAACTTGGCAGGTCTTTAAGCCTCGCCCTTTTAAGTATTTTCATTTGTGAAATGACAAGGCAGTTCCCACTCAAGGCATGAGATGACACAGATGAGTAAAGAACAGGACATTCGTCATGAAGGTGGCAGTGACCAGCAGGACAGATGCATCCCATAGCCTTTGTTTTCTTTGGACGGCAAGACTATCTTCTCTGGTGTTTTTGAGACAGGGTCTCTCGGTGGAGCCCAGGCTGGTGTCTAATTTGTAGCCATTCTGTCTGTTCCCCCCTGTGCCCAGCACAGCACTACACCAGGCAGAAGTATCTTTCGAAACAAAGCTAAACAGCTGCCCTAAACCAAACTCATCAGCTTCGCTGCCTCCTCTAGTCCTATTCTGTCTTACTGCTCTATTTTATATTTCCAGAGCGGTTGCCATGAGGCTTATTTAAAAGACCTCCATGGGTGGATTTAAAAAAAAAAAAAGATAATTGAAGATGATATGGGAAGAACTCGGGACACTGGATACGCAAGGCTAAGGTTAGGGCCAGGAGATTTTTAAAGGAAGTTTTGATCACTAATTTCCTGTAGGGCTGGGCCCTCCCTCACCCTTGGAACCTGTTCAGGAACATTTCAAGTGTGCTCGGGAGGAGATGACTGCGGAAGACCTACTCAAGGCTTGGTCGCTTGTAATTAATTATTATTATTGGGGAGAGGGGTTGATTGTTAGCTCCTTGGGCCTACCATAGAAACATCTTTGTTTTCATTCTTTGGGAGTGAGAGCCTCCTAAGGTGGGGGCGGCGGGGGGGGCACCTGCCTGGACCCCTTTGGCAGGAGAAGAAAGAGCTTGTCTAGGTAAGAGTAGGCCAACCTGGGTGCAGTAGGGAGCGGTCAGCTGGCCACATAGGGTGCGGAGGGCCTTGAGCCGGTCTTTGAAGAATTAGGAGGATTTAGGTAAGCCGGAAGGGGAGGGGGCATTCCACCCTGTTGCCCAGCTTCAGGGCCAAAAATGAACAAAAGCTTGGGCTTGGGCAGGGGGGAGGCAGGCAGGGCCACTTGGAGAGCCAGGGCTGGTTCTGGAAGCGGACTACAAGGCAGCATGACCCCACCCTGGAAGCCCCAGGCTCCCCTGGAGGAGGGACCCGATGAGGTTGGGACTGGTAGCAAGGGGGCTGGGCTGCATTACTGGGTTGGGGACTCCAGAGCGAGGCCTAAGGACCGGGCCCCCGGAGCAGTGGTGGAAATGGAGAGAGAAGGGGTGGGGCCGACTTCACAGATGACCTTAGGTTTCCATGGTGACAGAGCAGAAAATAAGGCAAACGAGAGGGAGGGGCAACCTCTTAGAGCAGGGGCTGAGAGGGGGGTGGGGGGAGGGAGAGGGGGGCGGCTTGGGCTAGAGAGCCTTGTTGCCCAGCAGTGGTTGCAAATGCTTTCGGGTTTGTGTTTACTCTCCAAGGGGAGGGCAGTTTGCCCAGCACAGTTTTGTGTGGAAGATGCAGCCCCGAGGTGAACTTCTGTGAGACCCCACGCACCGGGCACACCGGGCGCTGCACCACCCTGACAGTCCTTTCTGGTTATTTTTAAGGCTCCAGCCATCCTTGTTCAGGGTGGAATTTCCAGGAACTGGCTGCAGCCTGGAGCCAGTCAGGTCCCTCCCAGCCTTCCCACTCCCTGAAGGGTGGGGCCCCATGGGTGGAGGCCCAGCAGGGTGGAGTGAGGTGGGTCTCCAGTGATAGGGAAGGCACCTAGTGAGCCAGGCAGATGAGAGGCCGTGTGGTCTCACGCAGCCCTTCTGGATTTGATTATATAACGCCTCACAGAGGAGACCAGGCCGGTGAGGGCTTAGGCAAGGCCTCTGGAGCTGTGTGTACACACCAGGATTAAGACGTTGTGGGTAGCTTTCAATTTATCTTGGGTTGCTTGCCCTTAAAACTAAAACACGGAATTGTCAAGCAAACATAAAGGAGGAAAACAAATATGTAACCCAAGTACTAACCAGGTGCCCTTGAATGCGAGGGTTGGCCCGAAGGGCAGCAGTATGGGTCTGGGTAGGCTTACCACAGCCCTAGCCGAGGTGTGGGGCTGGTGTGGGACGGTGGAGGGATTCTACTGGGTCGTCTCGTTACCTTTCCACCTGTCCTTATTTACATGTAAAATCAATTGCTTCACTCGGTCTTTCCGAAGTACAGGGTGTGGGCGGAATCTTATCTGAAGCCATGTCCTGTTTGGACAAGTTGGACTCGCCCTGGCAGCTCTCCATGGGGTGGAGCCGATGGGTGGAGGCAGAAAAGTAAAATTGGGTGGCTTGTTCACAGAGAGGAGAGGGCGGACTGTTTGCTCACTGGATCATTACATCCCATCTGAATCGAAATAATTAACCTCTCTCCCGTTTACAAAACACATGAATGCAAAAATAATTTATGAGAGGCAAAAAGAGTTGGAGATATCCCGCGGAGTTCTTTTCAGATCAGCAGTGGAAGAGTGAGGTGGGTGAAAAATCCTTGAGTGGGGTGAAAGCTGGCCACCCTTCCAGGTGGGAGCCGGCGCCTGGCTCTTAGGAAGCAAGCCTCGGGCTGGGAGTGCCAGCCGGTCTGTGGGGCTTGGCCAGGCAACGACATAGAGACATAGAGCGCTCTGAGGGTTTGCTACAGAAATGTAAAGAAAGGTTTCTCTAAGAACCGGAAGTTCAGCTCCAGGGAGGGTGCTAGCCCTCCTGGCCAAGATACACAACGGGTGCAGATTTTCACCCCCTAAGTTCCTTTGGAGAGAGGAGGTGGGGACCAGCAGCACGCTTACTTCCTCTTTTGAACATTCAGACACTTGGGAGAGTGGAAAAGGGCACTTGCTGATTGCTCCCTGCTTGGCTGTTTAATCGTGCTGTGTTCTCTACACACCTGGCCCAGGCCTTTGAGGGAAGCAGGTAATTGGGGCAAGCCTTAGGGTCAGGCTGGGCAGAGAGACTGTCCGGCAAGTCTTGCTTTGTCCTCTACAAACCAAGAAGGTTCGAGTCTACACACGCGCACACACATGTACACACACGCACACACACTCACCACCTCTTAGGAAACAGTGAGCCTCACAGACAGTGCATGGGCTGCATTGTTTCTAGAAGTCACCTATGACTCGCCAGGCTTCCAGTGTATTCTGTAGTTTTGCATGTAGAAAGGGAGCAGGGGTTTTTTATTTAAAACATCACTTTTATGTGAAAATTTGGTTTATCATAGGCCCTTCCCCATAAAATGAGCAAGTTGTTCCAAGTATGGAAAATTGTTTGGATAAAGGTAATTTTCCTATATTGTTGGTTTTTAAACACCTCGACAACTTAGTTTTAAAAACAAAAACCTGTTTTGCCCCCATGGCATGCCGTTTTGGTTTTGTTTTGTTTTGTTTTTTTCCTGCGATTGCTTAATTCAGATTGAGAGTGTTAGGCTAAACAGAACTGATGTAAATGCATGTTTGATTGGAAAACAGAAAAGAAACAACCACATTTGAGGCTTTCTCATCTCTGCGATGCCCACGTAAAGTGGTTAATAGGATTCTTCAGCTTGGTTAAAACCCACAAGGTTTTAAAGACCCTGAGGCTGGCACACTCCTATCTGCTGCCAGCGTCTTAAGGCTTCAATGCCAGTTTTAGTGCGCCACCTACTGGTTCTCTTTATGATTGCTGCCAGGGGGGGGGGGGGGGGAAGACTTGTACAAGCCTTGGTGGTTTCAGAATCCTCTTTTAAAAATGAATGTGTGTGGTAGTATGCGTTTGTCATTGGCTGGAGCTCTAGGTCAGCCAAGGCTACATAGTGAGAGCCTGTCTGCAAAGAAGGTAATCGAGCTTTAAAAAAAGAACTAACAACAGCTGTAGAGCACCACACAGTCCCTGGGTGATGCCTGCCACCAAGTTTAAAGGCCCTGACTCTTACAGGTCTTAGCTTACTTTTTAGTTAATATGGAGGCACTTTGGTAGTGCTGTAGTCATTCTTTCCTGATTTAAATATTAACTTTAGTTCAAGTATGAACAGTTGCATGCCGGGCCTTGCGGTGCCAGGCAAGCATTCTGCCAAGAGAGTTGGCACCCCACCCCCTTCCCTGCCTCTTCACCTGAACCCATAAAGCCTAAAGCAGAGGCCTAAGCGGTTGGTACCGAGGAGTTACTGCTGTTGTCTTGAGCAGGCATCCCTGTCGTGTGCTGATGTGCTGTTTTTCTTCCTGTCCTTTCCAGGGTCTCTTCCGTTGTTATCTTGAACCTTTTAACTGTAGGCTTAACAAGCGTAAACATCATGCCGTTTATGAAGCCAGCCCCTGCTCCCAACTCTGTTGTGAGTGCAGACTGGCCTTGAACTTGTGGCATCCTCCTGCCTCAACTTCATCCTGAGGCCTGAGATATAGGCTAGTACCACCACAGAGCTTCCCCTAGAAACTCTTGTTAATAGTAGACAGTTCTGGGTGTTTATCTCGCTTTATGTATTGCTCCAGGGTTTGAAATGAATCTAGGTGTGTGTGTGTGTGTGTGTGTGTGTACGCGCGCGTGTCTATGTCTGTCTCTCTGTGTGTCTGTTTGTAGTATGTACCACATATCCAAAAGGCTGTGTGTGTGTCCGTTGAGGCGGTACTTTAGAGGGAAAAGGTTCCTGAAACTTGAGAAAGTGCTGTGGTCTGCACCCTGCTGCTCCTGAGAAGTGCTGCCTGGGGGCTGGGCTAGGCTGCAGTTTGAGCTCTCTAAGTCAGGTCTCTTGTCTTCCACACCTGGCAATGTGAGAGCCAAGATAACCATCTTGTGGGATAGAGTCCGGAATTCCATTTAAAAAGCGGAGGTGTTGGTGGGAAGGTGCTAAATTGTCTGGCCTTATCATGGGAAGTAGAAGGTGTCAGCCAGCTTTATGGTCCCTAACAATGCCAGGAGATGCAGGTTTGAGGGCACGGACAGGTCCCAGCCCCACCTGTGTATGTAGCTGCTTGATTAGGATTGGTTCTTAGATGCCAAGACACAAACGGTTTTCTTCCTAATGAGATCACTGATTTTCCTGATGTCAATTTGTTTTTGCTGGGGTACCTGTTGAGGGTCGTGACACCCTGGCCTTGGGCAGCCTGGTGTTTTTTGGATTATTACACACCCTAGGGGTATAGGACAGTTGTCAGGGCCTTGTGTCGGTGGTGGAATTTACATGTTGCCAGGAAGATCAAAGGAGGTTCCATTGAGGTGCTGCAGGACAAGAGCCACCTGGTGCCATGTCCGTGTGTGTATGTGATGCTGTCTTGGTGTCACAGCTAGAGCACATGCACAGTAGACTCCGCAGTGGCAGTGCAGTCATAGGCTGTTCCTGCGGGACAGTCTCCATACCGAGGCAGAAGATGCAAAGACTCTAGAACCTGGGACTTCTTTTACAGGTTTCACTTTTAATTGAAATTATGTGTCTCTGTGGGTATACGCAGGTACCCATGGAGGCCAGGAGAGGGCATTGGGTCCCCTAGGGCTGAAGTTATGGGTGCTTATGAGCCACCCAACATGGGTGCAAGGAACCAAACTCTAGGCAGATGCAAGAGAGGTGTGTGTTCTTAAGCACTGAGCCATCTCTGCAGCCTCCACAGGGTTTTTAATTTTTTGAGACAGAATCCTGCTGTGTAGCCCAGGCTGGCCTCAAGCTTCTGGGGAGTCCTCCTCCCCTTGTCTCCCTAGTGCTTGAGATCACAGGCATGCTGCTTCCTCGGGACAAACTTGCTCACTTTGCCTCCTGAGCCAGGATGACCTTGCCTTGAGTCAAATCGCTAAGCGTGTAAACCAAGTTGGGACAGTAAAGATCCAGTGCAGTTGTGTGAAGTCTGTGTAGCAGCTGGCCAGGGTTTCTTCTGTGCAGCAGATTGTGATTTCAGAAGCAAGACAGGCTCAAGGTAGGCCTTGCCTTTATGTTAGCGTGACAGCAAGCTAATATAGAAACCATGTCCAGAAAACTCTGTGTGTGTGTGTGTGTGTGTGTGTGTGTGTGTGTGTGTGTGTGTGTATAGGGCACGTCTCAAGATCCAAGTGGACTTTTCTCAAAGAAAGAAATATAAATGGCAATTAAAGATGAAAAGGGTTCAGGTTCAGTAATGGTTAACTCAAAGAGAAACAATGTATCATTTAGGGAACATCAAAATGGAAGTAAAGAGTTCTCCTTTACATTTGTCATAAAAACTAAGCTCTGTAGAATACAAATACAAAAAGTGGCCGGGCGTGGTGGCTCACACCTTTAATCCCAGCAATCGGGAGGCAGAGGCAGGCAGATCGCTGTGAGTTCGAGGCCAGCCTGGTCTACAAAGCTACTCCAGGACAGCCAAGGCTACACAGAGAAACCCTGTGTGTAGGAGGGATGTGTCTGATATTTCTAGTGGTGAGCATTTTGGAAACATAAGGGTCCAACAGTGTTTTCATTGTTTCATGAGAGAGGGGGGGGGGGAGAGGGAGAGAGAGAGAGAGAGTGTGTGTCTGTGTGTGTACAAGCACACATGGAGAACAGGGAGCAACTTGCTTCCACGTGGGTTCTGGGAGATTTAACTGTGGGGGGGTCAGGCTTAGCAGTTTGCCCGCTGACCTATCTCACTGGCCCTTGTTTCTAATGAAAGGTGACAATTTTGGGGTGGGATAGGGGCTTTGAGACAGGGTTTCTCTGTGCAACAGAGCCCTGGCTGTCCTGGACTCACTTTGTGGACCAGGCTGGCCTCGAACTAAATAGAGATCCCCCTGCCTCTGCCTTCTGGGAATGTCGGGATTAAAGGAGTGCTCGGAGAAAGGTGACAATTTAAGCTGCCCTTCTCACAGAGCAGCGTGGCTTGGTGGTTTGAGTCCATACTCATTACAAAAAGAAAGCATTTTCAGTAAAGAATTAAGTGACCATATAGGCACGGAGCAGTGCGTGTATGGCATTCAGGGCTTACAAGGGTTAGAACCCACATCTGTGATGGTTGCCTCTGCTTTCTTCTGTGGTGAGCCTGAGGGGGAGCGTCTGCTGAGCTGCCCTGCAATGCCACGCTGGGTTTCCTGCCAGAAGAGGCTGCACAATCTGTTCCAGAGATGTCAGGGTGTGTGTAGCTGAGTTAGGCCACTTTCATTTAGTCCTGCCTGAGAGGCCTGGTTTGAATTACGTGAAAGGGTGTCTTTCGAAGTAGATGAGGGAAGCCATTCTGGCCACTCTGGAGATAAGGGGGAAGAAGAGTGGATTGAAGTCGGAAAAGGGCTGCTTTAGTTTATGTGACCTCGCTACTAAGACTTTGGTATGTTTTGTTTTTCTAGGCCAAACACCAGAACACCTTAGAAAGGCTTAAGTAAAAGAATGCTCATGTTTGACCCAGTCCCCGTCAAGCAAGAGGCCATGGACCCTGTCTCGGTGGTAAGTTTCCCCAAACTGAACAGCTCTTTTTAACTGATAACACTGTGCGTTGCGTCGTTTCCTACAGCGCTTCTTATTTGGCAGGTGGGGCATTTCTCAAAGCCCTCCTTCCCGCCCCGTAATAAACGAGGTGCCACTATCCCGTCCTTAGCCCCGTATTCCCCACACCTCCTAGGAACGGTCAACCACAGGCCGATTTGTTCACAATGAAAATAAGTTCACAAACGTATGTGTAAAATACATTGAGAATGAAGTAATTAAAAAACATTGACGGAAGCCATATGGGGCTGTGGCTCTATGAGGGATGACCGAGGAAAGCCAGCCGCAGAAGGGACTTGGCAGTGAGACCAGAGTCGTATTTCTCTTGGAAGTGTGCGTGGCTGGGTGGGAATTGCATCCATGGTTTTTTTCTAAGCCTCGGTGCGACATTGTCCCCTCTTGTGAGCCAGGCCGTCATGTGCTAGGCCACCAGGGGACTAAGACTGAGTCCAGGTGTTTGTGTAGGTCCAGCCCTAGTGCTGAGGGGACAAGACGTGAGTGACAAAGAGGTGCCCGAGGAGTTTTCAAAGCAGGAGCAGTTTGACCACGAGAGGATGAGGTTTAGTGGGGGTACTGACTAACAAGGCAGCGCTCCCAGGCCGGCTTGCTCTTTTCTTCCATGAGATTGGAAAATATTCACAAGGAGGGGGAAAAAAATAATCTTGGCCTGGATGTGTATCCGAAGGTTGGGAACGGCGCTTGCAAAATTAGATCATCCTTCTGCACTGGCTGCGCAAGCTCCTGCCAGAAATACTTACACAAGAGACAGGGTCGCTCCAAGGTGCTTGGAACCCAGTTATTATGGATATTAATTACTAAGCCAGTGAAGTATTTATTATCGTCTGTGAGGAAAAGCTAAGTGCGAGCATCTTCAAGGAGAGAACAATGGCTCTCAATCGCTGGATAATGCAGCTGTCACAAGCCTGGATGTAATAACTGAGCCATTAAAATTATATTCGTCACGAAAATGGACTTTTCCTCCAAGGCAGTGGTTCTCAGGCTGTGGGTCTGGACCCCTCTGAGGGTCACGCTCCAGACATATCCTCCATGTCATATATTAACATTAAGATTCATGCAGCAAACGTACAGTTCTGAAGTAGCAATGAGATCGTTTTGTGGTTGGGGGGGTCACCACACACGAGGAACTGTATTAAAGGGTCCCAGCGTTAGGAAGGTTAAGAACCACAGTGCCAAGGCTCTCTCTACTCTCCCGTCCTGCGTGGGCCCCCTTCTCAGTTGTTGCATGGCCACCTTCTAGGAAAATGAAAGCTAAAAGATAGCCACGTTTGTATGTCCTTTTTTTTTTTTTTTTTTTTTTTTTTTGTAACTGGAGAATATAATTATAAATGGTGTACAGCCATCGGTGACACATTTGACTGATACCCATCCAGTGTTCTTAGTCAAGCATGAAAATACAGCTCACGAACCCAACTGCAGCTAACATGAGACCCACGTTACCAGATTGCTAAGTGCAAGAATGCGCTTAGCTGTAGGGGGCAATGAAAATGTCGTCCTTCCAATTGGCTCGCTGGCAAGTCTGGGAGTTTTCTCTAAGGCTACACAGAGATACCCTGTCTCAAAAACAAAAACCAACCAACAAACAAAATCTTTTTAATCTTTCTCGAAACTCCCTTTGAAGTCCATTTTTCTTTTTCTGTTCTGGTGAATCTTTGTCACCCAGCAGACCCCTTGTACTTGGAGAAGTCCTTAAACCAGTCACTTCCTGAGCTCTGTCCCAACAGAACCCTTGGTGGTTTGCCCGGGCCAGGTGGACAGAAAGCCTTCTGTTCGCCTCAGCATTTGCTGAGCCCAGAGCAAGTGTTTATGAACAAGCCACGCCTTCTGCCTTCCTGTGCCCAGAGCCCCACCTGCGGGCTGAGGACTCCTGCTTAGCCCGTCACAGATGCCCCTTGTTTTCATGTTCACCAGCGGTAGAGACTTCCTGTTCCTGTCAGTTGTCCCACCCACTTACTGTCTTGCGAGGAGAACTCTCCAAAGCTGTCTTTAATAAAATACAAAACTCTCTCTCGCTGCAGAAAGTAATAGTGAGGCCTCCAGGAGAGTGTCCAAGCCCCTGCTGCCCCCGCCCCCCCCCCTTTCCCCAACTCTCTTACCCCATCCGCAAGACTTAGAACTATTGTCCTTACCCCTAGCCTTCCCAGGATTGATGACCTGCAGAAAGCGGGTTAATTCACCCCAGACATCCATGGAGAACAGCAGTCCGTGAATCCACACATACACCAAAGGTGTGGCATCCCGGTGTGCACATTGCGACAGAGGAAAAGAACTCAGGGCTGGTGGTGGAGCTGATAGACCCTTGTCTGTGTCCTCGTCTTTGGACAGCTATGTTGCTGGAGATGGGCTGGGGGGACATTGGGGGGTCTTCTCCATGCCTGTCAATGGCCAGAGAATTTTCTGTTCCAACACTTGGCTCCATCCAGTGTGTATTTGGGACCTGCTGAGCCGCACCTGTGCACTCCTGTCTTGGAAGCTAGGAGTGGTCTAGACTAGAGCGGAAGTAACTTAGTCACACCTGGTGTGCCTCACTTTTTACACTGTGTGTGCCAGGTGGGTGCCAGCCACTGCAGTGGGCTGTGTGCTCCGCCCAAATGCTGAAAGTAAACTTGGCTTAGAGAAGACTCCCAGACTTGCCAGTGAGCCAGTTGGAAGGACCACATTTCTTTGCCCTTTTTTGTAAGGCAGTTGAACTGGAAATAGTTACTTATGTACTTGGGGTTAAATGTCTGTCCCTGCCTGGGACTTTGAAGTAGACGCGCAGGCGGTCTAGCGAACAGGGACCTTCATTTACACTAAGGATATATAAAAATGCACAGTGTGTATTAAACTCCACTTGATGCATGGCTTTTTTTCCTACCTCCCTTGATGGCTTGGAGAACCCTGAGGATATTATTAAATTTGCAGATTCCCCCAGGTTCTGCCTGAATTCCCACTTATCTGAAATCCATGCCAGTGGCAGCAGTGAAAGTATGTCCTCACTCCGCTCCCTGCTCAGCTGCCAGTGACTGTGGGCCTTAGAATCTAGGTCAGTGGGAGGTCTCAGAAGAACAGGGCTGAAAATAAGGTAGGCGCCGCTTTACAGTGAAGAAACACGTCGCTGTCCGTTGCACGAAGTCCTGCCTCCACCAGAACTATGTCCTTTGGAGAATTAAAACATGTGAAAATTCTCCCTGGAAATCCTCTTTGTGCGTAATGTCTGATTTTTTTAAGTGAGCCTTGTTCTTCTTTTAATAATGCCTATTTTAATTAATTTCAAATATGCTTAATGCTTGTGTTGCTGTATAAATTGGACCTCTTGCCTTGTGTTATTATTACTTGGGTGGTTGTGCCCAGCTCTAAAGAAAGATAGGTCTGCCTATTGCTGGCGCAGACCAAACGCTTGGGAGGCGGAGGCAGGAGGATTCTACAAGTTCAGAGAAGAGTGAGGAGAGCACAGAGATTGTCGTTTTTCAACCCTCCACCCCTAGCCGAAAGCCGACGCCAGAGCCTTGAGTCTTGTACTTCCCGGCTTTATTCCTTTGCGTAGTTCTGCAGTTGGTGGTGGTGGTCTTTGCATCCTTCAGCTGAGCCGTTGCTCTTTATCTCTGTCCTTTAGGGCTTGGCTAGAAAGATGGCGGTGCTTGCCACCTTAGGAGGCTGCTCACCTAGTCGCTCAAAACCTGAATTGCCAACAGTGTGCCTAGCCAGCCTTGCATGCACTGTAATCGTAGAGAAGCCATGTTCGGAGTCTTGCAGCTCGCAGTGTCCATCTCCTGCATAAATGGCTGGAAGGGACTCAGGGCAAGCCGGTGTGTCCTGAAGTAGGTTGTGGTGATTATGTAGGTTGTCTTGTGTTTTCACCTCAGCCTTCCGGAAGAGGGCTACTCAGTACCAGCGTGACAAGGCTCTCCCCATCCCCGAGCGAGTACACCCAGTAACCTTAATTTCTAGCATTTGCTAAACCGTGTTAGCCATAACTTTTGAGAGATCATGTATCTCTAGATGTAAAGTATACTGTTTTGGGTTTTGGTTTGTTTTTTCACACTTTTCCTTTTTTTCTCATTTCTGATAGTCCTACCCATCGAATTACATAGAATCCATGAAGCCTAGCAAATATGGGGTCATTTACTCCACGCCGTTACCTGACAAGTTCTTCCAGACCCCAGAAGGCCTTACTCACGGGATACAGATGGAGCCAGTGGACCTCACTGTGAACAAGCGGGGCTCCCCACCCTCCGCCGGCAGCTCCCCTTCCTCCCTGAAATTTCCGTCTCACCGGAGAGCATCGCCTGGGCTGAGCATGCCGTCCTCCAGCCCGCCCATTAAGAAGTACTCACCCCCTTCTCCCGGCGTGCAGCCCTTCGGGGTACCACTGTCCATGCCGCCGGTGATGGCGGCTGCACTGTCCAGACACGGAATCCGCAGCCCGGGCATCCTCCCCGTCATCCAGCCTGTTGTTGTGCAGCCCGTCCCTTTTATGTACACCAGCCACCTCCAGCAGCCGCTCATGGTCTCCTTGTCAGAAGAGATGGACAGTTCAAACAGTAGCATGCAAGGTAAACCCTGCCATGCTGCCTACGCCGGTCACCGAGGCAGAGCTGTTGTACTCTCAGGAGGATGGCCTGGCCTGGCCAGTCCTTCCTGTTTTTGTTTTGAAGTGTTGATATTGGGAGAGCATCCAATAATTAGTTACTTTCACAGGGTGTTTTATGCTTTGATTTACCAAGTAGCGACGTGATCCTGGGCACAAAAGGGACTTAAGTACTTTCTGATCATGGTGCTATATTAATGGCTCTTAAAAGCCACCAACCGTAGGCAGGGGATTATGGGGCTAGCCAGATTTTGTAATGAAGAATCATCTTGAAGTTCAGGGCCTTCTTTCTGTCTACTTCAAAAGAAGTGAGGGTAACTCAGAAAAAACCCTTGCAAGAAAAAAAAAAAAAAAAAAAAAGAAAGAAATACACGTACAAAACTGTAGTAGCTAGAAGCCATGCAGTGAGTGAGCTTTTACAAGCTGAAGTTGGTACATTGCATGTAGAATGATTTTTCTATTTTTATTTTTTTAGTACCTGTAATTGAATCATATGAGAAGCCCATATTACAGAAAAAAATTAAAACGGAACCTGGAATTGAACCACAGAGGACAGACTATTACCCTGAAGAAATGTCACCCCCTTTAATGAACTCAGTGTCCCCCCCGCAAGCACTGTTGCAAGAGTAAGTATACCTAGGCGTACCTGGCGTTTTAGTAGTGGCGTGCTGTGGGTGACCGGGGACATCCTGTATTGTGTGGCGCCACTGGGTGGTGCCTCAGTAACAGTGGTCAAGACAATCTCGAAGAACTGCATGAGCCACACCTACAGCAGTTGTGTCAACTTCTGTGAGCGGGTCCCCCAGGGTGACCACGGGAATCTTTTTTTTTTTTTCCTTTTTCCATTCATCTGGAATATGTGTATATAGTGTTTTCATGAAGATTGGATTTGATGTTCACATCAGCTCGAATACCAAAAAGTCTTCACGTGTCAAACAGAATCCAGCCCCTCCTCACAGTTATCACTTCTAATGCAGTATATATAGTGTCGTCTAATTACTGAAAATGTCTTTTATTAAAATCTTCTGACCAGCCACAGTGCTGGCCTCAGAAGATTCACCGTGCAGCTCTGAGAAACTCAGTGCCGTGAGACGAAATCTTTACGTTGAGTTTAATCACAGCTGCCCAGGGAGCCTCTCGTCACTTGCAGAGGTGCTTTGCCTTGCCTTGGCCAGCATCTGAGCATGTGCTCGGACAGGATGGTTAAGTCCCAGCATTCATGGGTTGACCACTGGGGTGGGCAGTCTCTGAGATGATGACTTGGCCCCGGGCGCTATGCTCCAGCATGCTCGGGACCATGGGCTCTCTCACCGCCTACATCTTCTGCTTTTGGTCTTTGTAATTACTCTCGTATCATCTCTGTGCTATGATGCTTCTGCCCTGGTTCCAGTGGACAGCCTCAGCGGCCACAGCCAAGGCCTTTTCAGGGCCCCTCCCAGCGTCCTCCCACGCCACCTTCTCTCCGGCTTCAGGAAATGTGTTGCCCACCTCTCCTGCCTCCCCTTCTCTCCTCTCCTCGTCACACAACTCAACAGCAGAGTACGAGTTCTCTGGCTTCCCAGAAGCTGTGTCTGCAGTCGTACCCACCTCTGGCTTTTATAATGGTTCGTGTGTGACCTTACCGCGACACTGAGCTCCTTTTAGTCTAGGGATGATGGCATATATGTGTCATCATATATAGTCCCTAACGGGTCAGCAGGGGGCCTCTTCCGCCCAAGTGCAACATCAGGCGAGGGAAGTATCTTAGAGGCCTGTGCGTTCAGTTTTCACAGTTGCATAGTGCTTCTGCTTACAAGTTCAGTTGTGGAGTGTGTGTGTGTGTGTGTGTGTGTGTGTGTGTGTGTTTTAAAGAGTCTTGGCCGGTAGCCCAGGCTGACCTCATGTTCATGACCCACCTGCTTGGCCTCCTGAGGACCTGGGTTGCAAGCATGAACCATCGGGTTGTGAGCCACCATGTGGTTGCTGGGAACTGAACTTAGGACCTCTGGAAGAGCAGACAGTGCTCTTAACCACTGAGCCATCTCTCCAGCCCCCACACCATCCCCAAGTGTTTCATATCAGCTCGTTTATTCAGAGCAAATAGAGAACTGACACACCCCAATCCCACTCCTGGCCCCGGGGGACCTGCTTTGAGCTCCTGAGTCTGTTTGGGTGTTCTCCCTGTGTTAGCTGAGCAATGGCAGAGGGCTGGTCTGAAGTCTTAAGTTACAAGTTAACATGTGAGACGTCACAGAAGAGTGTTTAAAAGCAGTCTCTCATTCTTTAAATACTGCTTCAAAGAAAATACTGCTTCCAGCCAGTTGTGGTAGCCTGTGCCTGTGCCTCCAGCATTTGGGAGGTAGAGGAAGGAAGGTAGGGAATTTAGGCCAGCCTGGGCTACATGAGACATTGCCTCCAAAAAAAAAATTGTTTTTGCTTCCCTGTTGAAAGTAATATTCCTTTAGTGCTCTCACTACTAGAGGCTTTAAATGCTTTGTGAGTAATGTGTTTTTTTAATGCTGACCTAAGATGCATTTTTCTCCCCCAAAAAAGCCAAAACCCAAACTGTAGATTAGGCACAGTGGAACAAGCACGCTCGGTAATTCTTTCGCAGATGGGATTAAGTAATGTCTTGGAGTGGGCCCAGCAGCAGCCCACATAGGACACATTAGCCAGGAAAGACTCACTAGACGCCAAGTGCCTAGCACACTGCCGCGAGACTGGCCCCCAGCAGCACCAGCCTTTGAACGCCTGCTGCCCAGGCGCGGGCTTCCCACTTGGAGAGCTATCTGCTTGATCCAGAGTTACAGCCTTAGAGTCACTTTTAGATGCCTTCAAAAGCATAGCAAGGAAATGCTGTTCCACGTGTGTTTACCCCTGTGAGGCTGCACTCAGAGCAGGAACCAGGAGGAGTCACGAGAACACAACGTGGGAAGGCCTAATTTAACTCAAAGGGGGCATCTGGTACACAGTGGCTAGTCTGTGGTGGTGCGATCCCATAGGATGTCTTTAAAAACCAAGACTAAAAAGGCAGGAGACTGATTCCCAACCATGACCCTTCATCTCCCTCTGACTTTAGCCAGTACCATCACACCATTCCTTTACTTTTTTTTTCTTTTTTCTTTATTTTTATTTTATGTTTATAAGTGCCCTATCTGCGTGTTTACCTGCACACCAGAAGAGGGCGTTAGAGGGTATAGATGGCTGTGAGCCACCATGTGGTTGCCTGGAATTGAGCTCACGGCCTCTGGAAGAGCAGACAGTGCTCTTAACCACTGAACCATCTCTCCAGCCTCTCACCATTCCTTTTCCAATAGACACCAGAGTGGCTTTGGAACATCCAGAAAACCTCACATGAAATTAGGCAACTCTAGAGTGCAGCAGGAAGGGGACTTCTGATCTCGGGGTACTAGTGGTTTTCCGTTAGTCTCTTGGCCTCTGGCACAGACACTGTCCTGTGGCTCTCCAGGTGCTCACTGACAGACACCATCTCACACTGTCCTCATCCATAGCAGCCTTTTCAGCTGGGAGCATTAATACCCTCACTTCACAGAGTAAACCGAGGCAGAGATGGTCGGTGACAGCTGACACTGGGAAAATCAGTCGTAATTACCATGCTGAGATGATTCTCAGCGCACACCACAGAACCCAGTTGTTGGACGAAATTTCCGAAGCCATTTGGCATGGACTCTGCTTGTGCTGCAGACACGTAAGCCCAGAACCTTCCCCAAAGTAAAGAGGGAAAAAAGAGAGAGAACTTACCTTAACAAGAAAAACCCAAGTAAACTTTATTCTCCATTGTCTTTTTCCCAATTAAAAAAAACTCATGTAAGATGGAAGTTCGAGTCTCCTGGCCCCGCCCTCGCTGCTTGGTGTTTGGTTTTTCTGTGCATCTGAGTCTGACTTAGTTTATCTGTCTATATTCCACTCCCAGGTGGAAGATAGAAAACGCCACATAAAATGAACCCACCCTTTATTATTTCACTGGCCACCTCTTAACACACCCCAGTGTCCCGTCCCGTTCCACCACCCCTCCACCCCCCGCCAAAAAACTGTGTGTGTGTTCAGGTTTTTTTTTTTTTGAGCTTCCAAAATTGTATTGCAGGCTCACCTCAATGACCAAAACTTCATTTATGTTAATCTCAGAAACTTGAAGTGGTCTTTACCCAAGTTCTTTTTATTACCCTTTTGCTATCTCCTTTTGTTTTGTTTAGCTTTTGGTTTTGTTTCGTTTTGTTGTTTTTTAATCCGCTCCCACACAGGAAACATTCCTGCACCATTTATAATAGTTTAGAGCCCAGAGATTGACAGTGAATTCCTCATAGTCAGAGGCCAGCTGCATATGCCCGTGAGAGGGGAATTGGCACACTGGAACTCTCTTGAGTGATTTGCCAGTCAACAGGAAAGGGTAGTGAGACCGCCACACCTTTTCCCATCTGCCCTTCTTCCATCAACTTCCTTTTCCGGGATGGAAACAGTTCTCAGTAATGGTGAGCAGATGTGGCTTAGGAACCCTTGGGCAGGTGTGAGAGAGGTTGAGGCAGGGAGGGAATCAGGTGCCCCTACCCCCTACCCCCACCTCACCAATGAGCACTCCCTCCTGCCAGAGCCACGGTGGCACTGAAAGATGGTGCGTAAGACAGCAGCGACAGACTGCCTTGCATAGAGCCGGCTTCCGAGAATCACGCGTGAACCCTCGATCATTAAAAAAGACGTTGAGAGAAAGGACAGAATTTAGCTCTGTCGAGCAGTGTGTTTGCTGAGAAGTAGGGATTTGACTGTTTTATACATTTTTCCCCGTCGAGAAAAATGAGACTCAGACAGCCTGTGGGAAACCCGGTGCTGTGCTAAGAGGCGCTAAGAAGGAAGAGTCGCGAATGCCGCCGCCGCCGCGGGCAGAGAGCCTCTCCTAGCACGCGGCACTCCCTCGAGCGCCTCGCGCCGCGCCTAACCTCCTTGCTGTCATTACTTATCTCCATGTCTGTCTCCCCCTAGAGTGTGAGCTCCTCGAGGGCAGGAACCCTGTTTTTATTCATCTTTGTGTCCCGGTGCCAAGCACAGTGCCTGGCTCATGGTAGGTGCTCGCTACATGTTTGTTGAATGAATATAGCAGTGCTTCGTGGGTTGAACAGCTAATTCTTTTTTTTTATTATTACTATATTATTATTATTACTCTTTTTTTTTTATTTTGTTGGGGGGGTTCTTGTTTGTTTTTGCCCGATGTCATAAATGCTTTTTTTTTTCAGTAGACTGAAGGAAAGGAAGTGCCTCCATTCACTCAATGTTTTGCATTTAACCTTGGCTTCTATAGGAACCACCCTTCAGTCATAGTGCAGCCAGGGAAGAGACCCCTCCCTGTGGAATCCCCGGACACCCAAAGGAAGCGGAGGATACACAGATGTGACTACGACGGATGCAATAAAGTCTACACGAAGAGCTCACACTTGAAAGCACACAGAAGAACTCACACCGGTAAGAGAGGCGTCAGTGTGCCCCGCTGGCGCCCTTGGGGAGGAGCAGTGTGCATGGTTGAAGTCGGCCGATCTGGCCTTCAGAGCGGGGTGCAACTTGAATGCCCTACTCTGATCTGGTGTTGCAAACGCTCTGAGGAGGAAGAGGCGCTGCAGAAGAACCTGCAGGCGAGAGGCTCCCAAAGAGCAGTGGCAGGTCACCCCATAAAACATCCGCTGGGCGTGGATGGACCTAAGGGGGTGGAGCCTCGCCTCGTGTTTTCCAGCCTAAAATTAAAACAGAATTGAGTTATTTGGGTTCAGACAAAGGTGTGTGTGGGCTGAAGATATAGCAGAGAAATCCCAATGCTTATGCCAAGGATTCTAGGAACAAGGCTCTCTATAGGCCAGGTGTCCCTAGGAACAAGGCTATCTATAGGCCAGGTGTCCCTGACTGCAGTACTGTAGGCGATTAGCATATGTTTTGCATAAACATAAGGAGGTATCTTGAAGATAAGGTGAGTCGGAGCACAAGTGACGTGTTTTATGTGTGCTTTCTACACCTGGCCTGAAGGTAACTTTAGTTAGAGGACATTTTTCTAATCTGAGCGTTGACATGATGCCAAGGGGACCATCTGCTGTTATGAACGGCTCATGCATGTGAAAGAGAGCGCGCGCGCACACGCGCAGGTTCTCCAGAGGTTGCCACCCATAGGTTGAGAACCATTGTTTAAGAGTAGTCTGAAGTTTGTGTTGGGGGTGGCCAACTTGCTTACCGACTTAACTACAGTGAGATCACCACTAAGCATTGTTCATCTCTGAGGGAATTCATGCTCGCTCTCACTGGACTTCCCCACAAGGGCCGTCTGTTCCTCATAGGGGAGTGATGGGTTGGCCTACAGGAAGGGCTGTGGAAGTCTGGTTTCTGAGAGGCGGAGGGAACATAGGGGCTTGAAGCACTGTATTTGGCATTCTCCTGTCAGGGGCTAAATGAGAAAGTGGGCTACTGGATTCTTTATTTTTGGTTGATAGGGACTCTATAGTTTTAGAGAACTGTGGGAAAGCATAAGAAAAACCCACACACTTCCAGTGGGCTGATGAAGTGCATGGGATGAACCGTACAGGAAGGCTTAGGGCCTGCACATCTGTGCTTACAGAATCCAGATGCCCCATGCTGGCCCCTCAGAATGGCCCTTCCTGCTCTAACCTCTTTAAAACCCCACTCCTGGTTCCTTTTCTTTGGTTTTCCGTGGAGAACATGTTCATTCTGTGCTTTTGCTATGGTGGTTTATACATAACAAGTATGGCGTCATCTCAAAAGTTGCATTTTCTAACAACAAAAAAATTTGAGCTCCTTTTCACTTTTTTTTCCTCCCCCCAGGAGAAAAGCCCTACAAATGCACCTGGGAAGGCTGCACATGGAAGTTTGCTCGGTCTGATGAACTAACAAGACATTTCCGGAAGCACACTGGGATCAAACCTTTCCAGTGCCCAGACTGTGACCGAAGCTTCTCTCGCTCCGACCATCTTGCCCTACACAGGAAACGTCACATGCTGGTCTGAAAGCCTTGCCTCCACTTCAGTGTGACTCCCCACTTGCGCTCGCGCTCTCTCTCTTCTCTTCTCTTCTCTTCTCTTCTCTTCTCTTCTCTCTCTCTCTCTCTCTCTCTCTCTCTCTCTCTCTCTCTTCTCCTCCTGCCCATTACCTAACTCATTTTTATATGTACATTTTAATTTCGGTTCAGCTGGTCTGAATCTCTGAATTTATATCATTCAAGACTTCCACATGGTCAGTAGTTGATACTCTAACCCTCCCTCCCCTTACCACGGGTCAGACCTAAAGAATGTGAACACTTTTTTTTCCTCCGGGGATGCTAAGCAAACCCTCCTACATGTAACGAGAACAAGGGAACATGTAAACGAACGGCCGATTTTTCGGTTTCTCCATGTATTCCTCAGAGAATGTCAAAGTAAATGTATTAGAAATACAGTATGCAGCCTGCTAGTCCTTGCCAGAGACCTTCGTACCTCTGCCGCGTCTCGTGTCTGACAACAGGAAGAATGTGGTCCCTTTCACCAGTTAGCAAGATCCCGCGAGATGTCAAGCTGGTCTCCTCCCCGCCGCCATTGCCCCTCCCATCGCTTGCGTGTTGGCCTGGATTACGAGCGCGGCTAAATCAAGTCCTTTGTCCTCCTTAGCGCCTGGAGCTCTTGTGGAGGACGTTGAGACCCATGGGAGAAGAACCTGGTGGGCCATGTGCTCCCTTGGTGTGGGGAAGAAGCAGAAGATACTGAGAACGGAGGCGGAAGTCAGCGATTCCTGGCTAGGACCGTGCGGGCCGTTGACATTAGCTGTGCAGCGCAGTTGCTAAGTGTTGCTAAGTGTCCATCCCCAGCAAAGCTCAGCTGAGCACACCCTTGCTGCTGCGCTGGGTCCCGAGAGGGTCGTGGGTACCACCACCACCATCCCTGCAGGATCCTTCATTTGTGATCATGAAGTAAGGGATCCACAGAAATATTTGCCGAGTTACGTTAAAAACAAACAAAAACTTTGGAGACAGAGTATAAAACGCTCTCTTTCCCCCGCCTGCCCCGGTCTGCTAAGAGTGTTTGTGCAAACAGGAAAACACTGAGTGGTACTTATATCCCCGTATCCAATTTGTCACATAGCTTTCATACGGAGCTTTCCTGTGTGAGCTGTATGGTGCCAAACGCTGTCATCGTGCCCTTGACACAGAGCATAAGAGAACAGCCACTAAGCTTGAGGGACGTCGTTCAACTAAGACCAGAATGACACTGCTTGTAAATATATCTAGTGTGAAGCACATAGACCTTTATTTTGGTAACAGATTTTTGAAAAATAGAGAAAACCACAATTCAGGGATTTATGTGTGTGTGTGTGTGTGTGTGTGTGTGTGTGTGTGTGTGTGTGTGTAGCTTGGAGATTCCCACAAGTCTCTGCTGGAGCTAGCAATTTCCTGTCGCGACCACACATCCTATTAGGACAAACTAAAAACAATGACTCGTGTTAATGTTGCAGATAAACAGCACCATTGGGGGGAGGGGTTTCAAAAGCAGGCTTTTGAACACCATAGTCTAAGCACCAATGAAAACAATCCAGAGGCAGAAATGCCGTTGGTTATAAATTGGGAAGAAAATGGGCACGCTGGTCACCTACGGGTGCGTGTGACCAACGGTGCCTTCATCCCCTCACAAAGGATAGAGGAGAAGAGAGGGGGAAATCCTGAAAGTTCGTCCCAGCCACAGCTCAGGACCCAACACAACCTTAACTGGGAGGAACACCCGGCTTGCTTGATCTTGAACGTCAGTGGATGAGCGGCGCTGGAGGCCTGCGCGTGTTCAGGGAGCGTGCTTTAGTGGCGCTGTGTTCGCTCTTGCAGGGGCTGCCCTCGGGAGGTTCCGCTCAGCCCTGTGATCCAGCTGACAGGGAAATGTTGAGTGAAAACTGCAAAGAAATGTTATCTCGGCACTTGGGTTCCTTTTCTTTCCTTTTCTAGCACTGCAAAGAAAAAAAAAATCTGTTCAGGCTATTAAAGCATGCTAACTAGGCTCTTGCTTTTCTCTGTTTGCAACTGTGCACGGACTGGGGAATCGAATGACTCCTGGGGAAGCAGGATCCCCACCCTTGTTCAGTTGCATTCACGCCAACGCCGTCATGTCTTGAAATGGCTCTTCGGCGGCGGTGCATTGAAGAACACAGTTTGCTTTTCTGTTGTTCCGGTTTGTGTGTCCCAACCCATTGAGAAGAGGCAAGGGTGCAAGGAAGGACAGAATTAGCTTTGCTTCGGCTTTACACCCGAGTGCAGTTAATAGCTTCATAACGTATTTAAATATGACATTTAAATTTTGTTCAAAAGTCTATACTACGTTACTGTTTAGCTTGCTTAGATCATGTTAACAGTTCAGTCAGAAAGATCCATTTTAACGCTGAAAGAAAAGTAACCCAGAGAAACCATTCTCTGTTCCCATGCTGGTCTGATATACTTTTTAGTTAATTGGCCCTTACCAAATTTCCTTTGTATACATATATATATATATGTATTTGTATTTTACTACGATAGTTGAGAAATTTAGTTTCTTAGTTGTTTTGTTTGTTTAGCTGTTTTTGTGGGAGATGCAGGATAAGATGCCCTGGAAACGTGATGCGGGGTGGCACGCTGTGATGGCGGCGGCGGCGGTGATTGAATTGCAGTAAATTGATGAGAACAGGCTAGAAACACGAAGTCAGCGCTGTGCAAATTGTTACAGGGTTCATCCAATTACTGCTCAAGTATCATCTTGGGGAAGTTAGAAAAATCAGAATCTTGTGTGTTTGAGTTTTACAATGGGAGGGTACATCATTAAATGGGCATTTAGCACTCTAAAGTCGCTTGGTTTGGAGACTGTATGTGGCATAGCTTTGTTCAACTAAGAAGATGCTAAATATGCAGACGTTGCAAGAGCCTTGGAACAGAATTACAGGGGAATGATGTATGTATATGTGTGTTTTATTACACACCCACCTGCACTATCAGTATTGCACTAACGTGGAATTTGAGAGACTTGCTGATACTGTAATCTGCACACCATCCCGTAGACTGTTGTAGACAATCTCGGCGATCAGAGGGCTTAAAGTGATTTGGTTTGAGGCTGGAATTGTCTTGAAGGAATTGCTAACATACATGAAGTCACTTGAGTTCTCTTTGTTCTCTTCTTGGTCAAGGTTAACAGTTTCTAAATGATTGCAAATTCACTTAAGTAATACATTTACAAAGCCATCTTACGTGCATTATGAGGGCTACAATGTGTTTTACAAATACTAGCACTTTTTTTTTTCCTGTTCTGTACTTAGTGTTAGAGGGTCAGAGTAATCCTTCTGCTTAGCATCTCTTAAACCCAACCTGCAAGCATAGCAGGGTTATTGCATTTACAGTACTTTAATACTTGTATAAACTATGCAGAAATTTTTAATAAAGTGTAATATATTTTATAAGCTAATAAGACTGAATGGGTAAAGGTTTTTAGCATGCGTTAGTATACTTGCAAGTACTGAAACATTTTGGTAATCTTTCTTACTAAAGATGTGAATGTTAAATGTACCTTCTCTGTTTCTACCCTGTAGTCCAATGGGAATTCAGTAATGACATTTTGTCATGTCAAACTGTGAACATAAATTTGTACTGTACAGTCCTCATATACTATATACAGTATGCAATATATGTATTATATACTTGTTAATAAAACCATCCGAACATTTCACATGATCATGTGATTACTACAGGCAGTGATCACTAGGAACAAAGAAGGAGGTGTCAAGTTTCAAAGTAAGTTGCTGATGAGCAAACCCTTTTAATGGTTAGAACAGGAAGTAGATCTAGCCAGTAGGTATGCTGTAGGAGTGAGAAGCCTTAAAGCACAGACCCAGTCACTTCCAGGAGGAAGACTGAGTTTAAGCTGTAAAACTGCAGACAAGCCCATGGCCATCTGTAATATGTCCAGTGATGAGAGTTTCGTTTCTCAGCCTTATCCCGTGTGTGATAAGCCTGAGGAAACACTTCCCAGTAGATTCTGCCTCTGTAATTCTGCTCCCCTTTTCTTCTTCTCTTCTTCTCCTTCTCCTCTTTCCTCTTCCTCTTCCTCTTCCTCTTCTCCTCCTCTTCCTCCTTTTCTTTTTTGTTTTGAGACAGGGTTTCTTTGTGTAGCCTAGACCAGGCTGGCCTTGAACTAGCAGCAACCTGCCCACCTCTGCCCCTCCCAGTGCTGGGATTAAAGGCATGGCCACCATACCATGCCCATCCTCCCTTTTCTTTCTTTTTTCTTTTGTTTCTGTTTGTTTTGGTTTGGTTTTTCATTTGTTTTTTGTTTTTCAAGACAGTTTCTCTGCATAACAGACTCACTTTGTAGACCAGGCTAGCCTCGAACTCAGATCCACCTGCCTCTGCCTCCCAAGTGCTGGGATTAAAAGCATGCACCACCACACCCAGCCTGCTACCTTTTCTCAGTCACAGTTGATTGTCCGGCTCAGTCTGACCAGCATCCATTGTCCCAGGAGAGCAGAGTTTTCACTCCATTGGTACTGGCCTCTTAACTAATCAAAACTAATTCTTAAGCTCCAGGTAACCAGAGACCACAGAATCTTGAAGCATCACACAAAGAGCCTCATTAGAGTCTTTAAGGGGCCCAGATTTCCCTCCAACATTGACAAACCCTCCACTGTGTGCATTGCTGTTTGTATTCTCTCCCCAGTGTCCACACAACAGCCCATTGGAACCCTGAGCACCCCAGTGGCTTTTCCAGCCCGAAGAACAAATGCCACCTTAGTCCTCCCCAAAACACATCATCAGATCTGTCACAGGGACGCCTTAACCTGGTACCAATCTCTGGTACCACGTACTAGTGCTGCCATAAGACACGAGGACCATAAGCAGCTTGGGGGAAGGTTTTATTTTGCTTATGCTTCCATATGATAACTTATCCTTGAAGGAGGGCAGGGCAGGAACTGAGGCATGCAGGAACTGATGCAGAGGACAGTGCTGCATGGGCCTGCTCCTCAAGGCTTGTTCAGACGTGTGTGTGTGTGTGTGTGTGTGTGTGTGTGTGTGTGTGTGTGTGTATTCCACCTGGCCAGCAGTGGCAGCATCCACAATAAGCTATCACCCCCCACCCCACCCCACCCCCAGCAACCATCAATCGAGAAAACGCCCTACAGATTGGTCCAAGATTGGTCCACAGGTCAATCTAGTGGGGAGGCATTTTCTCATTTGAGGTTCCCTCTTCCCAAATGACTCTAGCTTGTCCCAAGTTGCACACTACCAGTGTGTTTCCCAGAAAACTCCTGTGCTAGAGAGCAATTCTTCAATACAGCAATGCTGGACATGGGCCCTAATGGAGAGCACTTGAGTCATGGGGTCAGATTTCCAGGGGGGGAAAAAATGCCTTTCTTGTGAGTCTCCGTTAATTCCTGCAGGCCTGGATTCATTATCTTGAGAAGGGTTACAACCTGAGGTGGCCTCTTGTGTTTTTTCCGATCCACACATGTACACTTCATTTCTCCTTCAAGCTTGGCACCACATTAAGAGGCTGCAGAAGACCCTCCCTTCATCTTGGACTTTCCAGCCTCCAGAGCTGTAAACCTAACCCTTGTTTACTATAAACTGTAAACCTACTCCCAGGGATTCTGTTACAGCAACAAAAAATGAGGCTAGAACTCAAAGAAATAAAATATATATTTTTTTTTTCTTTTTGTGGAGGGCGGAAAGGGAAGGGAGAGGTTATGTGATTATATTTCAATCTCGAAAAGAAAAATTCTCGACACAAAAAATTGTTAACATTGCCTGGCCGTGGTGGCGCACACCTTTAATCCCAGCGCTTGGGAGGCAGAGGCAGGTGGATCGCTGTGAGTTCGAGGCCAGCCTGGTCTAGAAAGCAAGTCTAGGACAGCCAAGGCTACAAAGAGAAAACCTGTCTCAAAAAAACCAAAAAAAAATAATAAAAAAAATAACAGGTTTGTGTGCGTGTTCGTGTGTGTGTGTGTGTGTGTGTGTGTGTGTGTGTGTGTGTGTGTGCCAGTACTCACATGTGGAGGTGCAAGGACAACTTGCAGGAGTTAGTTTTCTCCTTCCACTGTGGATCCCAGAGATCAAACTCAGGGCCACTGGGTTTGGTGGCAGGTTCCTTTAACTCACTGAGCCATAATCTCACCGGCTCTAAGTTTTTATCTAGAGTTAAACAGGACTCATACCTTAGCAAGTCAGGAACAAACAGTAAGCTTTTCAAAGAAGTAAATCTGGATAAACTAAACTTTTCAAGCCTTTAATGGTCATGATGCCATGAAAACAACAGGTGGTTTCTGACTAGGGTTTAGAGCTGTGTGTGTGTGTGTGTGTGTGTGTGTGTGTGTGTGTGTGTGTGTGT